>LNAC01000172.1:407942-632161 GCA_002007465.1 Ailurus styani
AAAAAAAAAAAAAAAAAAAAAAAAAAAAGAAAGTATTTTACCTAATGAGTGCCTTGTTCTTCTGGAGATTAAGAGAAATAAGGTTTTGTTTCTTTACAACTATAAAGGTTAACAGATGGTACTGACTCTGTGCCGGGCACTGTTCTAAACATCTTACGTGTATTAACACCTTCAATTTTTACAACAATCTATGCAGTGGGTGCTGTTAGGAAGGCTGTGTAATTTGCATGGAGTCACATAACTAGTAAGCAGTGCAGTCATGATGTGAATTGAGGCGGTCACTCCAGAGTCCACGTTCTCAAGCTGTATATCATCCTGGGCTTGGAATCACTGATCCCCTTGGGAAGCTCTAAAATCATCACAGGAAACGTGCACTCAATAAAAGCACTCATGTAATAAATATATGCTAGGTGCTTACTCTCTACCTAACGTTGGGCTGTGCACTGGAGACGGAAGTATGAACAAGACACAGACATCACCATAATGGCTTGCTGTATTTTAGACAAACGAATAACTGTACTACGTTTGGGTCTTGGAAATGCTCATTGAACAATGTACAAAGGTGGAGCACTTGGGTGGCTTAGATGGTTGAATGACTGACTCTTGACTTGGGCTCAGGTCGTGATATCAGAGTCATGAGATCGAGCCCTGCATCGGGCTCTGTGCTCAGTGTGGATGGAGTCTGCTGGGGATTCTCTCTCTCTCCCCCTCTGCCCCTCACCCCACTTGGGGCTCTTTCTCTCTCTTTCTAAAGTAAATAAATAAATAAATCTTAAAAAAAAAAAAAAGGAACAAATTACAAAGGTAAAACAGAGGCCCCTCTCCCCCAAACGGGAATAAAAATGGATATAGGGATGGTGATAACAGGCAAAAAAGAACTGGCTGATGTCAATTTTCCCCAAAGCAAAATATACTGCACCATGATCTCTCTGTGGACTCTCGGAATCACCTGACTGGTCTCCTTGCTTCTATTCTGGTTTATAAGACACTCTTGTCACAGTAGACAGAATGATCCTTTACCTACTTTGAAAAGCAAGCAACCAGGAGAAACTAATACTGAGCAATAGATACCATGAATCTGTCTATTCCTCTGTTGGACTTGGTTCTGGAGTGGGGCAGCTTAGTGGGGTCAGCATTGCTGAACAGCCTTCCTCTGCAGAGGTTCCTCTCTCCCTGTGCCCATTTGCTGCTTCCTCCAGCCAGAGTCCTTTCTTTTCCTTATGCCTCTGTGGACCCAGCTCCAATCAGCTTCTGTTAGTCTCTCTCTGTGCTGTGTTCCAGTCCCTACTCATGACAAAAACGCAATGAAGTGGTAATGTAAGTGTTTTAAATATATCTAAAAGGTGATTTAAGAATACTATTTATAGGACACCTTGGTGGCTCAGTGGTTAAGCATCTGCCTTTGGGTCAGGTCATGATCCCAGGGTCCTGGGATCGAGTCCTACACCGGGCTCCTTGCTCAGCGGGGAGCCTGCTTCTCCTTCTTGCTCTGCCTCCCATTCCCCCTCCCGGCCTGTGCTTTCTCTCTCTCTCTCTGATACATAAAATCTTTATAAAAATATTATTCATATAACAGATAAATAGAAACTTATCATTTAGATAATTCTTTAATGTTCTAAAGATTTTCTAACGGAATCTGGAAACACGATAGCTGTCTCAAGTACTCTGAGGTCTATCTCATGAAACAGGATTAGCTCCGTGCCTGAAGTTCCAAGAACCAACCCCCCCACCCCCCGCAATCCGAGATAAGACATAGTATTTCCTTATCTAATAGATAAAAACAAAAGGAGGAAGCACCGTCTGTGTTCTGATGGGGTCCCCGTGAGAGCGGACACCACTGCAGAGTTCATTCTTTTCCATTCAATTCTGCAAGCTGCAGTTTCTTGGTTATCAAACACCAGTCAGACTCCAACGAGGAGCCCATGTTTTCTGATTCTGAAGCTTGTCAGGCTCCTTCCGGAGAGAAAGAAATTTCGTCACACAGAACTGCACGTAAACATGTTGCACTTTCTAGAGACTCTGCCCCCCTCTGCCCCGGTCTCGGCCATGGAGGAGGAGGCGCCAAGGGGCTTGAGCCCCATCGCTGGGGTTGGCTGGCCCTGACTGGCAGATGCTTCTACTGAAGCAGCAGTTTCTCACCTCCCTGGCTTTCTGGCCTGCACTGCAACAGATAAGGGGCAGCAGACATCCTGTCTGTCCTGCACCCATAAACAAATGCAAACTAATGCAAACCAGAATCAGAAGGTGCGGTTTTTCTTATTTTGCTTTCCTAATGAAACGCTCATCGATTCCTATCTCGCCGCTGCTCCTGCTGTGCCTTCGCAGGTACTAACATGCAATGTGCTAGCTATCTTTGACCCCTGGTCAATTCCAGTTTCTTGACTATTGCAGGGAATCGCAAGTTAATATACAGCCAAGACTACTATGACAGAGGTGGCGTGTGCATGGTTTTGTGAGCATGTGTGTGTAATACAGGCATGTATCAGATACATTCATACATGATCACACCTGGTAGATATGGGTTCACATTTTTTTTCTTCCTATTTTGGTTCAAGGCCAGCTGTTGGGTTTCCCCACCCTCCTCTGGGCAGGGACATTTCTGACTGTCTCGGAGGCCGGAGGCGGTCCAGCATTGACATTACCATTACTCTTATTTAGCAGCAAGCCCAAAAAGCTACTCATTGTCTGCCACCATGCCTACTCAAGCTGACTGTTTTTTAATAGTTTCAGTGATCCCGTACAATCTCGGGTCTCCAGGGAAGGATACGGTCATTGCTGGAGGAGAGTGGGCCTTTGCTGAATCTCTGCTTTAGGAGTAAAACAGGAAGCCTGGGCCTCTTTTATTGTACCTTTTTCATTTTTGAAAAGCCGCCCAAATAGTTCCAAGTAGAGTTGAAGCAAAGTTATTAACGTCAAGAAGCCAAGATCTTTCTCCACGGTTTGCTGGCCTGCGGAAGGGAGAAAACTGTTTGTGCTCAGCTGTTCTTTGCTGCTTCCGCGTGAGCCAAAGCAGCAGGAAGGAGAGGGAAGGAATAAGTGAAAAGAGATGGTGTTTATCTCTGAACAAATCACAATGTTCTGCACTCAGCTCCGGCAGTCAGATGTGGCCCCTGTATCTCTAAGACAGATAGTTCCTTCTGGGAGAGATGACAGACTAATTACAGAGCTTCTGCCAGAGAGGACTCACACATGCAACCCATTACGGAAATGTAATTTCTTTTTCTTTAAGAAGACTCAAGATCATTAGACATGGTTTCCTCAATGCTAAAAAATCAGGCCAAAAAATGAAAACAAACAGTTTCAAGTATTTGCAACATAATGCCCACACGTATTTATGGAAATATAGTAAAAGTACCCTAAAATGTGGTTTGCTGTTTCATGCTGCACTGTTTTTCTATCTTTCCAATTCTCTAACATGTGTCCCCTTATCCTATCTCACTTTAGTTTTACTGTATTTCAAACATTCACAGAGCAGTAGCCACAGTGATTCCCAAATAGTTGGGCTTTCAGGGAGCTAATGACCCACAGGAAGCAGACCAGAAGCTTGTTGTAAATTAAACAAACTCCTTGTAAATTAAACATGGTAACATATGAACACAAAGGTAGGGCATGACAACATGACATAACTTTTAAAAACAGCAATTAAATGTATAGCACTGCTTTCTCTAATGATGTGCTATGCTAATTTAAGGCTAAGGTGATGATTCCGTTGATTTAACAGTTTAACATGGAACTCATAAATGGGAATAAAATCTGTAATAAAGAAATCGTGAGGACTTTAGCATTTATGAGTATAGAATTAGGTATGTTATTATATGGGAGAAAGATATACATTTCAATCCAATCAATTTTCTCTGTCATAAACTAACCCAAGACATTTAGGCTGAATAGTAAGCAGGCTTTCTAGAAATTCGAAGAAAATACATCCTTTCATTAAATATGCAGATTCTGAATGGGATATTAAGTGGTAAGTTATCTTTTTCATTTCTGTTTCACGTTGTTGTCTATGTTTTGTTTCTTCCACAGGTTTACCCTTTTAACCTGTTTTTTTTTGGGGGGGCAGATATTCTGAAGATACAATAGAAATGTAAGCCATCACTTATAACCCCCTTATCAAACATAAAGTACTGTAAAGGATGCACAAATTCCACTGTAGTAAGAGGACAAAAGCAGAAAGAAAAATACATCCTCTGTGCAGGGGTTTGGTGAAGGAAAGGGCTGTTCTATTTAGGGGAGCAGCCTCACCGGAAGGAATTTGTGGAAGAAATGTGTGTGCTGCAATCCTTTGCATTTCCTGGTTTACTTGGCTCTGGAGCAAAACAATCCTCATCAATCAGGCTGATTTCTAATGTTCATAGTTAGCTCAGTGTTAACCAGCTTTGTTTTTGAGATAGATTCTGATACATGGGTAATCAGCTTCTACAGTCGTGTAACTATTGATACTCTTGTGTGGCATTATGAACAGATTTCCTTTAAGTCCTTTTTTTATTCCCGAGTCCAGATTTTTGGAGTCCCTTTTTTCCTGCCTAGAACCTTTGCCATATAAAAATCCCTTTATAGAGTAGCTACTTCCGCACAGGGCAGAAACATTATAGTTAGAACGCCTTGGTCAGCAGCTGCCAAGTTACCCGAATTGGCAACTGGCAATACTCACTTGATCATGTTGGTGGAAATCATACACATTTCTGCTTTAGTGGCAACAGATGAAACCTGCAGACATTACGGGGTAACAAGTGCAGAGCAGGAGGGAAGTAATGACTTCATGTTTTGTTCTCTGCTCCCGCCACAGTTAACTACCTGTAGGTCTTGGAACACACCATGCTCTCCCTTCCTCGGGCCTCTATACTCCATACTCATGCCAATGAGACTGATCTTTCTGGTCCTTTCTGCTTGACTGATTTCATCAGTCCTTTAGGTTTCTGTTTATTTTTTATCTTATTTTATTTTTAAAGATTTATTTATTTGAGAGAGAGAGCGAGCGAGGGAGCACACAGGATGAGAAGGAGAAGCCAGGAGCCTGATGCGGGGCTCAATCCCAGGACCCTGGGGCCATGACCTGAGCCGAAGGCAGATGCTTAACTGAGTCACCTAGGCGCCCCCTTTAGGTTTCCAGTTTAGGTAATACTTCCTCCAAGAAGCCTTGCTTCTATCGTTAGGATAAAGTGAGGCTTCACCTCTGCGCGTCCTGGGTATCTGTTGACCTCACACCGGCTATGACTACACTACATTATAAGTGCCGTGTACTTCCTCATAAGCTCCTTAGGGTAGACAATATAGCTTGTTCAGAAATTTGGTCCTAGCACCTGGCACTCAGCCTGCCAATATAGTCACATGCCCACAACTATCTGTTGAACAAATTAGGAAGGTGTCGATGAGCCTGAGTGGGTCAGTTGTTAAGCGTCTGCCTTCGGCTCTGGTCATGGTCCTGATGTCCTGGGACTGAGTCCCATAATGGGCTCCCTGCTCAGTGGGAAGCCTGTTTCTTCCTCTCTAGTCCCTCCTGCTTGTGTTCCCTTTCTATCTCTCCTGCCATAAATAAATAAAATCTTAAAAAAAAAAGTCAATGATGACAATACTAATGATGGCTAAATTTACTGAGTGCTTACTGTGTGCCAAGCACCGTTCTAAGTCTTTACATTTAACCTTGACAATAGCCTTATAAGGAAGTGTCATTACCATCCCCATCTTACAGATGAAGAAACTGAGGCACAGAGAACCTTCAGTACCTTTTTGAGTTGCTTGTTTTGAAAATAGCTTGTCAATTTAGGTGAACCTAGTTTATATGCTGGGAACTAAAGTGAATTGAAGGGTAACTACTAATTGATAACAGACCCAAATAATTATTAGGTTGAATCATATGAAACTGGTGATATTTAATTGGTTTTGACTTATAAATATGGCAATTTCATCCATTTCAATCTTGTATACTGAGTTCAGCTACAGCTCAGTCTTTATCCTTGTTGTCTACCCCATTCACCCACAGCTGGATACCACAGTCCTACATACTGTCATGCTAAAGAGTGACAGGTACATGGATAGGGACCAGAGAAAGCATTTATGCATAGAATTCTTTTTAACTGTGTCAACAGAGCCTTGTTTCTATGGTTGGCTAAGACTTAATGATCTCTTTGCCATATATAACCCTTGGTGAACAATGACATTGATTGTAATGCGTTCTGCCTATGTATGTAGACCACGTCTAGGGCCCCAGAAGAGGTAAAATCAGTAATAACATGTTTTTCCATAGTTTTAACTCATATATGATGACATAAAGCCAAAGGTAAAAGGAAAAAAGAATTTGGAGTTGAAAATGATTTAAATTTGCCAGTTCCCAGCACTTCTGGAACATTGCCAGGGTTAATTTGGATTGGGCCTTTCAGAGTCTGCACTGCTTTAACCTGATGTAGCCTAAAAAACCTACTTGATATAAAGAGGTAAAAAAAAAAAAAAAAAAAGTCCACCTAACTCAACACAACTGACAGTCTGTTCTCAGGTTGCCTAGCCCAGCACCAGAATGTTCTATTTGTTTCATTCCAGAAGAGGGTGATACTGTGTCTCTTAGTGAAAGGTATTTGTGATGAGAATAACTTATAGGCTCATCCAAAGCTACGGAAGGCAAACGCTCACAGGAGGGAACAGGACTTGTTTGCAGGCTGGAAACATTTTTAGCATTCACTGGAGATTTTTATTTTGAAATCTCCAAATTCAACAATTCTTCAGCCTCTGTAAACTTTCAGATGGAAAGCTCCAATATTTAGAGTAAATAATGTCTAAGCTTCCCCTTCCCAGCAAGTTTTCTTTTTCTCCCCTGTCATAAGAGTGTTATATCCTGGCAACTGAAATACAGAAGCTCTTTGTAGAAAAGCTATCATACTATACCCCTCAGAATGTGTTGCTAATGAGGTTATAGCTTACTAGAACCAAAGAAGGGCATTGAAAAAAGAAAATACCCTGACAAATGTGTTGACCAAAGGATGCCAACAACTCTCCCAGGGTCCTGTCCGAAATTCAAGGATTTACAAAAAAAAAAAAAAGTAAAAATGAACTTTAGTGTATGTGAAAAATCATAACATTGAAACATAAGTCCATTTATCTTTTAACTATTTTTCTAGTTCTCTTCCAAAATTTTACTGGTTATTAAAACACTGCTGTGTAAATACAAATGTTCTGCTTTATAACTCACCCCCTATTTCTTGTCCTTACAATATAATAATGTCATTGTTTGTTATATCACACTTATTCTTAAAGTAATAGGGCTTGATGTGAAGGACTTTATACAGCAAAGTGAGGAAGGGCTTCTGCAGAAACAGGAGATGGAGGAGTCAAGTACAGAACAGAACAGGCAGTTCAGAAAAGGACTCTGAAGGGCTGCTCTACTTCTGAGAGTCCTTAAAGAGTTTCTATACCATGATTTTCACCGAGCTAAGCAGCGCTCTTCATAGACATCCTCCTGTTCCCAGAGCAGTTTGTCCAAGACTGGACTGTCCACTGACAAGGTCACGGGGAATGTACTACCAGAATTTCAGCGAATCCATTCAAACTCCCAGACCGGGAGTTTAGGTGCAAATAAATTTCACTAGCATATGCTAATTCATACACTACATTTTATTAGCATACACCCTTTGCCTTGATGAGTAAATGAGCAAATGCCCACTTCTCTTTCGAGAGATTCCCAAACAACGGCTTTGCACAATTGACTATCTTGAGTCACGACCACCAGAAACGAGAACTCACGGCAGTCTATAAAACATCAACACTCTCAAAGATAAGATACCACATGCGCGTAATTAGAATCACAGACTATAGGAGCTGGAATGGGCCTTCGAGGTAATTTAGTTCAAAATTCTCATTGTACAGTTGAGCTTGAGTGACTTTTCCAAATGTTATTCAGTCAATTAATGGCTGGCCTGGGAGTAGAACCGGTTCTCCTGACTTTTATTCCACTGGTTTTGCCATTATAACAGGCTTCAGCCATGATATACTAGTTAGACAAGGTCAGTAAACTCAGGCTCTATCAGGACTTGATGGGGACAGATTCCATTAACAAGAGGCCTTAACAGAAAACTCCCTGTATCTAATTCCTAAAAATTAAACTTCAGGGATAACTTGGTACTCTCTCAGCATGAAAAAGCAAAGGGAACTCTATGAACTAGGGTCCAATTCTAATGAATCTGTTAAAAAAAACTGCCTAAAGATTTAGCATGTACTGAATGTAGAAAATTTACTCTAACTTGGGCATTTTCTTTCTTCATTTCATATGTACCTGTGTAATAGGAATGAAGAATTTCTGTTGTGTGAAATAGCCATTTTTTTCTCCAATGATAGTATGTTACACTGAAAAAAAAAAGCACTAAATTGGGAATCAGGAGGCCTGGTTCTATTCTGGGCTTTGCCATTAATTCACTGAGATACTCGAGCTTTCTGAGCCAGTTGCCTAGTCCATATACTGAAAGGTTTACCTTTAAAAAGTGTGCTCACAGGGGTGCCTGGGTGGCTCAGTGTGTTAAAGCCCCTGCCTTCGGCTCAGGTCATGATCTCAGGGTCCTGGGATGGAGCCCCGAGTCGGGCTGCCTGCTCAGCGGGGAGGCTGCTTACTCCTCTCTCTCGGCCTGCCTCTCTGCCTACTTGTGATCTATCTCTGTCAAATAAATAAATAAATAAAATATAAATAAATAAATAAATTAAAAAAAAAAAAAAAAGTATGCTCAGAAAAGCTGAAGAGGTTCTGTGAAGGTGTCCTAGGAGCTGACCAAAGGGGCCAGGAGAACAGCAGGGGGAGGTCATGCTAGGAAGTTCTGAGTTTTCTACCGCAATCTCAACTGGGCAGTTCTGCTTTGATTTGATTTTGATATCAAGCTAATGTGTAAGATTTTGTGTGAAGAACAGCTATGTGGTAAAGTTTCAAAACCACCAAAAAGTTCAAAGTGCTAGATTATTCCTTCTAAGTCTGATATCACTTGCCAGCTTATATAGGCCCTCTGTCAACAGCCTGTCAAAGAATAAGCTCCTAAACATGGTGTTCTTCATACCTTAGCCCCCATGTCTCCTTTTTCTTGTGTCTCCAGGAATTCTGCACCACGTACTTCATGCTTTATAATCTCAAATTGTTGGCAATCTCCTGACCAGGCAATGGTGTTCCTCCCTGGAACTCTACTTCTGCTCATGTTCCCTCTGCAGCTCTTCCTTCCTTGCTTGGCTAACTTCTTATCCTTCACAATTCAGCTCAAACAACCCTTCTCCCATGAGGCCCTCAGAATCCCGGAGTAGGTGAAGTAACCTTCACTTGCTCCCACTTCATCCTGTGAAGGACTACCACAGTAATTAAAGAGTAAAACGAGATTATCTAGTTCTCTATCTCTTTGAACTGGGCTCTAAGTGTCTTGTGGGCAATGACTTTCTCTTCCATATTTGTTAAAATATTAGTGCCTGAAAGTTCAATAAACATGTATTGAAAGAGGGAATAAATAAATCAAAAAAGCAAAACACGACCTAAAAAATTGATTTAAAAAATTCTGAAAAAGCCCTTGATGATGCACAACTTATTTCTTTGAAGGCTTTTTCTCTTATTGTGCAAATCTTAATTCCAAGTTGAATTAAGAAATCATTCTTTTCAACAAGGATTTGCCTGTATCATTTGATATCTGTTTATTATGAAGCAAAAGGAAGGTGTAGCCAGAAAGAGCAATGCTCCATTTAAACACTGTTTTAAAAATTTCCTGCCATGAAAAAAACCTGAAAATTCATGGATTAAAAAGAATACCCCAAAGCAACAAAAGAACAAAGTCAACCAGAGAAGGGGTCAGTATGTATTTGCAGAATATTTATATATATCTGTGTTATGTATTTCACCCATTCAGTAATTACTTATCAAGTCTCACTACTTACCAGCCACTCTCAGAGGTGCTGGGAACGCATCTGTGAGCAAAAGAGGCAAAGTTCGTGCCCTCAGGCAGTATCTTACACAAACATACCGCACAAATAAATACACAGTGTGGTAGGGTGGCAAGTACTCTGGGAAAAGGCAGTGGGGACTGTGGAGGGCTGACGGAGCTAGCAATACAGGTAAGCTGTCAGGGAAGGCCCTCCCCTGGAGGGAACACTGGATCAGGGAGACCTCTAGGAAGTGAGGGAGTAAGCCGTGCAGATTTTTGCAAAAAAAGCAAACGAGCTAGAGAGACCTGTAAGTGGAAAGGCCCCAAGGGAAGAGCGTAAGTGGAGTATTTGAGGCCCAGGAGAAAGGCCAGCCTGGCTGCAGCAGGATGGAGAAGAGTGATGAGTCTGAAAAGGTTGTCAGAGGCAAGACCAAGCAGGACATCAGACAATGTAAAGACTTGCAATACATCATCCATGCGAAGTAGTACATTCTCCAACATTGTGAGGAGTTCTGCTATCGTAGGGCAGAAATAGTAACAGAAAGCTGAACCATCAAGGACAGGATTCAGGATGGAGGGGGGGGACCTGAATCTGTTCACATACAGAAAGGAAAGGGGAGAGCAGAGGGAAAAAGGGTGGGGGAGAGTCAGGCACCTGCCTGGCAAAGCCACGAAGACTTCTTCAGAAACAGGTCCAAGAGAGATGAGAGAAGTAAACAACAGGCATTCTGAGGTCAAGAAGAAAAGAATTCAGAAAGCCTACGCAGGCCTTGGGGTTTTTTTGTTTTTTGTTTTTTTTTTAAAGCAAAGCAGACCGTCTGGCTAAGAGTCACGGAGCAAAACGAGGGGCTTGGGAAGAGTTAACTGTTTTGGTACAGTTCCTACGGGGATACTAATGAACAAACCCCTCAAACTGTCTTACCCACTCCCCGGCTTGAAGGGGAGGTGACAAAAAAGTCTGCATGAATTGTGTTTTATTGTTCAATTGGGGAGTTGGGAAGAACAAAGAGATTAAAAATGATGAAAGCAGAAGGCTCTTGTAGAAGTGAAATGAGTCTCAGTCCTTTTCTGCACCAGCTCAGGTGACAGCTCCTTTTCTGGTCCAGGGCCCACACTGTTAGGACCTGAAACCATTCACTCGACTTATGTCCTAGAGAAAGCTCTGGCTACACATATTTATTACTCCCCACAGCCTTCAACGGCTGCTTGAGTGGAAGTTCTAAATTATTCTTCAGCCAGTAAAACATTAGCTCGCAGTAAGACAAGCAGGAAGGAGTGACCAAAAGCAGTATGAACATGAATCACTACTAGGGGTTGTTCTTAAGTCAGAGGGAGAGCACATTTAGTTAAGAGCCATAACTGAATCATAAAGAATACCCAAGCCCTAGATAGTCTTAGATATTATGGAGAGGAAAGCGAAAGGAAGCCTCAATACTACTTTAACTGCAGTTGTTAAATTAGTAACAACTGGAAAAAAGTATCCTATTTCTCCAATGAAATGAACTAAAACCAAGCACTGTAATTCCTGAAATTTGGGTCGTGGATAATCCAATCTTCAAAGCATGATTCAGATGGTTGCTTATACATGAAGATGCAACTTATTAATGAAATTCATGTCATAATAGAGGGCTACTAAATCATCGACCTTCAATTCAGAATAATGGAAAGACCTTCTACTACAAGTATGATTTGCTTGGATCGAAGGATTCTTCTAAGAAAGAATCAACTAGTTGGAATCCCAGCTTCCCTTGTTGTCTCTTCCAGCAAGTTTTTTTTTTTTAAAGCAGTAATAAGCAATCCCACCCAAAATGCTGATTTACAATCACAGCATGCATATGTAAGCCCATAACAAACGTGCCTGACACATGGTAGAATCTCACTGGTTCACACCCCTGCGAAAACCACAACCCCCCTCCCCCCCAACCCCCAGCTTTCAGTAAAGCGAAGTCCTCTCTACCTAAGTGCACATTAGCTGCTGGCTTAGTTGGGCTGTATGACATGGCGGCCTCCCCAGTGAGCAGGCACACCATAGCAAGGCACTCATTAAGCTATAGAGTTTCATTCCAGTAACCGTTCAAATACATTCTTCATTGTACCAGAAAGTATGTTTGTTTGATGCTGGAACTTTGATTCCCCAACCCCCTCCCAATCTCCCTCCATACTCCCTCATCCCCTCACCCCTGTTTTGGTATTTGTTCCCATGCTAACATATTCACAAAAATTCAGTAATTCTCAATGGGTCTCTTGGTCATTAGTGCAAATTAGTGAGGTTTTACTGAATATGGTCAGATTTGATTTGCCAAGTTCTTTTCCCGTTAAGGTTTTAAACCCATGTGTATTTCAAGGGAAATCTAATTTGTAGGTTTCGGATTCATTTACACTCGACTCACAAACGTGGTTCTGTGAGTGCCTCCATAGCTTGTGTACAAGAAGCCACAGGAGCTGGTTTCCCTTCCTTTTAACAAGTTCTTGTTAGAATGTTTGCTTTGAAGTAGGTATTTGGACCGTGCTAGAAGCAAATAGAACTAAACCCCAGGAAAATGTAAAGTAAAATTTAAAAACCAAGTTCAAAACAGTTCTCCTTGCCCCCACAATCATACTTTTTAAAGAAAAAACTCGAAGCATGGAACCGTCCACTTCGGCCTTTTAAGGATGATGTCACCCACCCGCCCTGCCTAGATGAGGTTGTGTCTCATAATGCTTTGGTCCTGCAGGGTGACAAGAAAATCTTCTGTGAGAGGAGGCTTTGTCAGCTGGGCCCTGTCCTGTTCACTTGGTCATTCCACTCTGTTCAGCTGCTGGGCCACCCACCACTCCCGCCAAGGCTCCACTGTTGGGATTCTGTCAGGTGTCGTTTCTGTCTGTGGCTGGTCCCACACTGACTGACTCGTGCTCGTCTCCCCTTCTCTGGAGCTCCTTAGTGCTGCCTGCGGGCAGGCCTGCACTTTGCCACAATAACCACTTCCTACAAGGCCTGATGTTTGCTCCAACCTCCCGATAAGATGGACTCTTTTTTACCTCGTCATACATTCCCAATGCCACTTTTTAGCGGAGGTCCACAGCTGCACACCAATGGCTGCAATCTTTGACCGTCACGCCTCTTCCTTCAGGCTGCGCTTCTGTGATGATGACTTCTAGGGTATCTATGCTGGCCCAGATGATGGACCCTTTGCTGACTCTGGCTGCCCTCTGTCACTCTGGATTGCTCTGAGTAAAAGGGGCCAATCTCACTGACATTCTATTACCCACTGCCACCGTTAAGTAAAGTAAGCAACTCTCAATGCTGAGAATACACTGCTTTGTCTTTTCTCCCCCCTCCCAGAGTGCCTACTTGGAAAGATAGATAGCATATCACACCCCAAGGACTGCGGCAATACTAAAAAAGCCCTTCTTTACCAACTGCAGCCTACACAAACAAGGCCTTCCAGTGCTTGGGAGGAAAATAGCCATGGATGCTCTAAATGCTGGCATGACTCATTAAGACAGTGGTGAACTCTGAGCGGAGAACAAAGAGCTGAGATAGAAACCACTAAGAGCAACTAAGGCTCCAGTGGATTCAGACCAGCTTTAAATTGCAACTCTTCTGTGAAATCTACGACTAATTCAGGGATGAGCAAAAGACGCACATTGACCTGTACTCCTAATAGGCTCAGACAATGTCATTGTGTCTGTATATATATATACAAATACACACACACACACACACACACACACACACACACAGCTATATTACGCAATTATATTTTTATATATTATGTATACAAAGACAAAGAAATCTAAACCAGTTATGCATACCTATGCATGAAAAAGCCCTTTTCTGTCATGTCTGGAATCTTCTAACACCTTTAGTGAGAGCTGCACACGATCCATTAGAAGATCTAGCATAATTATCTCATAACCACCACTTAGGGTGTCCCTAGAGAAGGACTTCTGACTGCTAAGAATAGTGATTTATTCATTTTCACTTACCTAGGAATCTTTAACAAGGCAACAAGCATGTGTCAGGAGCCAAGTGAGATTCTCTCCAGTTAGCTGAGAAAGAATTTCTGGGGATGACAGCAGAAAGCAGAAACAACATCTTTCTTTTTTTTCTTTTCTATTTCCCTGCCTTCAAACCTCAAGGCAAAGGAAGAAAGTGAATCATGCGTATATTTTCCTACATAGTACCCAAATGCCTATCACAAGTCTTTTCTAGATCTTCTACTAAATTTGCCTTTTCTGTTTATTTATTTTCTTTAAATTTGCCTTTTTACAAAATTTTTACTTATTTTTTTGAGAGAGAGTGAGCGAGCGTGGAATTGGGGGCAGAGGGAGAGAGAGAAACTCAAGCAGGCTCCGTGCTCAACAGTGTGGAGCCTGATGCAGGGCTGGATCTCATAACCCTCAGATCACGACCTGAGCCAAAATCAAGAATTCAACACTCAACCAACTGAGCCACCCAGGTGTCCTTTCTTTTTTCTTTTTCTTTCTTTCTTTTTTTTTTTTTTAAGATTCCAGTATTTCTCTTCATCTCCCCCCTCCCACTTTCCGGTTCTGTCCTTTTTAGTGGTTGAAATAACGGTGATTTTAACAACTAATATTAAGTTATAAATAGCTTCTACTGATGGAACTGTGTCCTTTTCTCATTACTCTTTTCTTTACTATGTATACAGAACATAGCAAGATTTAAAATGGTGATCTAAAAGAATTTTATCAGAATGGTACACTTAAGAATTACACATTTCATTGTATGAAAATTTTATCTTAAAAGAAGAAAGACCGGACTTTAGCTCAATGCTTAAGTATTAATGTCTGCAATTTACTTTGAAAGGCATAAAAAAAAAGATAGCTGGTGGATGAATGGAAGATGGACAGATGTGCAAGAAAACAAGAATAAAATATTAAGTATGGTTACAGGTGGTAGATATATGGGTATTTGTTATAAACTTCTACCAACTTTTCTATGTGCCTGTGTACTTTATGTTACGAAGTTTCCATAATAAAATATCGTGGAAAAGTTTCATCAAGCTACCACTTCCATTTCTAATACTTTTATACATTTGTTGATAATGTATTTATTATTTATTTCGCTGATTTTGGAACCTCATGAAACTTTAGGTTTTTGCTTCTTAACCTAAAAAGGAGGAAAGTCAGTATCAACCACCCGGAATGAAGAGAGGATCCAGATACTTCTAGAGCAAAATATCTAGGAGAGCAGCTCTGTTCTCTCAAACTTCATCTGTTGAAGCCCCAATGCCCAATGTGACTGTATTCGGAGACAGAGTTTTTAGGAGGCAATTAAGCTTAAATGAGATCACAAGGATAGGGTCCTAATGTGAGAGGACTGGCAGCTTTATAAGAGGGAAAGACCTCTCTCTCTCTCTCTCTCTCTCTCTCTCGCTCTTTCTCTCTCCATGTTCTCCCACTGAGAAAAGACCACATGAGAAGAGAGCAAGACAGTGGCCATCTGCAAGGCAGGAAGAGCACTCTCACCAGGAACTGAGTTGGCCAGCACCTGGATTGTGGACTACTCAGCCTCCAGAACTGTGAGAAAATAAATGTCTGTTGTTTAAGCCACCCAGTCTACGGTATTCTGTGATAGCAGCCCAAGCTGACAAACACAAAGTCTGGAAGTTAAACATCTGTGGGTATTTAGGTAGTCTGCATGCAAATAACACACAGGGAAAAGAAGATGTGAATCAGTACATTTAGAGTTAGAATGACGAGGAATGTTATAGCTCGAAGAGGTTTTAGCAAGCATGTCGTCAAAACTCTCATTTTACAGATGAGCAAACAGAAGCTCACAGAGGTCAAGTGATTCATCTGAGGTCCTTCAGAGAGATTAGTGGCAGAGCCAAGGACTTTTAAGCCCAAGCCTCTTGATTTCTGCTCTTTTTCAAAGCCATACCATGTAGCTTCATTAAATCAAACCCCTTGAGCCAAGGGTTAGCAGCCAAAAATCTAATTTCTTTCCCTTTACTGAAATCTCTTTGAAGAATTCAGCTCCAAGTTTTTCTGACTCTGTACTTTTCTCTCTACTCATTTTTTTAAAAGATTTTTTTTTATTTATTTATTCGACACACAGAGAGAGATCACAAGTAGGCAGAGAGAGAGAGAGAGAGGAGGAAGCAGGCTCCCTGCTGAGCAGAGAGCCCGATGCGGGCCTCGATCCCAGGACCCTGAGATCATGACCTGAGCCAAAAGCAGAGGCTTTAACCCACTGAGCCACCCAGGTGCCCACATTTTTTTTTTTTTAAATCACAAATCAATTTACCCATACAGGATAAAAACTAAACCAGAGTCTTCTGAACAAATACACAATGTGTATAAATATACAAAAGGGTAAGTATAAACACAAAAACCTACACTTAAATTTGGACAAATGTTAACTCAATTATTCATTTCGGCATGCTCGCCTAAAGACAGCATATGTGAAGGCATCTTTCTTCCTAATAGTTGCCTATTAAAGCAAATAAAGGCATTCTAGAAAAATAATAAAAATGTATTTGTTTTCCAAATTAACCATTTATAGTCTAATTTAGCACAGTATTACATCTTTATAACATGTAAAATATCCATTTTGATAAAACATTCTCATAAATAGACCAAGAAAACCAGGTTAATAAGCTTGTGTGTTTTATAGGGCAATAAAATAATATGTTTTTACAACATTTAAAAACAATATAAAATATAAAAATTGAATATAATAGTTGAACATTATTTTGTTAAAAAAGTGTTCTTATAGAACGTGTTATTTAACTTTTCCACTAGGTAAACTTAGAGTATATGAAGGTAAATATTCTTAATGATGTTGATACAGTGGAAATGTGCCAGTGACATCCAGAAATGGCAATAATCTATTATTACCGGTCAATACTTAGACACTTTTCTTTAACATTTCTCTAATTTTCTGCATCAGTTTAGTTTTGCTATACACAGCCGCTGAGGAGCCACAAGACAATCTCTTCCATAATTTTTCTTTTTCTGTCAGTAGTAGTTTGAATCTATAAGCATATGGTGTGTTAGTAAAATAATGTGATTGGTTTGTCATCACTGAGGCTTTTCAGAAGAATGTGTTGCAAGCTCTAAAGATAATTACTAGAGAGTAATTTTAAAAATATTTTGAGTAAAGACAGCACTGTTTGGAATTGTACAGACACTCAAGGACATTTTGTTTTGAAATACACAACCTCCGAGAAATGATGTCTCATTATATTTGAAAACAAAACAAACAGTAAGAACAGTAAAAGTAACCAGATTACTTTCTAGTGTCACCTTGCTTTTTAAAATGGCTAAAATGATGTTTGCATTCTCTGTGGCCACGGAGCACCCCAATGTAGTAACTGCACTGGCAACAACATGATTTTGCTTGTCTTGCGGTCACCCGAAGTGGAATGATGACGAGTGGAGAAGACTAGAGAACCGGAGAACAGAGATTCTATTTTACTTTACTTTATTTTACTTATTTGTTAAACATTTATTTATTTGAGAAAGAGAGAGTGTGGGCTGGGGGGAAGAGGGAGAGAGAGAGAGAGAGAGAATCTCAAGCAGACTCCCTGCTGAGCATGGAACCAGAAGCGGGGCTCAACCTCAGAACCCCGAGATCATGACCTGAGCTGAAACCAAGAGTCAGATGCTTAACCAACTGAGCCACCCAGGCACCCCCAGAGAATCTATTTTAAATTCAAACTATTATCTACTGCTTTAATAGGCTGTGCCGTGTACAATGAGATTTGTTCTCTTTCTCTGAATAAGTGAGAAGCGTGGAGACATGACTAAGGCAGGGTAAAATGAGTGATTACCAGCAGAACTGAGGTTGCCACAAGAGTGCCTGGGAACTAAGTAGAATTCTCTTCCACCCTCATGGGCGGTGATGCCCTGGTGGGACTTGGTTTTGAAGGAGGCACTGCCATATGTCCCATGGGCAGTCAGAATCCTGGGGACAAGTAACATCCCATCTTCTCCTTTCTTTCCTTTTCTGTAAAACAACCTTGGCAGAGAGTGACTGGGGGTCTAGTTGTTTAGATGCTGTGATAATCAACTGTATATTTCAAGGTCTGAAAGGTGTACATGCCAATAATGTGGTTTAATAGAAGAAAGGAATTCAAGGTCTAGCTCTATGACTTCAGAAAATACAAGCAGCTCTCATGAGTTTCAGCCTTCTCATTTGCGAAGTCATCGTCTGCATTGATGACACTTACAGAGTGCCTACCTGTGTTCTAGGCAACATTCAAAGGGCTTTATGTATCTGAACTCATTAAATCCTTAACAAGCCCATGAGAAGGAACTATGATTAGTCACATTTTCTACCTGAGGAAGCTGAATCCCAGAGAGGTTAAGTAACTCACTCAACGATAAACCTTACTCGTCAGGGTTGTTGTGAGATCAAATACAAAATCAGTGGGATGACTAGTGATGGAAGGGATATTTAAGATCATCTAGTCTTAAACTCTGACTTCAAGTATGAGGCATCCAGGGTCTGTGAAGGAGCTGGAGCTGGTTAACTGAAGACACTGAACCTCTTCTAGATCTTATTCTAGAAGGGTCTTTTAAAATAACCTCTTTCCTATTCTGCTTTTCTTTAATTAAGTTTCATATATTCTTTTTTTTTTTAAAGATTTTACTTATTTATTTGACAGAGAGAGAGAGAGAGAGAGAGAGAGAGAGAGAGATCACAGGTAGGCAGAGAGGCAGGCAGAGAGAGGGGGAAGCAGCTCCCCGCTGAGCAAAGAGCCCAATGCGGGGCTCGATCCCAGGACCCTGAGATCAAGGCAGATCTCACCTGAGATGAAGGCAGATGTTTAACCCACTGAGCCACCCAGGTGTCCCTCATATATTCTTTCATTTATGTGTATAAAATTCCTGTAGGGTAGAAAAGTGGAAAAGAGTGGTCTCGCCTACTTTTGAAAAAAAAAAGTTTAGAAAACTCAGGATACCTCAGAGTCAGCATGTGGTACAGGTGGAGAGAAAGTCAAGGTCAACTGCATGACAGTGGTAATGATGGCACAATTAGGAGGGCTATAAAACTGCTTCATTGTATCCTGATTCTCTTCAGAGCATGGTGCCAAGGCATTATTTCTTCCCCCCCCAGATTTGATTTGATTTGATTTGATTAATTAAGTTATGAGAGAGCTTGTGCACATGTGTGCACAAGCAAGGGGAGAGGCAGAGGGAGAGAGACAATCTCAAGTAGACTCTGCACTGAGTTGGAGCCCGACATGGGTCACAGTCTCATAACCCTGAGATCCTGACCTGAGCCAAAATCAAGAGTTCGATGTTTAACCACCCAGACATTGCTCTGCGAAAGCATCTTATGGACATTTAATGCTAACACATTTAATGCTAAACCTACCTTTGAGTATATAACTTTGTGTATATACTTTGAGTATATAACTTAAAATGTTACTAGTTTTAAAATCAGAGAACGGCTGAGTCTGAGGTTTAAAAAACGCAGACTTTCTGGAGTCAAGATTCCAAATCCCAGTTGTGTTGAGTCAGCCCAAGGTCCTACTAAAAGGATAAAGTGAAGGCCAGGAAGATGAGTGAGTGTGGGGTTGGGCTAGACCTGCAGAACGGACGCCTTCTCTTTACCAAGAGGACACACACAGGCCCCTCAGTATTTTCTGAAAGAGTGTGGGTTAACCTCAACTCTTTCAGCAGAGTCTCAGGTTTATTTGCCAAAATGGATTTTTAAAAACAATGGGTGAATTACCCTACAGTCCATTAGTCATCCTACAGAAATCTAATGTTAGAAAAACGTTCGTTTAAGACTTAGTGGCGGGAAAAGACTGAACTATGTTCAGCAGTTCTTGGCTGTGGTCCTTTACTCAATAGAAATTTCCTCCCTCAAAATCACTGGTTATTGAATGTCATACAGCTTCATCTTCAGTGTTCGTACTTATGGAGAAGAGATGAAGCTCTTGACTTTGCACCATGTTTTCTAACTGAGTCCAAATTGCTCTTTTCCTAAAGACTATATCCTGCTTGAGCTTCTGTGGTAGCCAGTTTCCAAGTTGGTCCTTGATAATTCTTGCCTCCTGGTACTCATGCCCTGTGCACCTCCTTCCAACACTGAATCAGGGCCAGGGCAAGTGACAGTATGTGACCTTTGGGGCTAAGGCACAGAAGGCACTGTGGTTCCTACTTTGCTCTCTTGGATGGCTTGCTCTGGAATAAGCCAGCTGCGGTACCATGAGAACACATCTGCAGCCCCATGGAGAACTGGGGTCCCCAGCCAACGGCTCGCACTAACCTGGAAGTAAACCACCTTAGAAGTGCATTGTTTGGCCTCAGTGAACAGCTGGCTGACACGTGACTGACTGCAACCCTCATGGAAAGCATAAGCCCAAACTGCTCAACCATGCTGCTTGCAAATTCCTGGCCCACTGCAGTCGTGAGATAACACATGACTACGGTTGTTTTAAGACACTCCGTTCTGCGGTTATTTGTTACAGATAGGATACAACAGATCAAGGATACTGCTGCCAACCTTAAGAGCATGAAACAGCTTACTGTGATTGTCTTATAATCCATAAGCCATCATCATTCCATCACTTATTACACAGTATGTACTGTGACCAATGATCACAGTTGGCCCAAAGGCCAGCAGCTAAATCACTATATCCTGACTTACATTTTGTTGTCAAGGCACGAATTATTTTGAGAGCTGATTTTTCCAAGCTGATGATAAATACATCAAGGCTGTCTCTGTTTCCTTATGCTGATTTTATGGACTTGCAAAATTTCCAACTTGAAGAAATTATTGGCAATATAGGTTTAATACATTTCTCCAATGTTAAGTTAAACAGAAATACTTGCTTAGTTTACTTCTGGAAGGCACATTTTGATGTGACTCTGTCTGTGGTGCAGAAAGGAACTGTGGAGGACCCAAAGAACAAGGAGAATCAGAAAGAGCTGCAAGAGACAAATCTCTCCCCGCTGCCATCCACTGCAGTGGCTTTCCAAAGGAAGGCATTTTAACAACTCCCCATGGGTCTAAAAGGCTTCATTTCAACCAGAGCGAAAATGTAGCAAGATTTTCAGAGAGGTAATTTTTAAAAGTTAGGGCACTGGATCTCAATTCTAAACAGAGAAGAAATGCTACACATGAATTCATGGAATTTGCCTGCTGCCAAAAGTTTGACGTACCCATGCTGGTACTACGGGGAAAGTATGTAAGGGGATTGTCAACCATGCGATCCTGCTTCCTAAATTAGACCCATTCTATAGAAAAGGAAAGTTGCCTCACGCTCCAGAAAGTTTTTACAACAAGCCAACTCTCTGCCTAGGATATGCAAGGAATTTCAGAAAGGTGTATTTATATAACTCCTGATGTATTAGATACCAAGACACTAAAATACGTGAGTGAAAAGTTAAAACCATCACTCAGATATTTGGTTAACAGAACTTCCCCTGGTCCTCCCTTACTTGAAGATAATATTTAAAAAAAATATTTAAATAGGTGGTATTTGAAGTTGGTTTAAAAACTCCAAACTATAGCAAAGAGTATATTAGCCAGTAAAGCTCCCTCTCATGGCTGAACTCATTCGTCGACAACCACTTCTACCATATGGTAGAACTCATATGGGTCCTGCCAGATAATTCTATGCACATACAAGCATATGCAATCATATACACATATGTGTTCAGATATACATGTATTGATAGTCTCCTCGATGACCCCTTTTAATATAAATGACAACACAATGTAACTTTCTGTTGTTTTGTAACTTAGTGGTTTTTGTAACCAGTGTATTTTGGAGATTTTTTTTTTAATCTTTGTCATATATTACATTCACTATCTGTATTTGGGTGTAATTCTGGTCTTTCTAGGCTGCTCAATTAATCTAATTATGTGCCAACATCGAACTTTGAATTACTATAGTTCTGTAACATGTTTTAATATCTGGCCTGGTTAATTAATACTCCCTCTCCCAGTTTATATTTTTTGTGACTTTTCCTGGCTCTTCTTACATATTTGATTTTCTAATATGAACATAAAGATTGCCTATTTAAGTCCTTACCCCCACCTCAAATTTCAACTTCTAAAAACTGGAGTCAGAAGTGAAGTATATTGGATTTAGTTTTACAAATCCCACACAGTATGGGCGCCTGGGTGGCTCAGTGGGTTAAAGCCTCTGCTTTCGGCTCAGGTCATGATCTCAGTGTCCTGGGATCGAGGTCCACATCGGGCTCTCTGCTCAGTGGGGAACCTGCTTCCTCCTCTCCCTGTCTCTCTGCCTGCCTCTCTGCCTACTTGTAATCTCTCTCTCTCTGTCAAATAAATAAATAAAATCTTTAAAAAAAAAATCCCACACAGTAATACTCAGGTTCAGTCTTCCCATATACTATAGTAATATAATATATACCAATTAGCTTAAACTTTACGTTTATCTAGACTTTTTACTATGTATGAATGTTCACTTTTATCATGTCCTTTAATATTCCTGACCACCTCGGGACTGAGCAGGACATTCATTAGGGCTCTCACATTTCAGATGGCGAGAGAGAGAGAGGCACATGGACATGTCCTCAAGACTGGGACCAGGAGGCAAGGGCTCGGACACTTGGCTCAGGGCTCTCTCCCCGCCATACCAAAGGCAGAGAGCACTGTGAGTCTCTAAGAAATATTTTAAAAACAAAGATGGTTTTCATTTTATCGCAATGCTACATTTTAGAAATGCTGGCAAACTATCAAATTATTATACTTTTAATGAATTTCAAAACTTAGAGTAACACTGACAAGGATACAGTGAAATCTGACCTCTCACAAACTGCTGGGAGGAGGGGGGACAACTGGCACAGACTCTTTAGAAAGCATTTGGGCAACACATACCAAGGGTCTTCAAGTGTTTTAGAGGAAGAAGAAAATCGCTACTGGGATTTCTGGAAAGCCTTAGCTTCCCTCTGCTCCTGAACTTCCATCCTTTGCCATCCTTGCCGGCTTCCTCACTGTCTTCTGAGTGCCTGTCCGCACCTCCCTTCTCCCTCCCCCTCTAGACCCCAAATGGAGGGCTGACAAGGCCTCACTCAAGGTCCCCCAGCTGCTCCCCCATTTCCCAGCCTTCTGCATCAGCTTCCAACCCCCACATTCACTCCTCCCCTCTCAGTCTGGTAGCTTCTCCCACTTTCTAGGCCACACACCCTGTGGAAGACAAGGTTTACTTCTTATAGGTTACATTTCAAAATTCATAAATATTGCTAAAAATTGAAACTTTCTTGAACAAATCATATCCCCTCACTCATCCCATGGAATTTAAGTAACTTTTCCAGAAACAACAACAAAAGAAATAAGAGGTTCTTAGAAATAGTTCTCTTAAAATAATACACCTTGATTTAGAATGACCAGAAAATATGCTCTATAGAGATTAGTTTTAAGATTATGAAACTTCTCCATAATTAGGCAAATGTTCTCAATTCTTGTTTGAATTTTCCTTTGATTTAGAAAAACTATTTTCTCTTAAATTAAAAAAAAAGTTAACTTCTTTCATAGGCAAAGTAGCCAAGCTTAGCTATAATTTTTTTTGGTAAGTTTTTGCTAACATTATTGGTAACAAACAATACTTTATATCAAGTAACTGTGGGGAGCACAATTTAAAATTGATCTCATTTTCCTCCAGTGAACTTGGCTTGTTCTTTATTGGAGAAATTTCTATTGTTCCTATTCTTTTTAGTTCATCTTGTATCTTCTCAAAATTAAATCTAATCACTTTAACTGTGTCTAGCTAGCATTCCCACCACGTGTGTGACAGTGGTTGCAAGGGCAAATTTGCTATCTATTTCAGCAAGATGTTCTTTCTTTGGGCAGATCCAGAAAATATCATAAATAACCTTCAAATTGTTCCAAAGAATGTCATCACTATTGGCAGAGTTGTGACCACAACTTCTAGTAACAAACTCAAAAGATGATGCATTGGTCAAAGCACAAAAAATACCTCTGGAATTTTTGCCAAAATTCCAGCATGCATACCTTTTCCTTTGCCAACTGTGTGAATACTAGGATGATGGTTTTGCCCTTGAGATGCTTTTAAATGATTTAAATGAGGCTAAAATTTGTATTTTAATTTCATTGAAAATTTAATGTACTATTAAATATTTTTATAAAAAATAAATATTTGCAATTCTAATGTCTAATGCCCATCTAAGTTGCAGATATAAAGAATGACTCTTACTGTTGTGCACTTTTCATCTAGACCTACACATACACGACGTGACAAGTCACCGGAGTTGGCTACTCAAATTTCTGCTACCATGTGCAACTGCTGTCGGTACTGTTAATTTGTGAGTGTATCCAGAAACTTCACTTAGAACATGGAAAAAAGGGTTGGATGAGATACTCTGCCCTTTGCTCAAACCCTCCCCCTTCTTCTACCCAAGCAGTATCCATCCAAGACTCTGGTGGTAGCACAGCCCACACACCTTTAAGGCATTCAACAGCAAGAGCCTTCCTTGGGGATTGGAGGGAGTGTAGAATATGTATGAAATTTATATATAAAATGTGTACAAAATTTTGCAATTTTAACCATTTTTAAATGTATAATTTAGAGGCATTAATTACATTCACAATATTGTGCAACTATCTTTCCAAAAACATTTTAAGCTTTTTGAACAAATGATCTATACCTGTAAAACAATAATTCTCCCTCTACCCCGCCCCTGGAAACTTCTTACTTGCTGTCTCTCTGAATTTGGCTATTCCCAATATTTCACATAAGTGAAGCCATATACAGTATTTGTCCTTTTGTGACTGGTTCATTTCACTTAGCATAATGTCTTCAAGGTTAATCCATATTGTCCCCTGGGGCAGAACTTCATTCCTTTATATGGCTGGGTAACAGTCACCGAATGTATAGACCACATTTTGTTTATCAGTTCATTAGCCCTTGACTTTTGGTGAAGGCGCAGTGTGGAGAAGTGGGGTCTGACAGGTGTTTGTTATAAGAGGTACCCCGCACAGCGTGGGGCGTAGGGTAGGAGTCCTTCTTATCCAGGTCTGGAAGAGTGCTGCTGCTCCACAGAATTCACTGCTGGGGATTCTCCAGTACTCTAGCTGTTGTGTTTCCCTTTGTCTCTGAATTCCTGAAGCACCCACAGTCAGTGAACTGTAACATTCACCTCCAGTAAGCTCTTTGCCCTCCCCACAATTATACTCCGAGTTCCCTTTCCATCTCCAGGTGTCTGTGCTGGTGGTTCCAGGGAAGGAAATGAGGGATGGCTCTCAGGGTGCCGGTGACTGTGCCAGGTGGTGGGGGGCTCGTTCACGGTTTTCCTTTCTCTCTTCTCCAGTGTCTCACCTGGCACTAACCACATGCCAGGAATTCAAAATGACTGCTGATTGATTATTTGGAAAATGACTTCTTCCCAGCAAAATAAGTGAAATGTTCATGACCTTCGTTCTTCCTTGCCCATCAGGGGAATGGACTTCCTTGGGCAGTGAGAAGAAGTGAACCATATTAAACCTCAGGAACAAGACAGAGAGGCTTCAGAGAATTTGGTTTCCTGATGATACATGCGGTAGGGGCTTTCTTCTCTTTTTCTTTCCCTTTCCTTATTTCCATCTGCCTACGTAACAGAATTACCATCCTTCCAGCTGATACATCAGAACACATGCCTGAGCACTAATCTCCCTTAGTCACCATTCTGAGAATTATTCTGTTTTTCCCAAGGAAAGCAGAATCAGCATCTCTGTGATGTCTGCTTGACTTCTCATAAAGCTAGAAAGCATGCAAAGCCCAATCTTCAAACTGCAGCTCCAGTGATTTTACGTGGCCATATAGCACAGAATACCCTATGTTCAGAATGTATTTCTTAATGAAGCAAGAGAGGAGCTCCTCGCTGAGTTCCTAGTGAGAGTCCACATTACTGCCTGTAAGGTGACCTGACACAGTTCATGGCAGTGTGTGAGGGTGTTAGCTAAGAAGAAAACAGTTCTTCCAAATTTGAAAACAAGATGTCTAGACTCTTCCTCATTGATGGCCATGCATAAAAATGTGTCCGAAAATGCACAGGAGAACACCATGGAAAAAGAGACTACTATCAGAAAAACTATTTTGTGTCCATGAGAACACATAAACATCTAACAGACATGTCTTAATATCCAAATAATTCTGTTATTTTGGGCTTCTCAAATCTCGTTTTCCAAGTGGTTATTTCTGGTGCCTAAAGTCTTTCAGACAAAAGCTTCTGAATGGATTGTGATGATTCAGTGTGACCCTCTACCACAGTGTGGTTTCATATTTATAACTGTTGTCATTTCAAAACACCTATTAACTATCAACTTTAGTCCTCATTAAAAGTTTTCAGTTTCATAGCTCATAAAATAGCCACATTGACTAAAACCTGACTTCATCAATTACTATTACTAACAATAATTTCTCTAACAAGGCTACTTCCAGAGCCCAATAGTTCAATATTGCTCTCCGGATAAAACAAAAACAAAAACATACGCAACAAGTAACTTGCTATCAAGAGGAATTATGAAAACAAGATTGGTAACTGTGATAAAATAAAACTGTGTGGACTGCATGTTTTGTAAATATTATCTAATTTCCTAAATATCACTCTGCTAAATGACTGAAGAGTGACAATAAGAGATCAGCTTTGGGGCCTTGCAACAGATAGCAAAGTTCCTTCTATGGGTTGAGTATGTGGAGCTTTGTTCTCAGTGCTGAAATGCTGAGTGTAAACAAAGGTCAATCAATGCAACAGGTGCATGTTACCTCCAATTATGGTTTCAGTATGAGGCTGGGAGCGGAACTTCATACTTTTCTCAATATGCTAAGATTCTACAGTGTGTTTGGTACATAACTCCCCACTGAACATATTCATTTTAAGACAGATACTGCTCATGAGGTACCTTGGGCATTATTTTGCCTTAGATCATAGAGGAATCGATGATAAATGCTGGATGGTAATATTGAACCAACCATGTCATTCTTTTTTGCTGCCCTGCAGTGATCTTTAAGTTGTTTAATCACAGGAGTGGAGGGTCCATTTATATAGGGCACACCAAGTTCAGGGGACCTAAAACTGATTAAGGAGATTAAAATTGAAAACTTTGTCCATTGGAAAGTTGTTCTCTAAGACCATCATTCTGACCATCTGATCAACCATTCATCCATCTTTTATGTTGAACTCCAAATAAGCAAAAACAACCACTGTACTTTGCTGATGGAGATGCTAAGATGGTTAAAACATGGGCCAGTGGTCTACCTGAGGATAGGTCCTCATTAGGTTTGGATGAGACCAGGAAATACAAAGTATCTGAGAGGAAGTGGGTCAAAGTTTAGGACTTGATTCAAAAGGAGAAAACAGTTCTGAGAAAAATCAGGGAAGTAAGAAAGAAATGGGATCTGGACTGCCACAATGCCCTGCATCACCAGGAACTCCTCGGGTCTACATTTATGTTTTTTTCCTAGAGAAAAGGAATTTTCCTCTAGACTTTGCCTCAAAAGAAGTATGGGTGCTCCAAATCTATCTGAAGATTAAAGTGGAGACAGTGACAAAATTTTCCCAAGGAAGTATGTAAGAAATACTGTTACTAAAATTAGGAAGGGCCTCAGAGAGTTCATTCATATGACATTATAATATTTTTCTTTCCACTGAGGAGAAAGAAAGAAAAATATTCAATTTAGGTTGGAAGAAAAATGTGTAACTATGGGATACTGGAATAACCTGAGACTAGATATGTCAAGTTAAATTCTTAGGAGATTTTTGGACACAATAAATTCTCATTTGTCTTGAATAACTTAAGTAAGATCCTGCTAAAATGGACCAAGAGAATGGACCAAAGATCATACTAGTGACCACCTTAAAGTATCATCACCAAACAATTTTGTTGAATTATGGATCCTTTTACCTAGATATTTGAAATATTACATTTTCTCATATGTATAAAATAAGAGGACAATGACTGTCCACTAACAGAAGTTTAGGAATCGTTAAAAGTTGGAGAAGGAAATGTTTGTGGGGAAGGGTCCTTCCCTGAGCCACAAGTTGGGAACTTATAATTAAAGTCCATTTGCAATGTACTACATCTTTCATTCTTTCCTTTCAACCTAAAGCTTCCAACTTTTCTTAACTCCCATTCCTGGAAAAGCTTTTGGCAGTCACTTCTGCAACCCACAATTTCTGTGGCTTTTCATCTTTTCACCGTATACACTTTCGGCATCTAAGCCTCACTGTCCATATGCGGTCAGTAATGCTACCACCACCGGAAGTAAAACAGTCCTCAGCATGGGCCTGTTTGCCCACGCAAGGGCAGAAACGTGGGGCAGGAAAGGAGTCTAGCATTCATGGATCTCACAATATTGTGAAACTATAAAGTTACGCATTTTATACATGTGGAAATGGACAGAGAGACATTAAGGGATTCAAAGAAGGCTACGAAGATGGCCAATCAGTGAGTTTGGGTCTCCATCCCACACTGAGAGGTCAGGCTGACACTCCTTTTCTAATTCTTAGTAAACTGGCCTTCTTTACTTTTGAATTCTATTAGGATAATAATGATTTTAAAAGAAAGCATTCTTTGCATTTTTGGAGCATGTTTTATATTTTAGCACTGTGCTAGGAGCTTTCAAGTGTTATTGCTAAAAATCATTAATTTTTACAAATGATTAAACTGCAGCTCAGGCAAGTTATCGGACTCAAAACTATTGAAAAGCCATCAAAGATGGTAGAATGTTAAATAATGCTTTACAGCAAATAGTGTCAGTGAAATTTTTGGTTCATTTAAGACAATCTTTTTATATTTATTTATTTATTTAGGATACTAATAATGGTACCACCTTCTGGGTTGCTGTAATGATTAAATGATACACATTTAAAACCCTTAGAAATCTTTTAAAAGGGACCCTATATATATGTGTGTGTTTGTGGGTACACACATACACGCACACACACAAGTAAGTTACGACTATCTAAAAGATTGTGTGTGTGTGTGTGTTTTCTACTTTTAAAAAAAGTGCCAACTTAATGCAAATGTCACACCTACATCTCTGGTGCTGACTTTCTAACAACAGCAGTCCCACCTGCAATGCTTCCCTGAAAAGCATGTCAGTACCATGACTGTAAACCACACAAATACGACTGACACACTCCTGAGACACCTTTCACCTCGACGGAACACAGGGAGTTCCAAATCAATTTTTAGGAGTATAAATGAAGTCTGTTGGGATATCTACCTCCAGGCTTGGTGGGACCACAGCCAAGCAGCCTAGAAGTTCTTTCCTTTGCTTAAAATAGCTTGTGAACTATGATACTGAGATCTGTATGATCGTAAGTTGTTTTAAAGACCTCCGCACCACTGCAAGCGCAATCATGACACTGAAAAATGCTCCTCTACCACTGCAGAGAACAGAAGAAGAGCAGTTCTTTGCAAAGCTGAAGTGAGATATTTGAGTGTTTAAAACCTACTTTAAAAACTGTATCAATCATGTCATGCTCTCTGAGCACAAGCCTGACTTCCTCATTAGCAAATTCACTCTGAGTATTAAGGTTACCCTCAGTGGTGATAGTTGGTAGCCGGTTCCATGGCCAATGAACTCCCAGAAAATGAGTTCAAAACAACGCATCATTTTGTCCAACACTCTTAAAACTTAGCTCTTCAGGAACTCTCTTTAGAAGTATGAAACCCTTCAAAACCACTACCACAAATAGTTCATATTTTAAGTAACTACCAAGCCACCTGTTTTTCTCCAGAAAACACCATAAACCTCACAAATTAGTAAAACTATGTAATGCCTACAAAGTCTCTATCTTTGTGATGAGTTTTACTTGTTTTGTTTGAGACTTTATTTCCCCTTTTCTGAGAAATGAAAAGTCCCCACTACAGATTCACCTCAAGGCACAGACTTATTTGCAAAAAGAAAAAAAAAAAGGGTCTTGTAACAGAAGTGGATGCCAAAGAACACTTCTTTGTCACTTTGGTCTTGAATTGGCATTGTGTTTCAGGTGGTATTCATTTGGAACAGAGAGATCGATGACATAACATGTCCAATCCTCCTCTCTAAATGGCTTTACTCGAAATGGGTAGGGGCGGACAAATATAAATTCATCTGTCCATAGGCAACCAAAAACATACCATCTCATCTTGGAGTAATTTAACCAGTAGGATGATTTAGAGGACAGTGCAGTGGCACCATTTTTGGAAGGTAAAGGCTTAGCAGAAAGAACATAAATCAAAGGTGACCGGCAGGTAAGGGATATACGCAGACTTCAGCCAAGCCATGTGCACACTGGCACAGATTCAATAAGATCATTTATAACATTTTCAAGGCAGGAGTACACAAAAGGGGGTCTGGTGCTAACTAAATCCACAGATAGCTTACATGCCACTGAAATAAACACTTCCAGATGCGGTGTACAAAAACCTTTCACAGAAAGAAATGTTTTCTTTCATAAATTTGAAGGAGGAGCTCTTAGCGAGGAAGGGCTGAAAGTCTGAACTTGAGACTGGCCTGCTTACAGCCTGGAAGCGCTTGCTGAGGTGGAGAAGTGGTGTGAGCAAGGCCGGGTTGCACATTGTGGGCCTCCATGGAGAAGCATTCCCGCGCCTTCTGTGAGGCTGCGGAAAACACGTGAACAGTGTACCACTCCATCAGTCCTCCAAAAGCTGGGGTCTGAGTCAGTGCTGTGCTCCGTCCTTATAATTTCTTTTATGGTGTGTGTGTGTGTGTGTGTGTGTGTGTGTGTGTGTGTGTGTGTGTGTGTGTGTGTGTTGGTAGAGGTGATGGGTTCACACGGAGATGAAAACCGCTAATCAAAGTTTAGAAAAATGATGCTTTGCGACTCACACTAGTGTAAGGCTATTGCAGGCATGGCTTTCATGATGAAAACATTTTTGAAATCTGGTTACAGTCATCCTTCAGGAATGCATGACCAAATTCATTAATGCTTAGAAAGTCAATTTGTTCATCAAAAAGGCATAATAATATGTGGGACTTTCTGGTCATATATATACACACACACATATATATACATATACATACATATATATACACATGCGTATATATATGTATATACACATACATATACATGCACACCCGCATGCGCACACGCACACGCACACACACACACACACTCCCAGAAGTTCAAACAGAAAGCTAGAATGTCTTTTTCATTTTATTATTTTTTTAAGTTCAGGTGATCTATGCATTGAGCTCCCCACCCACCCTCCAGAAAGCCCTCTGAAATTAGTTTCCTTGTTGAATCTTTAAACTTCATGCAAATTCTTTGTAAGCAACTGAGCACTTATTCCTGAGAATATTTTTGTCTGTTTTATACACTGACCTAAGTTATCAATGTGTCATCTTTTATTCTTCTTTCATTCTTTCATTCAGGGTCTTGTTCCACTTTTTCTTGATGCCAGATATCTCTTGAATAGATTCTGTCTTCTCTGGTGTTAATGTCATTGCCTTAGCAGAGTCTTCTCTGGATTCTTGCTTACAATACTTGGTTGGCCTCTGTGCCTATTCTAACCCCTAAACCTAGTCCCTCCTCTACATCATCAGAGGAGTTCTTTTTCTACTATAGGGATCTGTTCATATCAACCCCTTGCTCCCAAACTCTCAAACAGCCCCTTGGTGACTGTATCAGTTGTTAAAAAGATATCTGTCAAACAAAATCTTCCCAAGAACCCAATGTATATTTTTAGCAGAGATAAAAATTCATCTGTGTTATTTAGAGAAAATACTTTCTTCCTTGCACAATGCCTGCACAATAATCTGGAGTTTCTGCAGAGCACGGTTAGGTAAGTGTTGGCCTACATCATAAAATCTAGCTAAACTGGCTTGGAATTCAAAGTCCTCAAACTGTCATCACCCCGCCTTTGAGGCTTCATCTCCCCTCAAGGTACTCCAGACTCGGTTCTTCACTTCTGCCTAAACAGTCAGACTGCTTTCATACACCTAGCCTCCCCCACACCCCATTTTATTCCTGCTCTTTTTTCTTTCTTTTTTTAAGGTTTTATTTATACATTTGAGAGAGAGTGAGAGAACATGAGCAGGGGTGAGGGGCAGAGGGAGTGGGAGAAGCAGATTCTTTGCTGAGCAGGGAGCCCCATGCGGGACTTGATCCCAGGTCCCTGGGATCATGACCCGAGTTGAAGACAGATGCTTAACTGAGCCACCCAGGTGCCCCCCTGCTCTTTTTCTACCTGAATTATCTTTTTCAAAGTTCTTACTTATTTCCATTTAGCTCTGTTTCATAAGCTTGGTTCAAATGTTAATGGGCCCCCAAAGCTTCCCTGACTTCCTCAGGCTGATTGTGCCCTCCTTCTCTGTACCTGAAGCACTTTGTCCAAACTTTGGTTGCAACACCAGTCACAAGCACATCTCCTTTGCTGTGTTGGAACACCCAGTTATCTCTGTGTTCCATACTCCCACTTCAACAGATTTCTAACACAGTACTTGGGAAATGTTTATTGAATTAATAAATGGAGATATCAGAATTGTAGGGGCCTGAGGACATGTAGGGATGTTAAAACTGGTCCTTCTACTTCTCAATGGTGAGGAGTTCAACTGTACAAATACGAATTTTGCCAAACGGACTGTTTTACTTAGTCCAAACTCAGAGGTCAAGTGCTTTCCTTTGTATGTGAAGTGTGCGGTCACCCTGGCAGGAAGGCACGTGCTCTGAATTGGTTTTCCATCAATGGTGGGTGACAGATGAACTCGTAGTAGTACACAGTCTTGCCTTACCTCCTCCTCCTTCTTCTTCTTCTTATTTTTAACTTCAACTGTTTGTGAGCTGGTTGTGTGAGTGAAAGATGTTACTTGCCATTGAAAACTGAAGATAGTCTACCCACATGAGGATCAACCCCTGTTACTGTCTTCTTCATAGAGTGATTCAGAGAAAAGCACACTGGACAGCCTAGGCTAGTTTTCCTTTCTCTTCTCTTCTCTCTTCTCTGTCTCTCTCTCTCTCTCTTTAGTACGCTGAAGCCTTGCTTGGATGAGAAGTGCTTGTCAGCTATAACTTACTTATTAGACTCTTACCTAATTAGTCTAGAATACAGGAATAGGTGTTTTAGGTTAGATCAGGAATGAAGAATTAACTCAGAGCCAGAAATGTAGTTTCTAACTTCTCTACTGGAAACTATAAAATCTCCACAAGTGTTTGAATTGGAATTGATAGGAACCCGGAGGCCAGGCTGTGAACTTCTGGAGCCAGAGAGTCAACTCAAATACTCCCTCCCTGGTATTTCCATCAGGGGCACAGCTGCCCATCTGTCACCTTGAATGCACCTGGGCAAATTCAGAGCCTGACACTGGGCTCTGCCCTCGTGACCTCTGCCAACTAATCAGCCAAAATATTTCCAGATCTGGAGAGCCTACTCCACATTTTGGGTATACGCCCAAAACTGCAAGTGCACTCCAATCAGGTGGGAGAGCCTATCCAGGTGCCAGGGCAAGAATTAACATCTGACTGACATATGGGCCGTGAATTTTCTCTTCTCACAGCCTGGGGTCATGCAGAGGCAGTGTGTGGGGGTGGAATATTTGATCTGTGCATACATAGCCTAGGGGATTTGGTTTAAATCAAATCATAATTAAAACACCAGTCAGGAAAACAAGGTGTAATTATTTTTTTGTGCATATTTTTCCTACCTTGAATATAGCCTTAAATACACGTTGGGTACAATAAAAGCTAGGTATCAGTTTCGCTTTGGGAAGGTGTATATTTTCCACTTAAAACAATCCACTTATTATGTTGTGGGATTAACTCTGCAACTACATCAGTAAATTAAATGACAGTTCAATGATTATATTTGTAAGACTAAAGTATGTAACACTATTTAAGAAGTCATCAAAAAGTAAATCATCTCTAGTTCAACAGGCTCTCATCACAGCTGTGGGAGGGGATTTTTGTCACACTGTCAATAAAACAGTACACAAATGTTTCACTTAAACAAAATACACTTGTGAATGTTAGATGTTTCTGGCAATGGTCAATAAGCAATGTATTTTAATAAAACCAGTGTGCTCCCTTCTAATATTCATTCAGTCAGATATAAAACAATAATTAAAAATTGAAATAGTACTTTTGCTAGGTGAATGTGAGCAACTTAATTTACTGGAGCTGTATAACTCAATGTATATAATCTTATATATTCATAGTCTTAAAAGAAGATTCCTGCCATTTTTAGAGTATAATTTTTAAGTTTAGAAATATCTCACCTGAGGTTAGTTCCTCCCAACTAATCCTTTTGCTGCTTTCATGAATTTATGAGTTAAAAGAATCCGTGTTTTTTTTTTTTTAAAGAAAGAATAATTTCCTTTTGGGAGTCACTCTAAATATTTCCCTTCTCTCTCCATTCCCTTAGAAAACTGCAAAAACCTAGAAACTACAATAACATAGTCAAATCTCAGGATCTGGTCCTTTTAGAATATTAATATTCTACTCAAAGTTTCCCTTTGTTGTCAATTATTCCTCTTTCCTTGCATTCATGTTTGAATTTTTCCTCTATTGTCCAAGATACAGCCTGATTTTTACAATAGGTAGAGATGCGTTAACTTCTTGAACTACTTCAAAAAATCTTTGAAGGATACAAACTTGGAAAAAATACATAGGGCTGGTTAGGGCTCTCACCTTTCATTTCTACTTTGAATATGGCCCCTGTTACAGAAGACTGGTTTTCTCCTTTCCAAGCTGTGTTCCTGAAAACTCGAGGATTCTTTGAAGGATTTTCTGGGGCCTCATGATGCTTGATTTGAATGTCCACTTAGAGTTTCTGTGCTACTCAAAATAAAGGTTCTATCATCTCATGTTTTATAATTGAACTTTTTGTAAATGTTTTGTTGATTAGCAAGTTATGTTTTCGAATTTGGGCTTGTTTGCTTTATTTCTTGATATTTAAAGTAGACCAGATAAATTTTCTATATACAGCTGTGGAAGTTTGAGCACATCACTTTAGGATCTATACCACATGCTGAACCAAATTTGAGGTCTTTACTTCTAACATAGAAGTGAAGGCAGAAAAAAGCAAAATGTGTTTGAATAATAGCTATTTACTGTTAATAGTAAATAAACTAGTTAAACTAGTTGTTAATGACAGCAGAATTTTCAAATTGGAACTGGATAAGTCCTTATAAACAAATTCACTGGCTGCCCCAACTTAAGATATTGCTGTAGATAGAGGGGATCAAATGAGAGAAGATCTTGCTTTCCTTCTCCCCTCTTCCTGTTTGATGATCAAGAAAAATTAACTGAACAGCTTTTACAATACAATGGTGGCTGTGCCACCTCTATCTGCCAATACAGAATTATGATGCTTTGCTTACAATAGCAGAAATAGTTTCTTTATTTTTTCAGAAATAGTTTCATTAATGAAGTTCTCCAAATTTGGATTCAATGGGCAAAAGCAAAATAAATTGGACCCTGAAATCTTAAGTAAATATTTGTCAGAGAAGGGATGTCAGGTGACTGAGATTTTCTTCATGACAGAGTTGCTTATCATGTTTTAAGAAACCTTAAAAAATATTTTCCAGAAGAATTACCCTGGATTAGAAATCCATATATTAGTCTTCTTTAAACATTACCAGTTTAAAAATGTGTGCACTTGTTAGGTATTGTTAGTGAAACAACTTTTAAGCAAAAAATTTTAACTGTTTTTCTTTTGGGTCAAGATTATTGCAGGTCTGTGTAGAACATTATAAAACTGCTCTATTTGTGAATCAAAACTTCTCAATACTGCGTAAATAAAAGAAAATATAAAGTGAACACTGTGATGGATATAATATTACAATGTCACCTGTAACTTTTTGAAACACCTTGACTTTTCTTCACAAATGAGATTTTGAGTGCATCTTTTAGATATACAGATTTTTTGAACTACCTCATGAAGAAACCCTTTTCTAGTGGAACACCTTTTAATACCTCTTGGAACACTTGTCTGCTACACAATGTAGTTTAGAAAATATGATGTCTGGACTCCCCGCTCTGCGGGAAGCCTGCTTCTCCCTCTCTCACTCCCCCTGCTTGTGTGTCCCTCTCTCACTGTGTTTCTCTGTGTCAAAGAAATAAAATCTTTAAAAAAAAAGAATAAAAGAAAATATGATGTCATATTTTCAGGATAAGACCACTTAAGGAGTTAAGAACAGAGCCCATTCTGCAAAGAGGAAGTTTAATGAGTAGGATGAGTGAGAATTTGCTGAAGCCCATGGTCCCAGGGAACCAGAGAATATTCCTGTCCACAGACAGAGCTCTGGGATTTACTATATAACTTTAAACTAGCTACTTAAATTTTCTCTCAATCTCAGTTTTCCTGTCTAGAAAGTGGGGATAATTAACATTCATCTTGCTATGTTGTGAGGATAAATAACATAATGCAAGTGAAAAGTTTCTTCTAAAATAGTACGTGAATTACTATTTGATCAACCAATACTCGTTTCAGATTTTAATGATCTTCTCTGCCAAACTCTTCCAACTTCTTTATTCCTACATTTCAAACATTCTCTCCCTAACTAATCCTAAACTGTACATTATGTTAGTTGAACGATATAAAATCCCTGATAATCAATTGTTTTTCACCTAGAGAAACTGCAATTTCATATAATTTGACATAATGAATTTTGTCACTGGAATCCTCCCACCCTATTTCAAAATTAAAAACAACTACATTAAAAGTTTCACAGCTTTTTCTAGAGAACACTGATTTTTAGATTATTCTTATATGATAAATATGACATATGTCAATTTATTTCTGAGAATCAGTAGGCCACCACTATAAAAAGGTATGTGGCTCTAATCTACAAGGATAGATTTAGTACTTCCAAAAAATTAATTGAGAAGATTTTTGCTTCCAGTCAAAAACACAAATATTTAAGAATTCTTACCCGATTTACTCTTGGTATTTACATTTGAAAACTATTCTAATATTTTGTGACATTTCATTTTCCAGGTTGAACAAATAAAATGCTGGCAAATCTAATGTAACCAAGATGTAAGAATTATTGATGAATGTGCAAGTCTAGATCAAAATAGTCAAAGCAATCTGCTATGCTGCTTTTGTTTTTAAAAGCTTAATGTGGGACACCTGGGTGGCTCAGTTGGTTGAGCAGCTGCCTTCGGCTCAGGTCATGATCCCAGGGTCCTGGGATCGAGTCCCACATTGGACTCCTTGCTCAGCGGGGAGCCTGCTTTTCTCTCTGCCTCTGCTTGCTACTCTGTCTGCTTGTGCTCTCTCTCTCTCTGACAAATAAGTAAAATCTTTTAAAAAAAATAAATAAAAGCTTAATGTGAAGAACTCCTGAAGGAGATGTCACATTTCGATACATCTGTGTCTATTTCCAACACTCCTCAAGAACCGAGGATATGAGAGCATCCCTAAGGCCCATGATGGATCTCCCCGCATCAAAGTCAATGGCCAGAGTGGAAGAGCAGCTAGCTGAGAGTGGGGAGGCTGGATTCCAGGGTCAGCTCTGTCACTCCCTCACAAGATGTCTCTGGGTACACTGCGGAAGTTTCTCTGAGGCTGAGACTCACTGGCTTTTGCAAGTCTTAGCCAGCTCTAAAATACTGTGATTCTGTCTAAGAATTTAAGGCAGCTGAATGGATACTGAAGCACAACTCGCTTCTAGGTATGCACTGAAGGTATTTTATAGGTTAATGGCCATGCTTAAATGAGCAACTTTACTGTCTCCCTATTCTAGTTCAATAGAAAATCCCCTGATAAGATGGAACCTCAGGGGGGTTAATGTGTTTTTCCAGGTGAATATCACTCAAGAGAAGCTAAAATAGATTTAGGCATTACACACTGGATTATGTCATCTCACCCAATGAACACAGTTTCCTTTTCCTAGCTTTCAAAATTATACACCTGATTTTATATCAGCCATTCAGAGCACTTGCCATAGAGAGCTGGGATCGAGCGTCAGAGTAAGTAAATCATGGGCACCATCCAGTGCTTGCAAACAGCGAGAATCTAGATAAAATACATGTTTGACCTTCTGTATAAAAACCATCAGTATACTGGGTTATTCTGTGGAGGATCTTCCCTGAAAAACATTTCATTACAAAAATTTTAAATGCTTTTTCCTTCTAAATATGCATGAGTAAATTCTAAGGACATTTTTTAAAAAACCATTACCAAAAGCATTTCAATTTTCAGGCTGAGAGAAGAAAATACTCTTCAAACAATTAAATACCAAATAACTTCTGATAGGACAATTCATGTAAAGCTTTTGCTATACCTTTTATTGGGGGGCCCTGATACCCTTCCTGAAGTAAGTTTTATTTACCCTTCACTATTCTAGATTTCTTTTTTTTTTTTTAGATTTTATTTATTTATTTGATAGAGAGAGAGAGAGATCACAGGTAGGCAGAGAGGCAGGCAGAGAGAGAGGGGGAAGCAGGCCCCCCGCCGAGCAGGGAGCCTGATGTGGGGCTCCATCCCAGGACCCTGAGATCATGACCTGAACTGAAGGTAGAGGCTTAACCCACTGAGCCAACCAGGCGCCACTATTCTATATTTCTTAATTTTCTAACATATCAGCACTACTTTCAGTAAATGAAAAAATCACTAAAGAAATGAAGAAAGCAGTAAAATGAAAAAAAATTTAAAAACTGAGGCATGAACACTTCTCCAAAGAAGATATACAAATGGCTAATAGACAAATGAAAAAATGTTCAACATCACTAGCCATCAAGGAAATACAAACCAAAACTGCAATGAGATAGCACCTTACGCCAGTCAGAATGGCAAAAATTAATAAGACAGGAAACAAGTATTGGTGAGGATGTGGAGAAACTCTCTTACACTGTTGGTGGGAATGCAAGCTGGTGCAGCCACTCTGGAAAACAGTACAGAGGTTTCTCAGGAAGTTAAAAATAGAGCTACCCTACAACCCAGCAACTGCACTACTAGGTATTTACCCCAAAGATACAGATGTAGTGAAAAGAAGGGGCACATGCACCCCAATGATCACAGCAGCAATGGCCACAATAGCCAAACTGTGGAAGGAGCTGAGATGCCCTTCAACAGATGAATGGATAAAGAAGATGTGGTTCGTATATAGAGTGGAATATTCCTCAGCCATCAGAAAGCATGAATACCCACCATTTGCATCGATATAGATTAAACTGGAGGGGATTATAGCTATGTGAACTAAGTCAAGCAGAGAAAGACAATTATCCTATGGTTTCACTCATATGTGGAACATGAGGAATAGCATGAAGGCCCACAGGGGAAGGGAGGGAAAACTGAATGGGAAGAAATCAGAGAGGGAGACAAACCATGAGAGACTCTGGACTCTGGGAAACAAACTGCAGGTTACAGAAAGGAGGGAGTGGGGGGATGGGATAACTGGGTGATGGGCATTAAGGAGGGCACGTGTGGTGATGAGCACTGGGTATAAGTGATAAATCACTAAATTCTATTCCTGAAACCAGTATTACACTATATGTTAACTAACTAGCCTTTAAATAAAAATTTGAAATAAAAACGAGCAAAAAGAGCTTACCACATGTCAAGTTCACAGTACTCCTTAAATTCTATCATGAGATGTTCTATTATTACACCCATTTTACAGATGAAACTGAATCATACAGAGGTTAAGAAACTTCCTTAATGCTACTTAACTAGTAGTGGCAGAGTTGGGATCTAAACCATGGTCATTCGGCTCTAGAATCAGCAGTTAATCACCACACATTATAACTTCTGTAAATACCAGCTACTCTGAGTGCAAGGACAACATAAAATGACGAGTGTCAAAGTCACTTAGGACATCTGAGGATGCATATATACTCTAAAGTAACGACTACAAATCACAGATTCTGACGTGATTTTCAGAGTTATAGGAAAAATAAATAGATAAAAAGTAAGATTAATTTTTAAAACTGTTCTTTAGTTTGTGTATACAGAAAGTCAGGTATATTGGGGTAGGGACAACTGTAAAAGTGTGTTGAGGGAAGGGTGCCTGGGTGGCTCAGTGGGTTAAGCCTCTGCCCTTGGCTCAGGTCATGATCTCAGGGTCCTGGGATGGAGCCCCGCATCAGCAGGGAGCCTGCTTCCCTCTCTCTCTCTCTCTGCCTGCCTCTCTGACTACTTGGGATCTCTCTCTCTCTCTCTCTCTCTCTGTGTCAAATAAATAAATAAAATCTTTTTAAAAAGTGTGTTGAGGGAGCAGATTCTGGAGCTGGGAGTTTTAGCCTTCGTTCCATCATTTAGTCTAATTAATAGGTTAATGTCAGAAAAATTATTTCAATCCTCTAGGTATGATACTTTCTCTGATCTTCTGCATAGGATTGAGAATGAATGAGAACACAGAAAAGAAAGCAATCATCAGCACTGTGAATTGTGTAAGACTGATGAATCACAGACCTCTACCTCTGAAACAAATAACACATTATATGTTAATAAATAAATAAATAAACAAATAAATTAAAAGAAAGCAATCACCAACTAAAACCAACATGCTAAACACAGTATTGCTCTAATGGGGTGAGTGGAGATGGTGGTTTACTACCACACACAGGCCCTCACAGCCAAGCAGCTGATGTTTCGCCTCTCCGCCCCTTTCCTCTCCCTGCCAGCAGCTACTCTGTGCAAAGATCCTGTGCTCTTCTTCCTCACCTCCACCTATAACAGGGCTTCAATCATTCTTTTCTTCTACTATTCCAACTAATGGCCAAGGTGAAGAACTCACAATTTTTTATGCAGTGAACTGTAGTTCTGAAATTGATCAAGTTGTGATTTTGTACAAAATTATGTCAAAAGTCATAATATGGTAGAAGACAGGAGGATGACTCACTAAAAGCAGTTTATTGTTGATATTGGAATTAAATTTCTGTGTAACCTGCTGGTTCTTATTTAATTCTCTAAATCAATTTCCAATTATTGGGAATTGCTACATATGAATCAAGTTTGAATATTCTAAATTAGATATCATATGTTTATCTACTACACCAGATAAGCACTTCAGATCTGGAATGACAAGGTGCATAGACAATCTCTCTGTTTCATATATATAAACCAGTTGTTCATGACCATTTTAGTTTACACAGGAAATGTTAAGCTGGAGGTAACTGAGCTCAGCTTTTCTGTATGAAAATTTAGGTCTCAACCTACAGGTACTACAGAGGCAGTCCACATGCCTCCTCTCTTCTTACGAGCTGCAGCTCAAAGCCCAGGTAGCAAAGAATCCCTAGGGCAGCATGAAGTATTATCTCTGGGAGTGGGCATCAGGGAACGGGACATCAGCATCCCCCAACATCAGAAGCACATCCTCTGAGAAAGTTGAAGGTATATGGGAGCCACAGCAGGGCGGCCATATTGTCAGATACACAGTCTGCAAATCTCTCCCACTTTAAAGAGAATTTTAAACTAATTTAAAAGGCAGATTTATGAAAGGTACAGCATAGGGAATATAGTCAATGATATTATAATAGTGTTGCATGGTGACAGATGGTAGCTACACTCGTGGTGAGCAGAGTGTGATATATAGGGAGGCTGAATCACTACGTTGTATGCCTGAAATGAATGTGTGTCAATGATACTTCAATAAAAAAAAGGCAGATTTATGTATTGTAATGTATACCATGAAACGGTATCTCCCTGATCATATTAATCATGATATAAAGTAGAGTAGGCACATTCAGTCCTGTGGGCTGAACAAACTAGTATAGCTCTAGGTAATGAAGCAGACCTCTCAAGATGGGTCCTTTCTAAGGAGTGCTAAAAATGCAGGTGTCCCTCTCTGATGATTTTTTTTTTACCACTTGCTGTGTTCTGGTAGTGGCTAAGTGAACATTCTGGGTCATGGTTTATTTGTCCTATTTTTCCAGATCTATTTAAATTAAGCATTTAAAAATTATATCATTAACTTAAAATCATATTTATATGTTTATTATGTTATAATAGGCTATATGTTTATTGTATAATATGTAATATGTTATAAAATAATATGTTATATGTTTATTAGATAAAAGTTAGCTTAAATTGTATCTGAACTTAGTTTAAGGTACATTTTCTGACCATATGCCACAATTTTAGATCATCAAAGCAAGCTTACACGAGTAACAGAGTACCAGTTAGACATGAGGGAATGAATACATACACACACATATACAAACAATGGCATCAACCAAGATGGTTAAGTGATCTGTCCAGTGTAGTTAAGTATAAAAAACGTGGAGAATGAAGGAGCCACTACCACCTCCTTTTGAGGAAATAGCAAAGACTTTATGAATGGGAGATTTTCCCCCTTATATTAGAGACATGTTCCTTTATATAATTTTATCCATTTAGTTACCATTTTAGGTTCTTTCTCAAAACTCCAGTTTCCCCTTGCTACTCTTTAATTACTTCTAGATTATTATCAATACTACCTTCTCTTCCTTCTCTCTCCACTCCATTGCCTCAAAACTTTTAGTCATTAGTTGGCTCTTAAATATAGACTTGATATGTTTAATCCTTCATCAGAAGATGGTTCTTTCAACCTGTTTTTAAATTCTATCAATCATCTTCTATTTTTCTACATTTCATCTTTCTTTTGACTCATCACTGAAAGTAGTCTCACCTATCTTGCAGGAAATAAATAAAACAAGAGATGCTTGATTTCATTTTGCCTTCTCAACTGTAATCATCTAAAAACACCAATGCAGAAGGATATATCGCTTTCATCAGCAGTACTGAAATCGTGTTCTCAAAATACAGAAGACAGATATTGAATACTAAACAGAAGTGAAAATAATAGTTACCATTAAAAAAAGCTTCTGATACATGCTTGCTGTCACCATGAGAAACCACACAATTAACTAATGAAAATAAAGAATGGAAAGAAAGCATTCTCTTTAACTAAAAAAACAGGGGAAAACACATGATCTAGTGTAGAGGAAATCATGATTTCTATCAACAGATCACAGTAAAATCCAGGATAAAACTTCTCTCTCAGGAGAAAACATATACTCTGTTACACTTATGTATGTATATATGTATATATTGTTATACGTATACACTCTGTTTGGTATAGAAACCAGAAGTGAATAAGAAGAAAGCAAACAGACAGTAAATTCTACTGTTCCTCAGTCTTAATCCAACCTCACTTTCTGAAAATCAAACCAATGCCTCATAAACAGTGAAAAACTCGGAGAAAGTTCTATTAACACGAATAAAGATTTTTTAAAAAGGGCCACAAGATGAGCACTTAATTAAAACACACACACGTGCGGGCACTTGCGAGCGCACACACACACTTTCCTTAGGCTGTTGAAATACAAAGTCTTTAATTCTCCATTAAAAAACACAACAACAACAAACCCTGATTATAAGCTTTAAAACCATTTGAAGATGTGAAAGACTATCTGCATTTCAGCCTACTTCAAAGCCAGTGAAGAAATCATTTCTTCTTCTTCCAACTCAGAGTAGGTTTAGGAGCAGGACATCTGATAGAAGTGGTACTGCCAATTTAACCAATTTTAAAATATAAAGTGCCTCTAGCAATATCTGGAGACATATAATTTGACAAAAAAGTTTTATAAGCCTAAGCTTTGAAAAATAGAAAATATAAGCCCCAGCAAAAAAAGCATAATTTGCAATTGAAAGAAAATAATATTTTGTAGAAAAAAATCGTCCTTCCCAAAAGAGACAAAAACGACTAACTTTTATTTCCCAAGAGAATTATGCCACTTTTATACAACAAAATTACAGTCACCACAAATTGCTTTCAACAATTCCACTGCTTCTTCATTTGACCACTTGAAAATCAAAATTCTTTCAGATTATAAATATAACTTTTTATAACTCTGTTATTACGTACTGTGAATGGGGAAAGGGAGCCAATCTTGTGGCCGTAGCGTCGAATGGCCTCTCTGATGTGGCAGGGCTGGATGGCATCGCTGTGAGCCTCAACACCACAGGCCGCGGTGCTCTGCGACAGAAAAACACATAAATTGTCACTAAATCAAAAACACACAACAGAACTACAGTGTATAAAATATGAAAATAAACTTTTATAAAATGGATGCCCCCCCCATTAGGATGCACATCCCTGCTGTCGTACATGACGTTTAAAAAAAGATTCCGTTAACAAATCAAAGATGACTTTTATGTGACCCCTTCCTAGCAGACCTACCAAATGCAATTTTTATGCCCACAATATTTCACCTAGGCCTGCATGTCAAAGTACGGGAGAAGAGAGCCACTTGCATACAGATGAGAAGGGTCGTGGGGGATTGCTGACAGAACCGCAGGAAGCTATTTCTTTCAAAAAACACTTAAACATTTATTATTATAAATGTTTCTTGGGAGTTTGTTGGGCATATTTCTGAAATAACTTGAGGGTCATCAATTTTAAAATGAAAAATATAAAATTGCTACATATTTATTTATAATACCGGAGCTGTCATAGACGATCATTTTAACTTGGTTTCTAATTTTCTAGGTGTCCTCAGGGCAAAAATAAAATAAAAAAAAACCTTTCTATTTTAATCTCCCTCATGTGAAAAAGGCAGGTTTGAAAGTATAAAAAGACACATGGATGAGAAATACTATTCGCAAAGAGAGTATGGATACCAGCTTAAGAAATGTATGTAACATGATTTAAATATGATGAGCACTGGGCGTTATACTGAACTAATGAATCACTGAACATTACATCAAAAACTAAAGATGTACTATACCTTGGCTAATTGAATTTAAATGAAAAAAAATTAGAAACCTCAATAGGAACAAGATAGTCTTGTGGTTCACTTGCAGGCTCTGGTTTCCCAAATACCTGATCCAGAGCCTATCCGTTACCAGTTCCGTCAAGTTATGTAACATCTCTGCACTTTGGTTTCCTCATCTGTAAAAATGGGATAATAATTATAATTGCTTTCTACTGCAGGGGCTACCAGATGCCAGTCATTAACATTAAAAATCAAGAGAAAGAAACAGTAGTTTGTGTATAACTATAACTGTATTCTAGAAGTCATAGTCACATAATCATTATTTGTTTTCCTGATAATTACTACAATTACCACTTTCATAATTCCTTATAGGAGTATAACTAATATGACCTCCATGGATAGTAATTTGGCAAAATCTTATCAAATGAAAATGTACAACCATTTTGACCCAATTTCACATCTAAGAATTTATCCTACAGATATATTACACAGGTACAAAATTGTATATACCTATATGTCTCTATCTACATACCATATGCACGTGCACATGTGCACACATGTGCACGCACACACACACATACACTCACTGCAAAACTATTAGAATTGAGGAACTAACTGTTTGTCAATGAGGGAACACTAAAATAAATTGTGATATATCAATTTAATGAAACAGAAACTATAGTAACTACCAAAAAGAACAAGGGAGTTCCATAAATACTCTTACGGAACTATCTCTAAGATGTACTATGTAAAAAATGTAAGGTGTCCAACTGGGTGGTACTATGTTACTGTTTATTTTTTTTAAAAGGCTGAACATTATATACTTATTCAAGCATAGACTATTTTTTGTAAGGTATACCAAAAATCAGTAATAGCCCTTATCTCCTGGAGGCTAAATGGGTGTCTAAGGACAGGGATTAGAAGAGACATTTTGCACTGTATATCCTTCTGTACTTTTCAAATCTATTTTCTGTACCTTGTGCATTCTTTTCCTATAACTAGTAAGAAAATTTAAAAATTCCGATTAAATGAGAGCATCAGCTAATTATCCAAGCTGAACCTGAAATAAGATGTAAAATATAAAACAAAGCAGATCTTTTTTATTATTATTATTTTAACAGGATATTGAAAGAAGTCAAATAGGAATTTACTCTAGAGTATCTTTCTCAATTTCATTCCAACAATACCCTAAATAATAGATCTGCAATGCCCACAACACAAATTGTTATCTTACCCCTTCACTTGGCACTCTTACAAAAGTATACAGGATTTTGTGTGTGTGTGTGTGTGTGTGTGTGTGTGTGTGTGTGTGTGCGCTTTCTTAGTTCTTATTCCAGTACTTTGTGTCAGTTGGAAATGCAATTACCAGGTACCTGATAAAGGCAAAGGCTCTTCTCTGAGTCCATTTGGCCCCAAAGATGAATATGACTAATAGAGAATCATTAATGGTTGAGGCATTCTCTCCATTTGTGGAAGTGGATGCAAACATTTAGCTGGATCTAGAGTTTAGATTTCCAGTGGAAATACAAAAGAGAGACGTCAAGAGGGTCAGTATACTGCACATTACGTTGCGTGGGAAGTTCCTCTATGGCATCTTCTTTCTCCCTGCAACTTGGGTTTGTTTTTTAATTCTTTCTTCCAGGGCCAACATAAGATTCTACTCTTCCTTATTTTCCCAGATTAATCTGGTTTTTGTCAAAACCATAGACCATTAGGTCAAAACCTCTCAGAATCTGGCATGATAATCAAATAGGATTTCAGAACATGGAAGGAAGCATAAGCTAGAAATTTACCATTGAATCGTGATCTTTGCCAAAAAGATGAAGTTGACTTATATAAAAACGGAAATATCCAATTTTGTGAAAAACGTTATTAGATTTTCTGTTTTGCTAACTTCAGGTTTATTTGCTAGAATTAAGTAACTGCAAACAGCATGCAGTTACCATACGCACTCCTACACTTTCTTGATTTGCCCACTGAGTTCTTTGAAGGGAACCCTTAAATCCGAAATGATGTATTTCCAGTGTTGCAGCCACCTCAACCGATCTCTTCACATTTCTGCCAACATTCAGGCCTTCACCAAGGTACTTTTAATCCATTCAAATTCAAAATTCATACCAAGTTGAGAATTTTTAATTTAGCAGTGACTCTAGCATTTTAAACAGAAGTTTCAATATAGCTTCCTTGGACCACAGTTGAGAGTTCAAACTGCTGAGACATTGTACTTAGCATCAGCCAGCAAGGATAAGCAGAGGCATGGTGCTCAAATCCAGGAATATGGAGGATTCCATAAGATACTTCACCTTCCCATACTGAGCATCAGCTTTTGGATGAAGAGACATAAGTAAAGATGATGTGGAAGAACACAAGAACAGAGTATGCATGCAGGCGAGAGGAAGAGGACCTGACATCTGAGGAAGAACTTTACCAGGCAGCCTGCACTTTGCTCAAGGAAATAGTCTATTTTGGCAGAGATTTCAGCACTCTTTAGACAACAGGACTCAGTATTTTGTCAAATATGTATGTTTCATTTTTGAATATTAAAAAAAAAAGAATATCGTAAAGTGTTGTCACACTCAGAATGGAAAAGATGAATTGGTAAATCAAAGTGTGGTCCAAGGAAGTTATATTGAAATTTCTGTTGCCGCTGGATCTCTTACAAATGTCTATACCTGTCCTGACTTTTTAAAAAAATTGTTGGCAAGTTAAATCATCCTATCCTTTTTCAGCTTTTCCCTTGCCAGGGAAATCCAAATTTAAGAAGGACTTGGAATCTCAGATAATTGCCACTTACTCTTTCCACATAATGGTGGACTAGATCTTTTGTTACACTTGAAACATTTGTTCTTACAGAGTAACACATCTCAGATTAGAGCAAATGAAAGGTTAGAGTACTATTACTAATACTTTTATTACTCACTGACCACAAAGGTTGATATATAATCTGACTGGCAAGGCAAGTGTCTTCCCTCTATTCACTGTTGTACACATAGCTCTCCCAGAGGTTTGTGTTTATGGAGGATGTCTTTTTGGATGAAGGTGGCCCATTCTTTGGCCAAAGGTTACAGTATTTAGTATAGTTAATTTTAACAGTTAATTTTCTCATTTTAAAGTTTCATTGAAATGTTAATTGTTAAAACTGTAATTCTGTATAACTAGAAAACGTTTTTCTTTAAGGAATTAAAACTACAAAAAGTACTTAAGGAGAAGACAAGAGAATCACTAAATTTAAGCATTCATACATTATTAAATCTGGAAGGAATGCAGGATATCATCTATTCAAAAATTTCCAACTCCCACCTCATTTTATAGACGAGAAAGTGAAGATAAAGGACTTGCCTGAGATTATAGTGACACTATCAGAATATGGCTATACAACAGATATCTTGGCTTCTAGGACACATGGTTGATATATAGAGTCTTTATTATTTCATGTAGAATGAATTGTACCATGTTACCAACATAGTAGAAGTTTCCAAGGAGTAAAAATGAAAACACAGTAAGAATCTGAATGTAGAAAGATGTGGATGAATAGACAAATAATAGCTTTAAAGTGGGACATTATTCTGATGTCACTGATTTTGAATTTACAGAATTCAGATATGAACTAATACCTCCTTTACTCAGGAAATCTTTGCAATAAAACAACTCTAATGCAATAGCTTTCAACAAGGTTAGGAGAGAAATGTTTAAATATTTAAAGGAAAAAAATAATTCTTTATATGTCTCAGAATTCTTGAAATTCTTATGTATAAATGCATAATTATATCAGGTTAATTAGAACTTCTTCTTATATACTTCTTACATACAACTTCAATCCACTTAAGAGGTCTTTTAGGTAATACTTTGTTACCCTAGTTTTAGTTACTGAGTGAGCTAGAGCACTATAGCTAACATTCTCTAAAGCTACTTTACAATACAGAAGTTCCTTATAGTTCAAATCTTCGCTTAATAAATAAGCACTGAGCTCTGTTGTTTTGTAAATGGAAGAGGAAATCAGATATGAGGCTAAAACTTAAATGTGCTTACTATCGTTTTAAAATTATATCCTGGTATGGTTCCACTACTTGTAATTGCAAATGATTCTTATTGTAGCAACTGAGTTTTAGATAATAGTATCACTTTAGACAAATTATAAAAAGAACATGAAAGAGATAGAGATTGATCAAAACCAGGCAGAAACTGGAAAGGGGAATGCCTGTAATTAGAAGAAGAGAGTGACAGAAGCTTGAGTTTCCTGGTTTTACTCTTTTAGCATAACAGCAGGCCCTAGGTCAGGATAGGGGGCACACGACCTTAGAGACTCTAAGAAATAGAGGGCAGCGTTCAGGGCACCCACAGTAGGTATAAAGTGAGGAAGGAAATACCAAAAAGGGCAAAATCAAATAAGGAGAGCCCCAAATTCACCATACAAACTTTACCCAAATCTATTTCTATGCGGTACCATAGAGCCAGTTAAAGCTAAATGAACTGAGGAAAGATTCTAAGCTTCTCTCAGTGAAGAGGAATTAGGGTTTGAAGTTCAGAGTTGAGTGTAGAATAGTAAACTGCCTGCTTAACACACATGTCCATATCACCACCACTATTAACACCAACAATTCTTCAGAGGAATATAACAGAACATAAAACCTCTATCATATATTACCTATGATGTCCAAGATAAAATTAAAAGTTACTAGACATTCAAGAACTGACTGAGAGAGGAGGCATTATTTTGGTCTCCACTGATGCTAACGAAGTCTCAAAGAAAGTGTGATTTATACTCAGCGGAGATGAAAATATTCCAGATATTAATTGATCAAAGAAGGATTTTATTTTATTGTAAGATTTTTATTTATTTATTTGAGAGAGAGTAAGAGAGAGAGAGACAGAGAACATGAGAAGGGTCAGACGGAGAAGCAGATACCCCACTGAGTGGAGAGCCCACTGTGGGACTTGATCCTGGGACCGTGGGACAGTGAATGTAGCAGGAAAAAAAAAATCTGAAAAAGTAATTGCTGAAAATTTCCCCCAAACAGTTAAAGACATAAACCAATATTCAAGAAGCTCAATGAACCCTAAGCAGGACAAATACAAAGAAAACCATGTCTGTGGATAGCATGGTCAAACTGCTGAAAACTGAAAATAAAGACACAATCCTGAAAGCATCCAGAGAAACACAACACATTGCAAACACAGAAACAATAATACAAACTACAGACATGTGATTAAAACAATGGATGCCGGAAAACAGTGGAATGATAACATTAAAGTACTAAAATAAAACTACCAACACAGAATTCTATACCCAGTGAAAATCTCTTCTAAAAATGAAAGAAAATGATGTTTTCAGAAATATGAAAACTAAGAGAAACCATTACCAGTCAACAAATGCTAAAATAAAATTTATTTAGAGCAAAATAGGAAAGTAAGACCAGAAGGAAGTCTGAGCATAAAAAAGACAGAGAGAGAGATGCAGAGAGAGAGAGAAATGAAGAACAGTGGGACAGTAAACATTAGTCTATTTTTTCTCTTAGCTTCATTGAGATACATTTGCTTATTTAAGGCATAAATAATATTATGGTTTATAACATACGAAGATGTAAGATGTATAACAACTATAGTATAAAGGAAGGATAAGAATAAAGTACAATCAGTCTTATGAGTCTCACATTTTATGTAAGTAGTGCAGTAACTCCAAGTACACTGAAAATTTAAGGATATACTGTAGTCCTTAGCATAACCACTGAAAAAATGATGCAAAGAGGTATCACTAAGAAATGAGTAGATGAATTAAAATGAGTTTCTTAAATAGTACGCAACCCAAAATAAGAAACACTGAGAATCAAAAGTAGAATAAGCAAAAAGCAAATAGTAAAATAGTTGAACTATATCTAACCATGTCAATAAATACATTAAATTTCAAGGAAATGGAAGCACAAAGGGTAATGAGTCACTGTTAAATATCCATTAGAGTGGTTAAAAATAAAAACAATGATAACACCAAGAGTTGATGAACATGTGAAGCAACTGGAACTCTCACATATTGCAAGTGGAAGTATAAAATGATACAAACATTTTTTTTGGGGGAAAAAAAGGTCTTAGAGTTTCTTTAAAAACCAAACACATACATACTCTATGACTCAGTAATTTCATTCTTAGCTGTTTACCTAAGACAAACAAAGGCATTTGCCCATGAAGACTTGTATAAAATGCTCATAGCAGGTTTATTCATAATACCTCAAAAACTGGAAACAGCCTAGGTGCCCACCAAAAGGAGAATAAATATATTGATATATTCATACAATGGCACATTACTCAGCAATAAAGAGGAATAAATTATACTTATACTGAAAAACAAATTTCAAGAATATCCTGAGTAAAAGAAATTTCACTCAAAAGAGTATACATTCTATATCTTCTTTATATGATTTCTAGGACAGAAAAAACTAATCTATGATGAAAACATTAGGACAATGATTGCCTCTCTGTGGTGGTAGGAACAGACTGAGAAGAGGCATGCAGGAACTTTCTAAACTGGTGATAATGTTTTATATCTTGAGAAGGGCTGAGAAAACAACAGGTTTATATGGTTGCTAATACTCATCAAATGGTATACTGAACAACTGAAAGGCTCACTGTGTATAAATCTTACCTTAAAAAAACCCATAAAAATTATACATAATAAAGTATTAAGGTAAGAAGTGTACTAGTATCTGTAGCTTACTTTGCAATGTAGCAAAAAAAAAAGATGAATTGACAGATGGACAAAAGAATAATTAGATGTGTCACTATAATGAATGTAAATACACAAATATGTAGATAATACATATGTAGATAATACAAATGTAGTACAAGGTTCATTGTAGAATCCAGATGGCAGATCTATGGTGTTAAGTCTATAACTCTCTTTACTATTTTTGTATGTTTGAAAATTTTTATAATAAAATGTTAGAAAAAAATCAGTATCTTGCTTTATCCAGAAGTAAGCTGTTAAAAGAGTCAGAGTAGAAGGTACTAAGTATGGTTAAGCATAAACTGGCTGTTTCTAAAAGTCTGAATTTAAGAAAAACAGCACACTTTCCACATCTCTGAAGAAAACTCAACAACTTTATCCATTCTGCACCAGGGAAAAAACAAAACAAGACAAAACTTATCACTGACCTTTTTTCTTTTCCTTTGCTTGGTTTTAGCTGAGTCTTGTCCAGCACTCCCATTCCCTAGGGATCCCGATGTGGTTTTCCCTGAGTGCTGTGACCCAGACGATGGGGCAGTTGGTGTGGGAGGAGGTGTGTTCTCAGGAGACTCTGGGTAGGACTTCATGCAAGACCCCTGCCCAAAGAGATGTGCCTTTGAAATCAAGTGACCAGGACTTCTATACTAACATTCAATTATGTTTACGATCTCCTGAATTCAATACTTCTTGAAGCTTACAAATATCAAAACTCAATTCATTATCCAGTCCAGACATCACAAATGATGCCTCCTCTTGCCCCTATTGGTTTAAATATGTTAATTTTTAATCTGGCTGTCATTTAGATAAAATCAGGATTTCTCAGATGCAGCCTCCAAAATTTCTGCCAATTCTGCCAGATACAGAGATTTCTACTTGCAAGTTTTGTTAGCACGTCAGACTTACATGTCTCAAAAGGTGCCTCGGCATTTCCCCCCAGACTGGATGCCGTCCGGACGGTATTTGTATCAGTGTGACCAGCCTTCTATAGTGACTCAAACTCAGTGCCTGTGGGTCACTGTGGGTACCTCCAGCTACTTCCATTTCTAGTTCCTTCCTTCTTTCATAATAGCCCTCATTTCTACCTGGTTTCTTTGGCTACGACTGCAAGTCTGTTCCCCTCCATGTGGATGCTTTTCAAATATTTAAGAACTGCTATCTTTCTGAGCCTCTTTTCTTTTATAGGTCAAACTGCCTCAAATTCCTTCAACCACTTCTGAGACATGTTTTCAGGTTGTGTCACCCTCTAATTACTCTCCTTTAGACATTCTCTACTGTGTCAATGTCCATCCTCTAGGACGTGCCTCAACACCAAGTAAGACAAAAAGTTTTCTTATCAGTAAGATCACAATATTGGCTCCTAAGGAATTTACAAGCCAATAAAAGACTGTCAGTCTTTTTCATATACAGTATTATTAATCCACATTTTCCTATCCTATCAACTACACTAAGCCATACTACCTGCTGGCCTACATTTCTCTATAATGTATTTGTATTTAAAAAATTATGCTAAACTTTATAAAATATTTGGCTGAAATGCACATATTGGCTTCAAAAGTATATCTGTTGTTCTGTTGGGAACTGTATTATTTATTTAAAGTTAAAAATGAACATGTTTAAGGGAAGCTAGTAAAGAATTTATTGGAACTCTGTAGTATCTTTGCAATGGCTCTGTAAATCTAAAAATTATTTTAAAACAAAAAGTTTTTTTTAAAGCAAAAAAAGTATTTCTTTGATTTGCCTGCTTAGGAACATTATCAAACAAGAAGGAATAAGCCTAATTTGGCATGAGTTATTTTTAGAAAAAACAAGATAACTCCTAGAGATTACTGCTTCCTGTGCATAAACCATATATTAGAAAAAAATTTGTTTTACATTTACTGCAATTGGGGTGCCTGAGTGGTGTAGTCAGTTAAGTGTCCAACTCTTGGTTTGGCCCAGATAGTGATCTCAGGGTCTGGGGATGGAGCCCTGCATCGGGCTCCACACCTAGTGTGGAGTCTGTTTGGAATTCTTTCTTTCCCTTTCTCTCTGGGCTTCCCCTCCATGCTCTTTTTCTCTCTCATCCTCTTTTTCTCTCTCAAATAAATGTGTAAATCTTTGACAAAAATTAACTTCAATTAATATTACACCTACCAACCTGAGAACCCAAGTTTAACTAGCTTGGTTCCTCATATGTTTAGTACTCAAAAATGACAGTCATTGAAAGAGAATGTATTGTGTATTAGCTTCATGCCTTGAGAGCTCCTGATTCCAAATCCATTGTATATAGCACCTTCCCTTGGATCTTCTCAAATACCCATGTGAACTCACCACCCTTTAGGAGCCAAGAAACCTTCAACCCTTCCTTAACTCTAAGAGCCTAAGGCTCGATTTTCTAACCTGACTTCCTCCTCCTCCTCAATGAATCCTTTGTTTGGATTTTTTTTTTTAATATTTAATTTTATTTTTATTCTTTGCCCAAGGGGTACAGGTCTGTGAATCATCAGGCTTACATCTTTCACAACACTCACCAAAGCACAAACCCTCCCCAATATCCATAACCCATCCACCCTATCCCTACCCTCCCACCCCCCAGTAACCCTCAGTTTGTTTTGTGAGATCAGGTTTGGATATTTTAATCAGAGTTTTGCTTCTCCCTTGTACAGCTATACCTATGCTGTGTCTGAAGCCTAGAGCATTCTCTCCACTTTTACCATCTCATCAAAGTCCTATCTTCCCTCAATGCCAGCATCCTTGCTCAAGTTCTTTGCAGTTGGGGCTCGTTTTTACCTCTGCACTTCCGGTCTATGTCACTCATTTGGAAATTAGCATATACACGATCTTGAATTGTCTTTTTGTTTGTTCTTTATTTCTTTGTTTGTTTTCCAGAATGTTGTATCTCCCTGAATACAGATCATACCAGTCTTCAGAGTCCCCCCTTTTGTACCCAATTTGGTAAAGCCCTTAAAGCAGGGCCTCGACGTTGGTTGTTGGTTTGTAATGTCGATTAGTACGAATCCTACTTTAGAGTGGCCATTCTCTGGGTTTCGTCAGGTAATAAAGGGCAAGAAGATTTCCAGTCCCTCTGAATGTTCATTTTGACCACCAGTCACACAGGAGGTGGGGTGTCTGGAAGGCCAGGGAAACGCTTGAGGCTTTGCTAACATATTTAGTCGGGATGCTTTCCGACACTCCTGTCCCGCCTCCCAGAGAGCCCGGGAAACCCAGCACATACAGGCCATTTTTCTTAACTGCTGGGGAGCTGGGAGCAGCAGCTGTGGTTGCTGAGCAGTTGCCCAGGGCAGCCTGGCCACCCTGGAGAACCAAGAAAGGAAGAAAAAAAAAGAGTATTCCTAGCCATGCAAGCAATCCCTTGAACGTTAAGGGAAAACTAGGCTTGTTATGTTCACTGTAAATTTCTTCAATTAGAAATGTTACAACAAATTTGTCTGATGTTAATGAAAAGCATACTTATACGCATATTCATAAAGTGAACATGTACCAAAGATATTTTTAAAGGGTGTTCTTTGACATCGTAATTTGGGTTTGCAACATAAAGAAAACAAAGTGTTTAATCAACTGGGTAAAGCTTTAGGGACTTAAAAAAGTATGATGACTGATAATGATGTGTGATCTTTTCTAAGAAAAAAATGGATTTTTAACAGGCATAAACATTTTAATTTCTACTTAGATTCCAAGCCAATCTGATTCTCCAAGGGGCACAAAAAGATGTCAAACTTTTGGCTTGAAATAAAATATATTGGTTTATATCTTTATATATTTTCTAAGTATCCTAGAGCAGAGGTACTTAAATTTGGGGTCCATCCCAGATTGCTTAGATCTGGAAAATGATTTCAGAGGGTCTCTGACCATCTTGAAATTGTAGGCAAAATTTGTGAATGTCCTTATGGAGACAGGATTTATAGTTTTAGTCAGCTTCTCAAAGGAGTTTAGATATCAGGTTATACATTTCACCCAGCTTGATCCAAAGCTCACTTCACAATTACACATGGAGATGTTAAGCTAACCTCCTCACTGCCTTCTCTCTGGTTATTAGATTAAATTACACGAAATTGGTGTTTATGCCAGGAAAAAGGGTCAAATATCAGCAAATACATTCAATAGATGATACTGCATTTCTGGTTTGTAGGCACATGCTGCTCACAGAAAGTCCTTCTCATACTATAAGGGGTACATAGTTATTGCACAATGCCTTAAAGTTAGCAAGATGACTTTATTGCCCACCCCTCCCCCCCCCAAACCTCCCCTGTGGAGGTCCCAGCAACATAAATGTGATCAGAAAGGATGTGAGTCTCACATGATGGGGTCAGTATGGACACGGAGAATAAATGGAGCTATGCTTCTTTAAATCATGTTTAGAGATGGGTCAATAATTGGGAAATAAAATGGTTAATAAATGTCAGGAGTTATTAGGACATAAATAATAATGATTCTCTTGTCTTTGAGGCACAAAGAAATAAAGAACTATTCTCAACATTGTTCAGTTGCCTGAAATCAGTTGTTCACCTTCCATGGAAATGAGGCATGCTCTCCAACTATCCCTCTTCCACTGAAGGGCTAGGGAAGCTAAATAAGGTAAGAAACAGGTGAAAAAATTAAGTGGATTGTCAAGGCATGGAACATAGTCGGTGCTCAGTAAATATCTGTTTGAATGTTGAGTATGTTAAGATTCCTAGTTGAAGGCTATACATTCCTATTTTACCTTTTTCAAAGAACTACTAATGTAAACACCAGACACATGAAAAATTCATGGAGGTGTTAAAGACAGATTTTTTGCTACTTACCTCAGCAGAGTTGTGATACTGAATGAATGTTGCAGAAATGGCATGGCTGAAGGGGTCTCCTGCCTTGGTTACCATGTCTTGCCTCACAAGAAGAGCCAGGTCCACTAACTAGAAGATGAGAGTAATGAAAATAGAGTCACAGAGCTGGAAATAATCAATCACCAATATCACCAAAGTGGCAAAACTATAAGCAAGACATTCCAAATGTTATTAATAATGCAGTCTGTCTAAAAATCTGTATTGTGGACTTGAGCAAATGCTTTCATTGATAAGTAGAACTACCCATGAATATAAACAATATATTCTGACTTTCTTTTGATTGCTTCTCAAATTTTATTTAATAATCACTAGGGAAGTGTTTTAAAATACAGATTTTGGTGCTCTAGACACTGAGATTCTAATTTGGTAGGTATGTCCTGGGTTACATTTTCAACAAGAAGAAAGAAGCTGATGCTTGTGGTCAGAGGACCATGCTTTGAGACGCTGTCAGAGAGCAGTGAGTTTAGACTCAGGTTTTGGCAAGCACTCAGTAGACTGTACATAGCAAGAAAGATATGTTTCAAAGCTCAAAAATAATCTCTAAGCAAGGCAGATGGGTACTGAGAATTCATTGTTCAGAAAAAGTATACAGGGATTCCATTTCTGGTTAGGATTGAGTTGCAAGCAATAGTCACTTTTACTCTAAAATCCGCCACAGCTGAGGATACAAAGAAACATAACTGAACTAAATTCCAGAAAATGTAAGATTGTCATTGGATAAAACTCATGGCTGTCCTCATTCCCGGTAGAGTAGCACATGGGGAAATTTTGGTCATGGACAGGGATAAGAAGAAAAGGGATGACTGGGTGGCTCAGTCGTTTAAGCGTCTGCCTTTGGCTCAGGTCATGATCCCAGGACCCTGGGATCCAGTCCGACACTGGGTTCTTTGCTCAGGTGAAACAGGGAGCCTTTTTTACCTTCTGCCTGCTACTCCCCCTGCTTGTGCTCTCTCTCTCTCCCCCTCGCCCTCTGACAAATAAATAAATAAAATCTTTAAAAAAAAGAAGAAAGCGGTCATGTATGGCCTGTTATGACAGATATTAGCATTCTTACCTGTGCCACAGTTTCATATGCTAAATATGCTAAAATTTCCATTGCGACAACATTGGGTTTTATCTCCATACTGCTGCAGTCCAGCCAGTCTCGAAATTTGGAAGCCTTTTTGGCTAGCCATCAAAAAAAAAACAACAAAAAACAAAAAACCAAATATGGAAAATTTAGTTTTTGAAGTGTTTTAATACTATATATTACCATCACATAATGAAAAATATGTCTCTTGAAAATTGCATTTGAAAAATAATGCATATAGAACACCATTATTTTGAAGTTTTATTAGTGTTGAGATATTCAAGTCCCAAGAAATTCCTTATGCATTCGGGTCTTTGATTTTCTATCTGTGCTACATAACACGGTATACTCAATGACTTAACATTGCGCACTTCTCACAGTATCAGAATAAGTTACCACTGGCCATAGCTTACGTTTTAACAACAGTCAGAGGGGCTGCTTGATATTAACTAACTTATTCTTGTGGAAAGAAATTCCTGCAAGAAAGAACCCATGGTAGAGAAAGAACATACGGAAATTGTATTTGCAATACATTTCCCAATGTGTCTATTACAAGAATAGGTTCGAAGTCACATATTTAGAATACGATAGAAAAAACTTAGGTCTGCAGTTACAACTTCCTGACTACAAAGATGTTCAAATTCCTAAGCCTAGGCGCCTGGGTGACTCAGTGGGTTAAAGCCTCTGCCTTCGGTTCAGGTCACGATCTCAGGGTCCTGGGATCAAGGCCCGCATCGGGCTCCCTGCTCAGTGGGGAGCCTGCTTCCTCCTCTCTCTCTGCCTGCCTCTCTGCCTACTTGTGATCTCTCTCTCTCTGCCCAAAAAAAAAAAAAAAAAAAATCCAAATTCCTAAGCCTGACTCTCAAAACTCTCCAGACTGATTTCAACCTGTCTTCCTATTATTGCCTCCTGAAATGCTACCTGGCTTTGAGTCTAGTCCTCTCTTTGTTCAGCCCTGCTCCTTTCTCTCCAGGGAATGCCATCCCATTTTTCCCTCATTCACATGAATCCTGCCTGTATCATGTACTTCCCCACACTAGGCATTTACTGAACTCTTGTATCATCAGATAGCCTTTCATGTCTGCCTATAATCTCTTGACCCATGTTAGAAACACCATGCATCATGTCTCTCTGCATGCCTAACAGTCCCATGCGCACGTGGAACCTTCTGGTAGGTATCTCCAAAATGCTAAACAGAGTCTAACCTGATGGAAGGCCTTTAATAGATATTACTAATCTAACTAGTAATCTACAGGGAAGAGATTGATGGTAAATATTTTAACATATCTATAACATAATAATCTTTTTAAAAAATCCACTGATTATTCTTTTGGTTAATCTGGTCCCACGGGTCTATTAAAACACTTAACAGTCACTCAAAGCATTCTGTTTCAGTCCTTATAGATGTGGTCTTCATGGATTCCATGTACAGAAAAGTTTGTTGGTTTTTCTTCCCCCAATAAATCACAGAAGACTTGAAGTCTTGCTATGGAAGGGCATGTCCAAAGCTGTCAACTGTGGCAGAATTATGATAATCCTCTTAAAACTATCTCCCTAAAGTAACCAATCTTCCATATACTCTCTGACATGCAACATTCCATCTAACTAGTCAGCTGCATTAGCTCACAAACACTTGTTTAACATCTGTGGAATACTTCTGAAGTCAAAGTTAACAGGCGGCAATTTGGCAAGATCAATAAAATGTACCTTATTCACTTCTCCCTTTGACAGTTTGTTAAGAACGCAGAAACAAGGTATTTTGTGACTATGCGCTACACGATTTATTTGAAAAGAGAGGGAGGGAATAGTTCTTAGTATTCCGTAGGATCTGTCCACCTAAGCAACGGAACTGGTAGCTTCCTCACTAGATGTTAAGCACTGAGAATGCAGGGATGAGGGCCATGTGTCCACCACTGTATTCTAGAATACTGCCTGGCATCAGACGTCTCACAATAAATATTTCCAGGGGGGAAAAATGAATGAATGGACAAATGAAAGCTACTTCTTTAATAAAGGGGTAGGGTCTCAACTCTTCTGTAGCAGAAAAGAGGGTCCCATAATACCACTGTGAATTACTGCTATTCGGGCAACAGGTGAATATTCCCTGAGATAATTCCCTCTCACCTGCAGAAGGTCTTCTTCAGAGACAGACCTTCCCATGGTGTTGCTGGTTCCAGCAAAGGAGGCACAGACACTTCTAGTCATGACAGTTTGTTTCCATCGAGCGGTAGAAGCACCAGAATGAATGGGTCCCTTCACCTTTACCGCTCTTCTCAATGTATCAGGAGAAAGGGTAATTGGGGAAATTGATCAACAATTTAAATAGAATCCTTAACAAAGGTCAGAAGTTCCTAAGATTATCAGCCTTCTGACACTATCTGGTTTTTCAGCTTGTGCTGGAATTAAAACAACTTTATATAATAATCTCATATGGGAAATTTAAGGTTAGTTAATTCTCATATATGTTTTTTTCTTTCTCATCATTGACTGCTAGTAAAATCTAAGTTCCTCTCAACATCCCATTCTCACATCTCTGCCTGCTATCTCACTCTTTCTACCTCATCCCTCTCACCCCGTCTTTCCATTCCCGATCCTTCCCACAGGGCCCTCTGTAATGCTCATTCCACTCTGAAGAAATTCTTCCACCACTTCAATCTCTTCAAAATTACTGCTATTTGGATTAATTGCAAATAGTCTTTCTCAGAGGGCATGGTTTTCCCTGGAGTCTTTTATAGTAGAGGCTCCTTATTTCTTTCCTTCTGTACATATTTATTGATCAGTCGTTGACTGCTAATCTGTTCATTTCCCTATACACCAGAGGGCTTGGGGGTCACATCTTCATTCTCTTAGTTTCTCCCACAATGAAAATACAGGACATGTGGACAGAGACTTCTTACCAACAATGGAGGGTAAAACAATGGTATCCTGTTTTAACAAATCACTACTAGCCCACGATTTCCTACCCAACTAAACTACCATTTAAGTATGAGGGCAAAATAAAGCATTTTTAAGACAAAAATGAGTGCTTTAAGCACTTACAGAGCCTTGGGAAAAACAAAATTAGGCTGACAAGGCATGTTTACTAATTACCAACTTAAAAAATTTAAGTCAAGGACGTATATTAAAAAAATTAAGGTTAGCAGGGCATCTGGGTGGCTCAGTGGCTTAAAGCCTCTGCTTTTGGCTCAGGTCATGATCTCAGGGTCCTGGGATTGAGGCCCGCATCGGGCTCCCTGCTCAGTGGGGAGCCTGCTTCCTCCTCTCTCTCTGCCTGGCTCTCTGCCTACTTGTGATCTCTCTCTCTGTGTCAAATAAATAAATAAATAAATAAATAAATAAATAAATAAATAAAGGTTAGCAGCTAAAATAATAGAACTAGAATATACACTATACAAACTGGTTGAGGAAAAATGGAATGAAGAAAATCCAATTAATCCAACAGAACAATGAAGAGGAGGAGGAAAAGCAAATAAAAAAGGCACAGTAAATTTAAAACACAAAGACAGCATATATAAAACCAATGTATAAGTAATTAAACACACATAAATTAAAATCATCAATTAAAATACAAAAGGACTCTCAGATTGACTAAAAACAAAATCTGTGTATTTATTTACAAAATCCACATACAAAACAAAAGGCTGAAGGAAAAGGCTTGGAAAAAGATTTAGCAATTTATAACTAAATTTAATCTTTGTGAATTAATATGAATATCAGATTTTAAAAGATTTTTAAGGGAAATGACTATCTAACTTACATAAATATAAAAACAAAAGACTGGTGAATTTGATCAGTATCCCAATTCTACAACTTACCTTCAGTCTATAAAGTCAAAGACTTGTAAATTTTAAAATGTATCAGTAGTCCCAATCAGTGAATGCTATGATCAAATATTTAGGAAGATACATACAGTTGGATCGCAATTCCCATATCCTGGTAATTTATCAGAAGGGGAGAAATGAAAAGAGCCTAACATTCTACCAGTTGTGGGTACTAGCTCTGAATTTGCTGACCCACTTGGATTAAGCATTCTCAACCACAACATTTTGGCAATATAAAATGGATTCTTCCACTCAGGTTTCATAATGAAGCACCTATGGGCATCAGACAAAGAAATATTTTTTAAATGCCCAAATGCCCTCTTCTTTAAAAAAAAAGTAAACATAATATACTGTTTAAACTATAATTATTTTATATAGAAAGGGAAAGTATTAATTTTTAATTTATTATACTTCGTTACTGAGTTATAAACAAAAACTGAGTTGTTAAAAATGGGATTTTTGAACATAAGATGTATTAGAACCCTTCAGTGGCTATACGTTTTAGCGTGAAAACAGCACTTCTGTTCCTTTAAGTGAATTAAACTTAAAATATGATTTTAAAAAATAGTTCAATAGCACTAAATGTTACTTTATAAACTGGAGATTTATACTTATAAAAGACTTGAATGCCATTTTTAGACCTAAAAATTACAATACAAAAACCTCTCATTTGCTGAAATTGCCATGATCTGAAGTGTCATTTACTTAATGCTTCACAGATGTACGATGCCAAATTGTTAGTCAGACTGCAAAGTATATTTAGTCAGGAAAAAAAGCTTCCAAAACATGTTTTCCTATATTTTACTGACATTTACATGGGGCACTATTTGAAATGTGTCATGTATTTGCACTTTATGATCTATAAATGAAGCTCTCATTTTCTTTTTTCAAATCAAATACATTGTGATTATGACCACAGAACAGATTTTCCATTTAAAGACACCATTGTGTCTATAATCCCTCAGACTAGGGTCATGTGCTTCTCTGTCAGATTTTTCACTGGACTTTTCACCACACTTGCTCTTTGACCTTTCCCCTGAAAGGCTTAGTCATCACTGAACTGTTGCGGTAAGGATGTTCGCTACACAACTGAGACCACTATTTATTATGGGCCTTTATGTACTTTTAGTAAGCCTGTGTGCAATGATGGGACAGTCCTAATTTTATCACTTGGTTATTAGTGTTACCAGAGCACAGACTGATGAATTTGGCTAGCACTGAATGCTTGTCACAGTAGGAGGTTACAAACAAAAATGGAAGAGACTATTGATACGTTTCCTTGTGGTAATATGAGTATGCATAAATAAATGGAAAGCTTGGTATTTATTAATATTGGGGGCTTTTAAATGTCATGACTGCGCTACTAGAGTCCATTAGGGGTCAAGAACAAATGGCAATACTAGTGTCAACAGGACGAAGAAACTGGAAAATAAAATGGGAATGTTAAAGAAAATGGAATTTTTCGGACTCAAAGTAATGTGAATAATTAACATGGCTCTCTGTGTCTTACTAGCACCCTTTAAAACCTCTTTAGACTATTAATTACCAAGCAGCAGAGTGGGGTAAAATATTTTATAGAGTCCCCTAAAATGCAGGGGCTGTTCCTAACAGTTAGAACTATGCATATGTTAAATTCACCCATTTCTAAAGAATGGAGATTGTGCCATACTTTTGTATATCTGCAATACATGATCTCTTAAACACATAATGAAGCAAAATTAAACATTTACTTACAGAAACTTAATTGTCGACTTTCACAGAATTCTGCATATTGGGCTGAATCCATAATTCGAGTTTGTCTTTCTGCTCTCTGACAGATAAAAAGAGACACAAACAATGCTTCAGAGCAAGTAGACCATTATCCATGTCTTTGTGGCTAAAATGCAGAGTTGAAATTCCATTTTCCTTTCCTGACTTTACTAAGTAAACAGTTTCGTACTACCATAAAAATCATGAAACTTGAAATTATGATAAGTAACAGTAGTTTTGCAACTTGCGTCTTTTGGAAGTGATGTTTAGGATGCCATTTTCTTCTCTGTTATTGTCATTATAGAGAAAAAGCTAAAGGATCTGACTTCTTAGATTGTGTACCAAATTTTCTTAGTTGTACCATCCCCTTTTAGGGGATAATAACAAATCAAACAGAAAAAACTATTAATCGTTATTGCCCAGGTGCTGCCTTAAAGCTGGAGATTTTCATTATTAAAATCGGAGTCAATGAATGGAATACATCTATTTTTCTTCAGTTAGAACATGGAGCCAGAGCTAACAAATCCATATTTTAAATTGCAAAGAAAATAAAGAAAAAGGTAAACACAACACAAAACCTTTCATCTGAGTCCAGGTATGATTCACAGTTTGGTATAGTTTCATTCGTGGGTTTTTGATTCAGTATAGCAGATGTTTGCTGCTTCATTGTCCCACAGGAGGTAGGATAATTATAATTCACCCATAGTTCGGTGGGAAAGAATATGACCGCTTCCGCTTCCTTGGCAAGGGGAGCATTTTGAAATGAGACAGGCTGGTACTTCTTGGAACGAGATTCTGGCCAGGAAAGGAAAAAAATTCCCTGAGATTTTAATTTTTTTTCTGCTTTGAAGGACTTTTGGTGTTTTCTTTATCACAGTTGGAGTACATAAGTACCACTAATGTCTGGATAGTTTTACATTTTTTTTAAACTAAAATTATTCTTTCTTCATTTTGTTTGATTTGGGTAGTGGTCAACTGAATTCTGATGATATATCTGTTGATGGAATGAATAATGGTATACTAGCTGCTGCTCAATGCAAGCAAGATGGATGGGGTGGTGGGAGTTAAGGTAAAATTTACTAACTCCTGTGGTTCCTTCTAAAACCATTGACTATTTTTTCCCTTGCTTCTCTTCTTCTACTCCATCCCTCCCTTCTTTCCTTCCTAATCTCCCCCTCACTCCATTACGTACAAACATGCACACGTGCTGACATAAACCCAGACTTCTTTACTTACCCTCTAGGTTCAAGTATCCTATTTTTGAACATGTATTACTTATGTACATTACACAATATACACATGTATATTACAAAATATACACACACACCCATATATGTGCATAAGGATCCTCTTTGCATATATCTGAAACATTATGTTTCCTTAAGGGAATATTATTGGGTGAATTTTTATATACTTAGAAGTATTTTTTTAAAAGATTTATTTATTTATTTGAGGGCGGAGGGGCAAAGAGAGAAGGAGAGAGAACCCTAAGCAGACTCCCTGCTGAGCACGGAGCCTAACGTGGGGCTTGATCTCACAACCCTGAAATCAGCAGCTGAGCTGAAGACAGAGTCAGGTGCTTAAATGACTACACCACCCAAGCGCCCCTACTTAGCAGTATTTTTTTTTTTTTAAAGATTTTATGTATTTATTTGACAGAGAGAGAGAGAGAGATTACAAGTAGGCAGAGAGGCAGGCAGAGAGAGAGGAGGCAGCAGGCTCCCCGCTGAGCAGGGAGCCCAACGTGGGGCTCGATCCCAGGACCCTGAGACCATGACCTGAGCCGAAGGCAGAGGCTTTAACCCACTGAGCCACCCAGGCGCCCCAGCAGTATTTTTTGATACATGAATGTATTATTTAGTTTTGTCCTTTTTAGTGTATCTGATACATGACTCAATAAGTGTATGCTAATGGACAGTAGGAAGGGAGAATTTTGAACATCACAAATCAGTTACTGATGTGTTTATTAAAAGAAAGTTCTAAGGCTAACAATACATCATTAATGTCTTTTTCTGACTATATCAGGAATCTCTCAGATTTATTTTCTAGCTCCTAAAGAATTTCTGACACATGGTAAATGAACAATGACACCTCCATGGAAAGAACAAATGCTACCATTTTAGTCTACAATCACGGCAAATGACCACCATCACCATAATGTGGCTAGTCCTTGATTATCTATGCATTCCTGTAAGTCTTCTCTGCTGCTCTCCAGTCAGGCAGCCTCGTCCCACCCGACACAGGCAAAACAGAAAGGACTTAGATAAATACAGAAAAAGAAAATTACTGATGGGGCTTTTCTTCCACAAGTTGGACAACCGAGATTTGGTTTCTGCATACATGTTTCCGTGGTTGATGTATCTGAGTATTTCTGGAAATGAAAGTTAGGAAAACTCATCCCAAGAGGTTCAGGCTGCCAGGGTTGTCGGTTTTAATCAAGCGAGGTATTTAGCTAGATGGGAAATCCTGCACCACATTTAAAAGACACTGAAGGACTTTCAGTTATCATAGCTAGCTTCATTCCTTTCAGACACCTGATTGAGTGTCTTTTACGTTTTCTTCAACAAGCATCATAGTTAGGTTTCAATTCCTCTAGCATCGAAGCAGTGGAGCCCCACGCAGCTGGCCCTAGGGCACGTGCGGGAAGTCACTGACGAAGTGTCCACACAGCAAACGCTCAGGGAAGAGCAGCTGACTTAACAGCAAAGATGCACAGGCATCTACAAAACCATGGCATGGGGGCACCTGGGTGGCTCAGTTGGTTGGGCAACTGCCTTCAGCTCAGGTCATGATCCTGGAGTCCTGGGATTGAGTCCCACATCAGGCTCCCAGCTCCACGGGGAGTCTGCTTCTCCCTCTGACCTTCTCCCCTCTCATGCTCTCGCTCTCAAATAAATGGGTAAAATCTTAAAAAAAACCCAAAAAACCAAAAAAAACCCACGGCATGTCGGGGCGCCCGGGGTGGCTCCATCAGTTTTGTCTGGCTCTCAGGGTTATGAGATTGAGCCCTGCGTCAGGCTCTGTGCTGAGTGTGGAGCCTGCCTAAGATTGTCTCTCTTGGGACGCTTGGGTGGCTCAGTGGGTTAAGCCTCTGCCTTCGGCTCAGGTCATGATCTCAGGGTCCGGGGGTCGAGCCCTGAATTGGGCTCTCTGCTCAGCAGAGAGCCTGCTACCCGCCCCCCNTCTCTCTCCCCCTCTGTCCCGCCTCCTATGTGTGCATGTGCAGGCTCTAAAATAAATAAATAAAACAAAAATAAATCAAAACCACAGCCTATCAGAGCTAGAGGGCGACTTAAAGTTCATCTTGTTCAAACCCCCTCATTTTAAAGACAAGGAAATTGAGGTCCAGAGAGAAGTGATTTGCCAAAGGTGATCAAGTTAGCACCGAAGTCCAGGACTCTCAATTTCCAAGCCAGCTTATTTTCATTATGAGTAGCTGTCTTCGACATACAGTAATGTTTTTACTCCAGTATTTTTCTTTGGAATCCTCTAAAGTCTGTACCTTCCCTTACTAAATTGTATCACATGGCCACCATAATTAACAAAGTTAATTACATTGATTATATTATCAGATTATATCTGATTATATTATCAAAGTGTTCATGACCAAACAAAATTAAGTAAGGTCCTGGGTCAGCAAAGAAGGCACAACCTGGGGATAATTAAATGCAGAGTGTTCCAACTCTAATGTACCTGACAGTGCACACGTGTGCTGCAAACACATCACAGGTGTGCAAACATACTGTACTCCCAACCCAACACTTTCAATCCTGCACAAGTTTGGGGCAGCAGAACCTCTGGGGTGGTATCTCGCTAGAAGTTGCCTTGTACATTTACCTCGGTGTGGCATAAAAAATATCGTTTTCTATGTGTGCCCTGACATGAAAGACTTTGGGAAGCAGCTGTACTAATACCAGCAACCTTGAAGATTATATGACACAGTGCATGTGTGCTATTCACAGCATGGTCAAGTGCACTCAAAATGAAATCAGAGAGCTGGACTGGCAGTCAAGGATGCAGAGAATGTACAGATATGCTCATCATGCTAATTTTTGTTTACTTCTCTCTCTTCCCCATGAATTATTTCAAATAACCAAAGGAAAGGGACAAAAGTGGCCTTGTGAAAGGATCTAAATCACTCAACATCTGATTATATTATCTCTAGTCTGTACACTATTACCTCAAAGTTGGGAAAGGCAGGAGATATCTAACTGTCATAGGCTATGTTTTCTTTAAAGATAGTAACTATGTTTTCCTTCTCTAATCTCAGCATTGGCCAATGCTTGGCTTGGATTTATCTGGGTCCCAGTAAATGTTGCTGGCTCACTGAATAAGCAGATGGCTAGATGGATGGAGGCAAAAGAAATGTGTATAAATTCTTGTTGTCTGATCTAAAATCAGGAACTGTAATATTTGTAATCAAGGTGTTCAAATTCCAGAGACAGCAGGCAGCTTTTTAAAGACAAAGTCCCATAAAAAAATCAAGACTTTGGCCAACTATTAAATAAGCTTGGTTCCTATTTCCTGTATTGTCCTGATTCTACTTTCCCTTCTGCCTCGATTCAGATCACCCATTCCAATCCATACTGACGTGCTCACTCGGCCTTTTCTACTCCCGGTACTGTAGGATATCTCTGGAAAAGATGCGAGGGGGAAAATTACAAGCCTCGCAGGACAGCATGGTCAGAGTGACAATGCCTATCCTTTTCAGAGAGCAGCACAATCACTTTTATTTTTATTTATTTATTTTTTTATTTCACAGCGGGAGAGAGATCACAAGGAGGTAGAGAGGCAGGCAGAGAGAGAGGGGGAAGCAGGCTCCCTGCTGAGCAGAGAGCCCGATGTGGGCCTCGATCCCAGGACCCTGAGATCATGACCTGAGCCGAAAGCAGAGGCTTTAACCCACTGAGCCACCCAGGCGCCCACAATCACCTTTAAAATAAACCATTTTAACAGCTCCATTTTACAGTTGAGGACACTGACATTTCAGAGAAGTTTAAGAAAAAATTTTTAAAATCATGTAGTTAATAAAGAGGCCAAGCTAATAAGTAAAACTTGGGTCCTAAATGACCTCCTCCGAGGTACATCACTGAATAATCGTGGCAGGTTAATCACAGCTTCTATTCATACTGGATATTCTCAAATTACACAATGTTCTCCTGATCTCAGACTGCCACATGAACAAAAGGTCATCTCTGGATTAGTCATGCTCTTGTATCTGCATGTCCAATTTATTTTCTGCTTATCTGTCAATTCTACCCACTCTTTGGATTCTTTAGGTATTAATACTGCTCTTGAAAACTCATAAAAATATAGTCCATACTCAGAGGCTTTTTAAAAAATTAAACCTTTCTAGTATTACAACATAACAAAGTATTACCATATAGAGGCATACATGGAAAACTCACTTTTGGAAGAATTATTCCTAAGATTTTCCAAGCACCCAACGATATTTCAAAATTTCATTGGAATGGCTTTCTAAAAAGGTAAGAGAGACTAGTTAAGCTAATAGTCATTCATCTCACTACCAAGAAGTTACAGCTTTTTCTGGTTATTGTAAAACAAACTCAGAAGGCAGAATTCCATGCCAGATGAACTCATTTGGGGGGGGGGTGTCCTACCTAAATGAAAACAGGGAAGGAAATGTCCCGACAGATGCATTACCTAGTATAATTCGTTTGTTTGTTTGATACTTTGAACACAAGAGACTCCTAGTATGGATTTGTTAATTTATTTTTTTTTATTTATTTTTTTTTGGATTTGTTAATTTAAATGTTCAGTGCCAAGTTTTCACTTCAATTAACATGAAACTGCTTGTGTCTTGGAAAAATACTTTCAGCAGTGACAATCACCATTTGCCCCTGTTTCTACCAGTCCAGTATGAGGCCGGATCACTTATGCAGCATACAGTTTCATTTAAATTCTCCACATGCTTTCACTGAAGCATACGTAAAGGTTAGAGAAACTATGTGCTGGCATATCTCTTGGCGGCTTCTCAAGACACATGACATTTATCTTTCTCCAGCAATACGGAATCACAGAACATAACTTTTAAACCAAAATGAAAGTTTATCTGTCTCACTTCCACCTTGGATTTTTTGAAAAAAATCTTACTTTGATTACTCTTAGAAGTCTTATGATTGAAATGCAAAGTCCCTTCTGCATGGAAAAGGCAAAAATGCCAACAGTAATCTACCAACGACCTCACGTTAAACAGGAACTGGTTGCTGAAGTTGAAAACCTCAGATGGGAGTGGTTTGCAGTGGCGTCCAGCAACGTGAAAACATGCAAATTATGGAATGTTTATACATGTTCATGTATGTTGTGGTTCATGTGCAGAATGATATTAAATAGATCAGTAAACACCACAGAATGTTCAAGAAACTTAGAAACAATATCCCCAGCTCACTGGAGATAAAGAAACTGAGGTTCAGAAAGGTTAAAGGGTTTACCTGGATTGTTGCAAGGTCAACCTGGTACCCAGGTGAGTGCTCACTCTGCTTGGGGATTGGTCTGTAACTTAGTGGATTCTCCTACCCAAGAGTCAAGTGAGTCTCCCTCAAACTACCTGGTATGTTTCCTTGCCACCTGCAAGGCTCATCAATTTGGGCCTGGAGTCCTGCAACTGGTTCCTGGCTAGTTCCTTCCAAATATTTTAACTCTCCCAACCCATCTGGGTACAACAACTTTAAATAAAAACAGAGAGAAAAGGCCGTGGCACATAGCAAGAGCTTACCATAGCAGGGCCTCCTTGATCCCCCACCCTGCTTTCATTCCTCTGCCTCATAAACTTAAACAAATGGCTCTCAGCTGATCACTGCAATAAATTCAAGCTCAAACACTTGGCTTCCAAATGCAGCCATAATCTGGCTTCTTCTTTATAGGCAATCAGTGTTCTCACCAAAACCTAACATCTTCTGTGCTTTACTCAGGTCACCCTTTGTCACACCTGCCATGTTGCTGTCCCGTGTCCCTCCCTCATGACTGCGCTGGCCATCTCCCCCTCTTCCACACCATACTGAACTCCTTCCCCTTCAGCATAGGTGCCACATCCTCGGAAGTTTTCTCTGAAGCTCCCAGGTCACCCCGATTTCTTTTCCGGAACATTTATTCTTCTAGATAGATTATACCCCTGCACTTTTCCATGTGTTCTACACTTGTACCCCCTCAAAAGTTGTAGATGCAAGAATGTATTATTAACTGAAAAAGGCAAGTTGAGAACTGGAATATTTGTGAATCGATCTCATTTGTGATTAAAACACACGTGTGTGTGTGTGTGTGCAAGTGTCTAGAAGCATGTATGGTATATTTTAATAGTACTTATCTTTGGGGTTAGCATTACAGGGAGGTTTTAGTTTTTCACTTACACATTTCAGTGATGTTTTAACTTGTTCTTAGGTGAATTACAATATGAAAAAAATATTTTTAAAAATAAAGAGAACCTAGGGGCGCCTGGGTGGCTCAGTTGGTTAAGTGGCTGCCTTTGACTCAGGTCATGATCTCAGGGTCCTCAGATCAAATGGAGCCTGTGTCTGGCTCCCCACTCAGCGGGAAGTCTGCTCCTCCCCCTGGGCCCTCCCCTCAAGTTCTCTCTCTCGAATAAATAAATAAAAGCTCTAAAAAGAGAGAGAGAGAATTTAAAAGTAAAGAAATTCCTCTTGAGTTAATTTTGCTTGACCTACAGGAGGTCATTAAATAAATGTACACACACACACAAAAATAATCAAAGCTTTTATTCAAGAGGCAGAAAATCATGAAGAAACAGCACAGGTTTGGGTATATGTTCTCATAGAGTGAGAGAGTGCTGGTGAGAGAGGGAGAAAAGAGAATATTACCTCATTATTTAGGGAGCCAATGTAATCCTCATTGTCTCTGAATCATACAACTGAATAAAAATACAGTATATTTTCTATTTCACTGACTAAAAAATAAAGCTTCCCATTGGCACTTATTTGTTGTCCTTGCATGATTTTCAAAATACATCAATTTTGTGTGTCCAAGGTATTAAGAATATATTACAGTAATCATAGGAAGTTCCCTAAAGAAGCAGTTATAGACTCTAGGAGAACATTCAAGGGATTTAAAGGGAATTTTGTGCTAAAAATAAGTGAGTAATTCCCAGCAAGTACAAAGCAACAGTGATTGAGAAATACACAAAAGGGTATTTGTGATAGTAGTTCATAATAGCGTTGTTTCAAAATATTGAATTTTTTGGGTCTATACTAGTCTAGATATATTAATTAATGTGACTAGAGGAGTTTTTTTCTCTTATAGTCTAAACTATCAAGAATGAGCATGAATTGATTACATAAGGAAAATATAGTTGTTACTTAAATAGTACCTTTAAAATTGGTTCAATGTCTATTAAAAATTTTTAAATGTGAATTTATTAAGCTAGTATTGGGGAAAATTACACACAATAAATTATTTCCTATCCTGGAATAAAACGTGTGCTCTCTAAGAAAAGTATAATTTTTTTCCTTGTAACTTAGTACCACACAACCACACAATTCCATGTTTAGTTGTAAATCCCCATAGTGTTAGCACTAATTTTTACTAACCTTTCCCTGAAACTGTAAACATGCACTGTAATAACTAAGTTGGCAAATAATATAAAAAGCTATGTGAGCTTCTGCCCAAACTAGTTCTTTAAAGTAATAGAAGAAGACTGACCTCTTTTTTTATTTTCCTGATTGATGATGCTGTAACCCTTTTTTGTGGCTTTTATTTGGCTGCATATCCAAAAGTGAACGTACTAAATTAATACATGTAAGCTCTTTAGATATTCCGAATAACATTCCTAAACATTCTCATTGGTTTATGTAATATCCAGATGAGCTCACATGGCTTTAGAGTCTAGCAAATATAGAAGGATATAGTTAAATATTTTAGTAATTTGGGATAAAATTTTACAAAACTGCCTGAAAAATATGCATATAAAGCCACTATTGCACAAAATGTAGTCAATATTTTCTCTTTAACCTTGAGCTAGAGCTATAGACCTTTCCATTTCCATTCGGCAAGAGCAAATTCTCAAGCAGTTTAACACACATATCGAATAGAGGCTGGCTTCACTTACATAGTGGGAAAGTCTGGCACCTTTAAAATAAAATCCTATGGAGGAGAAAGCTGTCAGTGCATCATGGCTCTCATTATCCTCTTCAAGGGTAGATGGAGCTCTCTAACAGAACAAGGGAGTTCCTGCTTGGAATCTCCCTTTGTTGCTACTATGGGATACATTTAAGTTTTTTTTAATAAGGATTTTATTTTTGCATGTAAAAATAAAATTTTTATCTTATATTACTTCATCAACTAATTCCCTCTAAGATCCATCAGCCCTACCTTTAAAATATATCTGGGGGTGCCTGTGGGGCTCAGTCTTAGTTAAGCATCTGCCTTCGGCTCGGGTCATGATCCCAGGGTCCTGGGATCGAGCCTTGCATCTGGCTCCCTGCTCAGCGGGGAGCCTGCTTCTCCCTCTCCCACACCCCTGCTTCTATTCCCTCTCTCGCCGTGTCTCTCTCTGTCAAATAAATAAATAAAATCTTTAAAAAATTTTAAAAAAACATCTGGAATAAACCACTCTTCATCACCTTCCACCTGTGCTGCTCTGGTTCAAGCCCTCATGATCATCTCTCCCTAGATTATGGCACTCATCTCCTGATGGGTCTTCCTGCTTCCCCTCTTCTTCCCCACCCCTGCCAGCCCATTCACCACACAACAGCCCGAGGGATCCTTTAAAAGATGAAATCCGGGTCATGCCATTTATGATCAAAACTCCCAATGGTGTCTCATCAAACATAGGATAAAAGCCAAACTTCTCAGAATGGCCTAGAAATCACTACATCGTCTTGTTCCCTGTTACTTCTCTGGGCTCATTTCCTAGTCCTCTCCTCCTCACTCCACATTCCAGGCACACAGGCCTATCCTGAGGTTTCTCAAAAATGCCAAACACAGGGTGCCAGGGTGGCTCAGTGGGTTAAAGCCTCTGCCTCCAGCTCAGGATCTCAGGGTCCTGGGATCGAGGCCCACATCGGGTTCCCTGCTTTGCGGGGAGCCTGCTTCCTCCTCTCTCTCTGTCTGCCTCTCAGCCTACTTGTGATCTCTTTCTCTGTCAAATAAATAAATAAAATCTAAAAAAAAAAAAAGAAAGAAAAAAAGCCAAACACATTTCCATCCCAGACTCTATATTTGCTACAGCCCTGTCCCAACGATCCTCCCACCACATCACCGCTGGCTCGCTCCCTCATTTCCTTCAGGTCTCTGTTCAAAGATCACCTTATCAGAGAAGCTGTGTATGACCAACTTGATATAAAACAGCAGCTTCTTGCTGGTCATTCTCTTTCTATTACTCTGCCTCCTTTTTCTTCAAAGCTCTGGCTATCATCTGCCACACTAACATATTTATTTGTTTATTGTCTCTTTCTTCCCAACTACAATGCAAAGCTACTTGATGGCACAGACTATGTCTATTTTATTCACTGCTAAATCCCCAAAGAGCTGGACACATAGTGGGTGTTTCAAAAACATCCGTGGAATTAAATATATATTTATATTCATTCTATATTCTGTATGTGGAAAAGCTAATACCTCGAAGGCAGGGTTTCTCAGCCTTGGCACTACTGACATCTTTGTTGTGGGGACTGTCCTGTGCATTGTAGGATGTTTAGTGAACTCCTGACCTTGACCCACTAGATATAACAGCTTCTGCCTACTACTTCCTGGGTTGTGAAAACCAAAATGTCTCCAAATATTGCCAGATGTCCCCTAGAGGGCAGAATCATACCCAACTGAGAATCACTGCTCTCAGACCCCTGGTTGACTCACTACTATGTGTCAGGTGCCATGGTTGGTCCTTTCCATTACCTCTTTTAAGTCTTCTAATAATCTTAAGGGGGTACATGTGGTTCTTATTTTTAAAACGAAGAGGCTATAGCTCAGATGTTAGGTAACTTGTCTAAAGTTGTTAAACAAATATATATTGCTGCAATCTCAAACCAAGTCTGTCTTATCCAAAGTCTATGTTCTTTATTTTTACTATGAACCCTCATAAATGAAATGGCCAAAACCAGAGATCTTTTGATAGAGGCAAGGGAAGCAGACTTAAGAGTCCCCCAATGTTCCTCCTCCACTGAAAGGTATTCCTCAGTGAAACACCAAAAATTGTAGGACAGAATTTGAGAACCACGGTGCTCTCTTATGCTGACTGCTCTTCAAGGAATAAGAATTATGCTTGTATATCTGGTTTCAGAGTTGAGGCCATTTCAGACATGAGATTCACAAGATGTCCACAACACTGAGGGAACAACTAACCCCCATGCATCAGTCCGAGTGATCGTTTAAAAATGTAATCATGTTGTGTCATTTCAATTAAATCCCTCCTTGGTTCTGACATCATGGTCTGTTGCAAAAATGACAGGTTTATCTGTGGGGCACATACGAAAGCATGCTCCTAAAATTAGGACTGTTACTTCGAACCCTCCTGAGTCAATGCGACAGATCCTGTCCTCACCTGCCATCAGAACCCTCCTCCCTATCCACAAGCCACACTACTGCTACCAGAAACCCCCAGCAGCAGCCCACCTAGCCGGCTCAATGATGGATCAGAACAATCAGTTTGAAGTCTTCACTGTCCAGAATTTGTGTTGATAGTTGCAATCTCTCAGTTTATAGAACATTTAAAAAATTGGCTATTCCTAGAGTAAACCTTAGGTATTCTAACTAAGAAGGTACCTTAGTAAGATGGTCAAATGATTCATTTAGGAATTTTCAACTGATGGAAAATACTGCTATAGACCAACTTTGATACAAATGGGGACATCAAAAAACATGTTTTAACAGTAAATCTGAATCACACAAGCTTTAAAAATTCATAAAGAAGGAAGATGAAATGAGAAGATGAATAACGAAGTCTATTACATTATGCCCCAATGAAGAAATGAAGTCACCAGTCTATGGAAAATTCTCAAGGGAATATATTATAGAGGAAAAAGCCAGGCTTTTACAACTGAGTACCATCTGAGTTAAGATTAGCAACAAACCAAACCAAATTAAATTGTTTATTCCCTACCAAGAATGCTCTTAATCATTTTACAGCTGAAGTTTCTTTTCTCATAACTGGCTGAGTTGTTTTCATGAGTCAGAAATGAACAAGTTCATCAATAGAAATGGGTCACAGAGACTGATGTAGCTGAAAGCACAAGTTAACATAAAACAAAGGAAGAAAATGATTTCCAGAGTACGCCAAGTTTTAATCACTGAAAAAAAGCCAGCAACAGACTTGACCAAATATGGCTATAATGAGAATACAGCAGTAATAATCATAGCTATCGAAACTGCTTTTGTTTCCAATGTAATACATGAAAATTCCTAAATATTTAACAGGAAAAAGCAGAAATGTCCACACATTCAGAAAATTAATGTCTATTTTCAATTCTTTACAAAAGTCTACCTACTGAATTTAGAAAATAAACAAAACCAGGTATCTTTAAAATCGCGGTGTTTTCAAGATCTTTGAAAGATAAAGCACTAGAGGGATTTATCTCCTGAAGAAGCCCTGGATGCACTTAGATTCGGTATTTCCAGCAGCCTGAACACTACGACAGCCTCTTGGGCTTCAAAGAATGCAGAGCAGCAAAATCCCCTGGAATCATAAATGTAAAACCTATAATTATGGTTATTTAACAAAATGGTTTCTGTTAAGATATTTGATGATGAAATTCCCATCCTCAGATGTCAGTGCCCAAATTTTAATCAGCCTTTACTCATAAGTAAATGTATTCTAACTGTTATTTGATTAAATGTCAGTGGCCATTAGGCCCAGTTCTTAAGTAAGAAGGCTTACAGCAGGCATGCCACAGAGAGGGTGTGGAATGGATTATGAGGAAAGATGAAGAAAGAAGAATTGTTTTAGAAACTTGGTGATGTGAGGCACAGTTTCACCTTAAAGCAACCACAAAAACTTGAAAGAAGCAGAGGGCAACTTTGGCAGCCGGCAGAAGGGAAGCTCAGAGGTGGTAAAACGGGTGAAGTCAAGTGAGGAGGAATCACAGTGCAGAACAGCAGCATTTCTGAGCTTCATGTATACTGTCTCACTTGCCGGTCCTCTCAACAACTGTGAGACGTAGGAAGATCAGCTGCTAGCAACGTCTCCATTTTGGAGACAAAGAAACTAAAGCTCTCTGACTCTCTGAGGCTTTAAAAAAAAAACCAACTTATTTTGAAATAATTTTAATTTACAGAAAATTTGCAAAATTTAGTACAGAGAATTCTGTGTCCTCTTCAGCCAGCCTCAAGACCCCAATCTCTCTTTAACCCTTCTCATCTGAGAAGTCAAGCTGAGTCTTGCGTTTAGTACTCGGATGAGAGTTTCTGTGGCTTTTCATCAAGGCAAACATATTGCTAGAAAGACTTAAGATTCCTACTCCAAACCTGTGCTCTTTTCACTGTGTCATTGACTCCTTTAACAAAGCTCCTTATTTAAATATGGAATTTTCTTTCTGAATATAGATAGGAATATCCAAGTTTAACCTGAGTAAAATTACCCAAAGGGTACAACTGTACATTACTATTATATGTTACCATTCTACATACCTATAGAGTGTGCAATCTAGAACATTCTACCTGAAATGTTCTTTAGTGGCTCTAGTAAGAAACTGGTTTAGTTTTTGCAGAACTGAAAACCCTAAAACTTGAACTATGTGCAGTTTTGACAAGATCTAGAAATGCATTCTAACATGAATATTTAGTATGGTAGATGTGGACAAATGTCACAAAACTACACAGTGACTTCTTAAGAAACACAACTACATTTTCATAGTCATTTTGCTGGAGGAGAGCAGTCAGTGTTAGATAGATAGGCCCCATAATTTGATCTTTCATAGATGCTGTAAGTTCCTTCACTGATTCTGGTTGTAATCATTTAAAAGGAAGGTTGTATCTAAACTCAATTCCTTTTTTATGTGTATCTCTGGAAATTTAGCCATATTGCCCATTTTTATAGAGAAGATGTGGTCCAAGATAGCTACTACTTGTGGGTGCTGGGCTCTGAGCTGGGTACATTACATTTGTTACCACAAATCCCTCCCAACAGTTCTAAGAGGTAGATCCTGTGGAAGAATCTGAGACTGTAAAACATTAATTTGTCTAGGGTAACAAGGATACCCTGGTGAAAGATAAGGAATGGAACTGTGATTTGGACACTGAAATCTGTCTGACCACAAAGCCAATGCTCTGGTTAGAACACCGTGCAGCCTAGAGAACACCAGAAAGAAGACAGGCATACCATAGTTTGGTAAAAGAGAAAAATAATCCTGTCATTCTCTAATAAAGGTTTTATCATCTTTTCTGATGACTGCCATCCTTGGTTAGGAAAATGATGCCAGGGGGAAAAATACACTGGCTCAACACTTGAGAGGGTATGTATAATGTGGTGTGTGCGCATGCATACGGGCGCACGTGTTGTCAGTTTACAGCTTTTAGGAGGGAGTGCATTATTGCGACATGAGCATGGTCTCATCTGTCTGGGAAGGTCATGCTCTTTGAAGGAATAAGAAATAAGGAGGGAGGGCAGGGTGAGGTGAGAGTGGGGAGAACAGAGTTTAGTTGGCTGGTCAGAGCCATCCAATAACCCTGATGGTCACTGGAGCAACAGGTTTCATAACCAGATTGACTGCAGGTAGGTGAATTAAAAAAAAAACAGTGTTGTAGGCAACACTGAAATGAACGGTGCAAATGCGATCTTAAAATAACAAATTAAAACTCTTCACAGCACAAAACCCATCCTCTTAGAATTCTTTAATATGGGTGCTTTCCTGGTACATTTACAATATGGTGAAATAAACTAAAATTTTATTTCTACAAAGCTTTTAAGTGAGACTCCTACTGTACCACATCAAGTATGCCATAAGTACAGTGCAATGAAGCATGCCCCGGTACTTTGCAGACCCTCCCTTGCATCGTATTCTTTAGAGGGTAGGAAAACATACAGCCCACATGTGACTTACTTTCTATAACACAGCATTTTAATTTCTTAAGTACCAGCATGGGTATTTTGATCAACTACAACAACAAAACCTAAAATCAAATCTTTCTTCCTATTTTCCTCTGGAATTTAAGAGACAGGAAATCTCCTAATAAATGCTGAATGATTTCTTCAAATCGTTCAGTTTTAGGAAGTCTGGATAAACAAAACTCTTGAAATAAAACAAGACTTAGGCTGAAACTCATTAAGACATTAACACTTGTCCTATAAGTAGGATAGTTCCTTGACCATCATAGCCACATGACAAAATATTCCTTTGATATAAAAAATTAGACTTAATTTGTCAATAGTCTGAGAAAGGATTAACAAGAAGGAAAAAAATTAGTGTCCTCTGTAAAAGGCCTTAGCTTTGGAGCGGACAGCGAGAGCCCACACAGAAGCCTGTGGGAGAAGGGCCAGGACAAGCCACTGTTTTACACCTTCCTTGACACATCAAAAGTGATGAGTTCACAGGACAGTTGAGAATTATCTGCTCTCATGATGAGGCACAAAGAAATTTTGTTTCACAACTTATGAGTTCATTTCACTGGCAGAAACTAGGCCCTGAATGAGAGAACCTGAATTTCTACTAGCATCAGGCAAAACAGAGTCCAATCGCTGCCAAATGGATTGGAACTGTCAAATGCCTTCCGTTTATGACTTGTAAGTAAAACCATTTTTATACCAAACCAGGCCTATCCTAAGAAACTAATGACTCTCTCGAAGTTTATTCTCAATTTTAACGACCAGGGGAGGGGCGTTGGGGAATCATTCCCAGGTTTTCCTAGTTAAAATATTTTTGGCTGCATGCAACCTGATTCAGAACTAGTTACTTAAGCAAGATACAAGTTTATTTGTCTTCACGTAAGTGAATTCTGGAGATGAGGAGTTCAGGCTTGACAGAACCCCTTGCTGAAGTCACGAGGACCTCGGTCTCCTTCCTCCAGCATTAGATCTGACATTTTTCTAAGCTGTGGCTTTTTTTCTTTCCCATTTTAAAAGTCAGTTATTCCTTTTATTGAGATATAATTGACATCTAACAATGTGTAGGCTGTGGCTTTGTCTTCATGATTCAGAATGACTTCTAGAGCTCCAGATAGTACATCTGCACAAAGCCATAAAACGTAGGAAGGTGAGAAAAAACAGTGAGTGTACTTCTGTTTTAAGAAAACTAACAGGGTAGTTAGAGTATTCAGGCTTACATTTTACTGGCTAGATCGCAGTAGTATGATCAAACTTAGCTGCAAGGTAAGAAGAGGACCCAGGTACTGTGTTGGGATGGCAATATCACCAGCTACAAATCAGTTCTGTTATAGAGGAAGGAGAGAATGGCTATTGGGTGCTAAGTAGTTGGCTCTATCATGTTGGCAGAGGACTGAGGTAGGAGTCATTACATTTACGTGACTTATCTTACCGATTTCCAGACCTGATCTGTACCAGTCATAAGAGATGAGGCTTAAGAGTAAGGATTCTCTCCCAACACCACAGTCACCAACATTTAAAAAAAAAATGCATTTTATATATTTTTTAACTTCATGGAGTGTTCTCAGAAGATGAGGAGAGGACAACACCAAGGCAAACAAATAACCAAGAACATTAAGCCAGTTCCAAAATGATCAAGATGCTCTAGTCTAAGAAGAAATCGATTTAGTTGCATTTAATCTCTTCCTAGGTCAGGGTCGGCACAACAACTACTCAGTTAAGGTGAGTGATATGAAAATGGGCTTGGCAAATGATTCACTCCAATGGGGGCTAAATGCCTTCCCATTTTTAGTCTATGCACTTTGCATAAGTGCTGGCTGGCAAGGTGGGGACATTACTCTTCTTACCTTTTACTGGAATCCTAGATATAGCCAATGAAAAGTTACCTATCTTAAACTTCATGAAAGAAAAAAAAATGATTGAAGTAGACTGGAGTGGGGAGGGCTGAAGTGATCCAAAGAACAACGAAGTCGAAAGTAAGAGAGAATATCTTCAGCACTGGATATTAATCAGTGCAGAGTTAATTCTAATAAAGAGGCAAGCCATAATATCTGAAAAACACTTTTTAATGAAAAACTTAAAATTGCAAAAAAGGCAAATTTTTTTTAGAGAAGAGTATCTAAGAGACTGTAATATTCAAAGACACATAAATGTTCTCTGAAATTAAGAGCACATTTTCAAATGACTGTCTGGGTCAGATAAACATAGATGAGTCAAAGAAAAGAACAACCTTACAATCGAATAAGGTTAGCTGTTTGTAAATCACCATAGTCCAATACCTTTTCATTATACTAGTCTACACAAAGTCACTTAAGTAAAACTAGTAAAACTAGTCTTTGGTATTCTGATTATAAGGAAAAAATAGTGAGGCTTCAAAAATGTAGGTAAATTTAGGAGACACATTTTAAATTTCCTTTAAGAAAGTTAATGTCTGTTTTCCAATAACAAAGGTAGGGGGTACCTTCAGTAGGCAGGAATAAGCATATACCTTTGCATATTCCTTAAGAGAAGCAACTCCTGGGCCATTAACTGAAGAGGGAAAAAAAAAAGACCCTACCATGTCCCTATGAAAAAGAAATCAGATTTGGTAATCTTGTGACACTTTAAAGAGCCTATTATGTGGGAAAACAAAATAAACATTTGACCTGGCAAATGAAAATGGATTTGGAGTTTCAACATATTTGGCAGACAGGTAGAATTAAATTCAAGTCAAGTATGCAGAGAAACTAATATAGTATTTAAATATTTGCTTAAGTAATGCAGTATTTAAAATAACATATTTGAAGACATGTTTTTGTTGAAATCTTTTACAGTTTTAGTGAGGATATTTTTTGAGAGAAAAAGCTTGACTGAAGCATATTTTACTTTCTCTTTGTCATTCTGTGAACTTCAGTGGGATTTCTATATTTACTCTTTCATGAGCCATTTTCCTTTAAGTCTCAGATAACTGTGTAATATCCCCTGTAGCTTTTAAAAAGAAACTAGATTTAGATTATGAAAATGATTTTTGAAGTGAAATACCGACAGGCTCAAGATCAACTCCAGTGTGTTCATGGGCATGCTATATGTGAAGAGGGAACGAATGGATGAAAGGTCTGAGGCAGGAAGCAGCTTGGGCACCGTCTGCCTACTCTTGCTGCCCCCACCGCTGCAAGGCTAACCCTACAGGTGTCCTCACTGGAGTGGGGCAGCATGGCCCTGCCTTCTAGCCACATTGCTAGGTCCACACCCAACACAAGCTGTGTCAATGAGAGGCCACTTCTCTGACGCTTGAAATTGGTAATCCAGAGAACTGGGTCTCTCTCTCTCTAAGTGATGAAGCTAATTTGGGAGCACCTGCTGGTAGGATGTTACCTACCACACAGAGAGAAGAAAAAAACTGATTTCACTGGTATCTGAGTTGTAGCTCCTGAGATCCGGCTGTATGTCTACCCTAGGGTTGCTTAGAAGATACACATCTTTCCAATATGAGAAATTTGTCTATTTGTAGAGTTCACTCTTTTTCTAAGCAACCGATCAAACAAATTTTAAGTCAATATTTTATAAATTTGTCCTCCCTAGTCTCTACATGAATCCATGATCTTTTTTAAAAAATTATTTATTTATTTATTTATTTGAGAGAGAGAAAGAGTGAGCAGAAGCAGGGGGGAGAGGGAGAATCAGGCTCCCCACTGAGCAGGGAGCCTGACATGGTGCTCGATCCCAGGACCCTGGGATCGTGGCCTGAGACAAAGGCAGATGCTTAACTGACTAAGCCACTCAGGCACCCCATGAATCCATGATCTTTGTATCGTCTGTACAATCAGAGAAAGAAGAGTTGAAGTATAACTCCTAAGACAACTTTCCTTCATCATCCTAAAAAAACCCGACGTCTTTCCTGTATGTAGCCACCACTTCTTTTATTCAATTGCACTCTGAATTATATCTACATTATTAATTCACCATTAGGACATTGCCAGTAGCTTGGATATACATTACTTAAAGGCCTAAACAAAATCATCAAGTCCTTTACTCTTCCTAAATAACCTTACAAGAAGGCAGGTGGAGGTACCAAATTTCTGTTCAATGCTGGTTTCTAAAACTAGTAGTTTTCTGTTTCCAGAGAAAACAAGCTTGATGAAAGAATTTCTAGAGATGACAAGCAGTTCTGTGTCGTTGAAAATTAGTGAACATGTAAAGGTTCACAATTAAAACTAAATTATAGAATCCTCCAACTCATAAATGTATCTTAAAAGTTTGTTTTAAATTAAAAATGTATCTTCTCATAGAAATACTGTCTTAAGTGGTGGTTAATTCCCATGCAATCTAAAAAAAAAGCTCTTTAATCCATATGCATCTGGATTATACTCAGTTATCCCTCAGTTATGGAGGGATGTGAAGGGGCATAATTAAAAGAATTTTGTCCCCTTCCCATATGGACCAATACTATGCAAAATTTTGAAAACATGAAGCTGGTGATTGATAACCTTCTCACATTATTTTTGAAATCTCAACTTCCTAACATCCCTCTCTTGAATTTTCTTCCTCAAAACCACACAATATAGCATATCGCTTAATGTTCTTTACTCTTTAAATTGCCCCAAGGTTCAACTCCTTACTAACCAGAGTTGTTTAGACAAAGTCCCTTTCAGCTAACGATTGAGATGTAAGCAATGTGGTTCACATCAATATATAAATAACTGAGTGTCCTTGGCCTTTCATATGTTTTCAACAATTTTGAAAGAAGACAGTAATCTCTTGCTGACTATTTTGAAAATTTGTGGATTTAATATAATAATGATTCACATTTGAAAAACAAACATGATAAATCCACTATCTTTTCAAATGTGTGATTCTGCTCAGAAATTACCTGAAGTGCCAAAGAAAAGCAAAAATAAAGCAAAATATCTTTACTCAGCCTTGAAATTAGGGAGGCTAGTAACTCTATACAATCAAGACCAAGGAATTTCTTCCAGTTAAAAATCACTACTTTTCTTCTACTTTCCCTTTCTAGATAGTCCGCACACCCGTTTTCCTTCCTAGCCCTTACATTTTTTAACTGTGATCCTAGGCAAGGCATAACCTCTGTACTTCAGGATCCTAATAATAATAGTCTCCACCACATGGGTAGACTGTGATACTAGATTACACACACTAGGGTTTAGAACAGTGTCTGGCTGGTAGTAAGTCCTATACAGGACTCTGCTAACATTACTGTTATGTTTATTTCTCTGCTATACTAAACATTCTGTCAAGGAAATAGCTATATTTCAGCTACTACTCTATATACCCCAGGATCGAGTACAGTAGTAGGCACCAAGTAGGTAATCAAAGCATAATGATCAAATGAAAAAATACTATTTTTAAGATTGATAAATTGAGACATATAGGACTAAGTTTCCTCAGAATTTTAAAAATAACCACTAAAAGATTTAAATGCAGGGAGACTCTGAAATTACAAATAAAAGACAATAAAGGGAAACAGGGAAGCATAAAGGACAGGATAATAAGATAAAAAGATATTTGCTAGGTCAATCAGCAATTGGAAAGAAATTAAAGAAAAAAATCTTAAGATTTGGGGCAAAAGTCAAATTCCCACTATATATGCTATTAATAACAGTTTCATCCAAACAAACTGGCTCAGAAAGAGTGAAAGTTAAGATAGGCAAAGCTGGGGGCATCTGGGTGGCTCAGTGGGTTAAAGCCTCTGCCTTCGGCTCAGGTCATGACCTCAGGGTCCTGGGATCGAGCCCAGCATCCGGCTCTCTGCTCAGCAGGGAGCCTGCTTCCTCCTCTCTCTCTCTCTCTCTGCCTCTCTGCCTACTTGTGATCTCTCTCTCTGTCAAATAAATAGATAAAATCTTAAAAAAAAAAAAGATAGGCAAAGTTGTAAAAAGCATAGGTATTAATCTAAACAAGAGGGTCAGTTTCTACTAATGAAGGGTCCATCAACAAAGAAGAAAAACACTAGGACTTCTCCCTCCTAATATAGGAGAACTGAACTGTATATGGAAAAATAGCTGGAAATTAAAAGAGATATTTATCACGGTAGTGAAAGACTTACTTTTAATATATCTCTTGGTTTCTATTTGATTAAGTAGGGGAAAAAATGGGGTGCCCCCAATGACCAATTGGGATGTGAAAGAAATAGTGAAACACCTATTTATATATTTTTAATTTAAAAAAATTGAACACATTTTACATCGACTGACATTGCTACCCTCAGTCAGTCCACAGGCCCAAGAATTGCATGATGTGGTTAAAACATCCTGAAAGAGGGCACTACTCGCACACGGATGGGTTAACTGTGGCACACTCATGAGGCTGTGCAGCGTGAGGACAGCGCAATTTGTTTCACCTTACTTGGTACAGGTGATGTCTTCACTGTGTCAATTAAAAAAAAAACAAACAAAAAAAACGACCACCAGTAGTAGAATCTCTGCAGCATTTTGAATTAAGATGCAGCATGAACATAAAGGTCTTTTATATCACCCAAAGTCTCACAGGTTAATCCAAAGCAAAGTAAGTAAAACTGTTACAGAACTTGAAGATAAAATGAATGCTTTTTTTCTGTTTAGAACACAAGTGTTATAAATTTGCTGAACTTTTCTGATGACTACTGGGATGCTACCAATAGATATTTAAAGTGAATAAATACAGCTTGTGTGTCCCTTTAAAGGTCAAAGTAGTAAAACTATTAATGCTTTCATTTGGCTGTTCCAAATGATGGAACATCTATGATTTACAGATGTTTGGAAACATTTTCATTATTATTAATATGTTCATTTATATAACATGTTTATTGAGCACCTACTATTGTTATATGCTATTGTGGGCACTGGAGATATTGTAGTGAACAAGACAGACAAAGTTCTTAACCTTCTGGAGCTTATATTCTAGTGGGGGAAGACAATAGACAAACATACAAAAGACTGAAGATAAGTGCTATGAACAAAATATAGTAGGAAAAGTGGACAGAGAATGACTGGGTAGGAGAGGTATTATTTTTGTCTTAATTGCTCAGGTGGCCATAACAAATGTATGGTGGCTTAAACAACAGAAACTTACTTCTCACAGTCTGGAAGCTTTAAGTCCTAGGTCAAGATGCTGGCATGATCGGGCTCTCTGCCCAGCAGAGAGCCTGCTTCTCCCTCTCCCTCTGTCTGGTGCTCTGCCTATTTGCACTCTCTATCTCTGTGCCAAATAAATAAATAGAATCTTAAAAAAAAAAAAAAAAGAGCTGGCATGGTCACATTCTGATGAGGACTCTTCCTGGCTCGCAGACAGCTAACTGCCTCCTGTGTCCTCACAGGACAGACAGAGTTCTGGGTTCATTCCTCTTCTTGTAAGTGCACTGCTCCCATCATGAGGGTCTTAACCTCTGATCTCACCACACCTAATTATTTCCCAAAGGCCCCATTTCCAAATACCATCACGTTAGAAGCTTCAACATATATATTTATGAGGGGCATGATTCAGTCCACAGCACCTTACTATTGGAAGGCTGGGGCAGGTCTCTGTGACAATGTGCTATCTGAGCAGGGTTCTGAGGGAAATGAGAGGGCTAGAGAAGAGTACATGACAAAGTCTGCAAGTGGCACTCTGTCCAATTGAGAACCATTGAGAGAGGACATCTGGAGAAAGTTGGACAACTTAACCAATGTACCCCCAACAATGGAGATTATTGTGACCTTAACAAGAGCAATTTCTATAGGACAGTGGGGATGAAAATGGGATTTAAGTGAGTTCTAAAGAGAATTGAAGGAGAACAAACGCAAATTCTTTTGAGAAGTCCTACTTTAAAGCAGACTAGAGAAAGAGTAACTGCAAGTCTTTTTGTGGGAAGGCAGGGAGATTACAGCACTTTTCTGTGTAGACAGAATTAATAAAGTGTACTGGTGTTGTGGTAGGAACTTTGGAAGTACTCCTCTCATTGCTTCTCTTTCCTCAGTGAAACAGGGAGTAAGGTATCAGCTGAGCAAGGACAAGTCAAGGGCTAGAGATCCAGAGAGAGAGAAGTTTAAACAGTTATTAAGGGCAGTAGGAGAACAGGTGCACTAGGGATGCTCTAAAATTGCTGGGCAGCACTAAGGCCGATTTGATGCTCTTAGTTATAAATTGGATAAAATAAAATAAGCAAAATAAGCATAAAATAAACAAAGAATTGGATTTAACCAGTATTGGGGTTTTGGTAAAGGCATGTGTAAGTGTGAGCTCCAAGTGTGAATAAATTCTTAGTGCTAAAATAATCTACTAATATATGTAAGTAAATCTCAAATTTTTGCTGGCCAAGGTTCTGTGATCAAGAAGAGTTTGTAGACTAATGATAAAAAGGAAGTGAATATTATTAATAATGATGATGTAACAGACACATAAAAATCTCCCTACTTTGTCTAAGGATCACTTACAGAAAGTCATAACATATCATAATACCAAGTAATTCTAGTAAATTCCTAAGACTATAACAGTATACCTAACTAAATATTAAAATAATATATCTAAATATATCTGACTACTATGCAATAAAGTAACTAAAACACCTGAGGGGGTCATCAACAAACAAAATATCCAGCCACTGGAATATATATATTTTAAATATTCTCCTATAAGAATTAGGCCAAAAAGTGATTTAAAAGTGCAAAATTAAGTATTAATTATATAAATATACAATAATATATTATTAATAAATGTTAATATTAAAATATTTACAGATAATATTTAAATAACAGAAATAATAGGTATTTTTAAACTCTATGGACTATATCAAAAGCTATGCTAAGAAACATTACAAATGTATTATTTCTATTGTTAAACAAAAATTTTGCTAATAAAAATAGCAGTGAAAATGTCTGAGTTTTTAAAAATGTCTTTGTTCAATTATTTCCTTAGGATATACCTAGAAATGTAATTTCTGGATCAAAGGACATAAAGGTTTGTTTTTCCTTTTCATGTGTTTGATGGACAGTGCCACACTTTTCTCCAGAAAGTTGTATCAACTTACGTTCTCATTAATATATGAGACAGTCAGTTTCTCCACAACCAAGTAAACACTGAATAATTCTTGGTACAATTTAAACAAAATACATTTTCAAGTTGAAATGAAATGTGATCCCCCCTCCCAGCTTTGGTTTGTTATTTTTTCTTGGGGTCAGGGGCAGTGGAGCAGGGGGATGTGTGGAGATGCAATTCAGTATTATTAAAATTATTATTACAAATGAATTTATAAATTTTCTCATAGCTGTCTCTTGCCCCAGAGAATCCACATTTCTTTGAATAGCTCCCCAATATAACCAGTTGGCCTATAATCATCATATTTGAAAGTACCCAAGTCCCATACAAATGGATGGAATGATTTAAAAGAATTCCAAAAAGAGAATTTTTTGCAAGAATTTATGAGTTTGAGATGACTGATATTCCAAAGAAATAATATCCAGGCAACCAAGATCACTCTTTGGTTATAATAAATTAAAAAACCTTTACCAGGAGTTTCTATGATTCACAGGAAAAGTTTAAGCAATATTTAATTATATAAATAATGTACTACGTTTTTCTACTTCAAAACCATATAATGGGTTATCAATAAGAACTGCTTAAGACCATGGGGAAAATTCCCCCAAATTTCACTTGAAGCATTTTTGTTTTAAGAGAGCGATAAATGCCTTATTAGGCTATTTTATTTTATTCTATTCATTGTAATGAACTCGCTGAAGCACCACAAGGAACAAGCCTTCCAAGACTCAAATACCCTCCCCACTAAACTTAGATGGATAACAGGAACTCCACACAGAACAAGTTTTTCCTTTTTTTCCCCTTTTCTCTCATCTCTTTCTCTTTCTTCTGTCTCTCCCCACCCCTCTCTCTCCCTTCCAATTCTCCTTCACTGGGATAATTTCCACAGATACAGCAAAGGAATGAAGTAGTATTTTTTGGAGATAGTTGTGTATGTACTGAATTTTGGTGAATAGAGTCTAATTTTAAATTATTTAAAAGTTCCGCTAGAGCAACACAACTGATGAATTATTGAACTCTACATCAGAAACTAACGATGTACTATATGTTGGCTAACTGAATTAAAATAAAAAAAGAAGTTAGTTGAAAAAAATAAATTCATTAGACCAGTAGTCTAAGTATTTGTATACAAATGTTGAATAAAAAATTATAAAACTTAAAAGCTCTGCTAGAGCTTTTATATAATAAGGTATTTTTTCAAAATAAAAACAATGACTTCAGTGATTTTAGATTTTTCTATAGTGTGTTTTCCCAAAGGTGGTCACTTCTGTACTTACAGCTTTTCCCTATTTGAGAACAGATCAATAGACCTATTATCAATGACTGTCTTCTCTTTGAGGTGCAGAATAACTACAAAAACCAAATGTTCTTTCTTCAAGGACTTTTAAAAGTAAGATTTAATAAACACTTTAAAAGAAAAAACTGTTAGAATTTATTACTTATTTTAAAAATTAAACATCATGCTTAGAACAGTTTACTACCTGGTTATATTAATTGTGGGGGTATGACTAAACCTTGTCTTTCGTAACTAAGTATAATAGTCAGAGTAATGATGGTAATAATTAATGGATTATTAAATCAAAAATCCCATAGTTTATCAATATAGTAGATGAGGCAGATAAATTCAAAAGTAACTTTTGTGAATCTGGTGAATTATTGGTAAATTGTTCCTTAGTGTTAGAAGGACTGAGTAAAATAGCACTTTCCAACTGTATGAAGTACAATGAATGGAGAGGCAAAATTTTTATGCCATGAAAAATTCAACAGTTACCAAGCCACCTGCAAATTCAAACTATTTCCTAGCTATACATCAGCCAATAACTAAAAGATTTTCCAGAAGAGGTATTTAATGGGTCAGAGAAGTGAGTAATGCTATTATTTGAAGATGCTAAATTATAAAATCTTCTAATACCAAATATATGGGAAAAGGCACGTAATCTGTATTGCCAAATGTGAACTGGCCAGCTAGGCAGAATGGGCCAATAGTCACAGATGGTATTGGTCCTTTTGAAACAAAATCTGCTGATTAAAGCTGTAACTGATGCTCAGTGCCAGTATGTAGATACATTTGGGACACAGTAAAAGTCAATGCTGAAGCAATAGGGTTAGAAGAACTTTTATAGCTAAAACTAGAATAGCCACTTTTATTATAATTTGAATAGGAAGTTATTTGAACAATGAAAACTATTAGCAATTGACAAGCACCTGAAAAAAATTTGTTGGAGAACTCCTGATATGAGAAGTTCATACAGGTACATAACTAATTGCAATATTCTTTTTGCAATTCTGTGTGAGTCAGAAGAAATGACTGGCTTTAAACACCTGGAAACTGCATTATTTAAATAAAACAGAAAAAAATGTTCAGATCATCCAAAGGAGGGATTAATAATATTCACATATATTGGTTACAAGATCACACACACCTATTTTAGTTATCTTACTTGGACAAATATTTACTGAAAGTTTATAATGTACACAGCACTGTGCTAAGTACAAAGGATCTGAAAGTAAAGTAAGTCCATGCTCTCAAGGACCTTATTTAGTAAGTTAAACTAGGGAAACACACTGTAATATGTAACATGTAATATTCTATCACATACTAAAATACCTGAACTTAGATGTTTCCAGATGGAGAAAGCTCAGCAAAGGGAAAAAAAAGTGAACACTTGTTTAGGGGAACTACAAGTTTAAGGGGGTTCCTTAAGCAGTGTGTGTGTGTGTGTGTGTGTGTGTGTGTTATGTGTGTGCACATGCATGTGTTGGGAGGGAACATTGGAAAAGAGAGGAATCAGGAATGGGAAGAGATGAAGATGAAAAGGCTATCTGAGGCAAGATCAAAAAAATGTATTCATACCATGCTCAGCAGTTAAGACTCTTCTGGGGAAAATGGAAAGTCATGAAAAGCAGAAGGCTGGCAAGATCTGGTCTGCCTTTGGGACCAGCCCTTTATGAAAAGGATAGTTCTCAACAGACATCCAAACAGCATAGGTTACATTGACCACTAAATAGCTATAGTTTCGTCCAGAACTCTTATGTCTAAATGAGGAATGCAATACCTGGGAATAAGTGTAATTGCGTTAAACAGCTTGACTGGCATGATGTCATGAAGTGGTAGCAACAGCAAGAACCGAACTGAAGAGAGTTCCTCAGCATGGATGCAAAAAAAGAACAGAGGGGGCGCCTGGGTGGCTCAGTGGGTTAAAGCCGCTGCCTTCGGCTCAGGTCATGATCTCAGGGTCCTGGGATCGAGGCCCACGTCGGGCTCTCTGCTCAGCGGGGAGCCTGCTTCCTCCTCTCTCTGCTTGCCTCTCTGCCTACTTGTAATCTCTCTCTCTCTGTGTCAAATGAATAAATAAAATCTTTAAAAAAAAAAAAAAAAGAACAGAGGGAAATCATCTATACCAAACAAGCAATGATCTGTTAATTCCACTAAATAAACTGTAGCATTAAAAAGACAAAAATCTTGCCACAGAATACATTTATTTTCATATTTAGAATGACTAACTTGTTGAGATTAAACCAATACAGATAAATAAAAGCCAGACTGTAACAACAATCTGCCCACCTACTGTGGGGAATGTGGGTGAAGGAGAAAGAATAGGGAAATACAATCCACAAAATATTCAGGGCAAAAATATTTTGGTTATTACAACAACCACAATTTGAGAACTATAAACATTAAATGTAAATTAGTGGTAAATCTTGTGGTGTTCTTAAATTCGATGATATTTTAAAACTCTTCTCTGCCAAGGTGTTTTATAAACAAGTTGGTGGACTGATCTCTAAGAAAACCCTTGTAATGTATCTTTTAAAAGAGAAGGATATCATTTTAAAAAGAACAAACTGAAATTATTTGAGAAAGAAAATATTGATTGATTCCATAAAAACCTAATTGAACAGTATAATCAGATGTGTTAGTCAAATACCCATTTATGCAAGACTAAACAGAGCAGCTCAGCGAGGCCCTGCACACATGCATTACCACTGGTAGACACAAATGTTTAGTTTGCAGGGCTGGTGTGTATCTTTACCCTCAAAAATGGTTCTCTGTTTTACTAAAATTCAAACTCCTTGATGTGGGGAAGGTAGAAGTGAATGGCAATCATTGTTCCTATATTTTACGACCAAGTTCTGATTTAAAATATTCTAGCCCTGTAACAAAAGATATCTGTGGACATTAAATCTAAAATCTTGGTTTGGATCAGGGGAAGCATGATTACTATGAGGATTGTTTCAATGCTGTCACTGTGTGTTTAGCTCCCCAATAGTCTAGGGAAAGGTCAGTGAGAAGAAATCTTTTCAATTTCACACAGAGACTAATAGTTAAAAATTCTAAATAAGTCTGACAAAATGGGAAGGATACTAAAATTTTTACCATAAAGATGGTAGTCATTTGGCTAACCTTGCTCTAAATTTTTTCTACAGCAAAGCATAAACCAAGAGATGAAATATCCTGTTATAACAGAAAACAATTAAAACAACAACAAAACCCAACTACTTCTTGTTTCACACCCGATACATGGAGTGCTCTCATCAAAGCAGAAGCCTGCCTCTACCCTCAGCTGGAGCCCATAGTTCACAGCTGGTTAAGGAAAGCCTAGAAGAATCCCTGAAGAACCATCAGTCAAACGTGGTATGCTAAGCCACAGAATGATAACGACCTGGGTAATTTAGGGAATGTTCTATTTTTATAAGATCTGTAACTTTTAATGTCACTAATTGAAAAATCTCTTCTTCAGAAGACACATTTCTCAGGTTTAGACAAGCTTTTATGGCAATGAATATATGGATTTTTACCCTTACATAATTAGGAGATAGCTTTAGCTGTGGCTACAAAATGATGTGATAGTCTATAATGACATGAATGGAAATCAGTTTCAGAGTGACACATTACGCCTAACTTTGGGCTTTCCTGAAGTCATGTAATACTCCCTGTTCTGCCGTTTCTAGGCCAGAAAAACATATAGTAAATTACATTAATTCTGCTCTGTGTAGCTGGATTACCAGAGGGTTTTTTTTTTTGTTTTTGTTTTTTTAAATTTTATTTTTATTATTTGCCCAAGGGGTACAGGTCTGTGAATCATCAGGCTTACATCTTTCACAGCATTCACCAAAGCACAAACCCTCCCCAATGTCCATAACCCATCCACCCTATCCCTACCCTCCCACCCCCCAGTAACCCTCAGTTTGTTTTATGAGATTAGAAGACTCTTATGGTTTTTTTTTTTGGGGGAGGTATTTCTATTAATAATTCCTTAAGAATGATTTCTGAGTATTTTTCAACTATGTGATCAAAAATTACATTCAAAAGAATAAACAGACATACTAATGTGTTCTCCTGATGAGTCTCTGTCAGAGTCTAACCCTGACATACTATATGTTCATGTTTTAAAATGCACCCTAGTTCTGTTCTTTTTCATGCCCTCGTTAGCAAACCACGCTGACGCTAATTCTATGGCCCTGTCTGAGGCTAGCCATAACAATTTCTTAAAGAAGTAATGTGCTTTACCTCAGAATAAACTCAATTTCAAATAAAAGAGCAAGCAAAACAGAAAATACATGGCCCCTTCACACAACCAATAATCTACCAAGAAGGTTCAAAGTTCAGGATCAAATAACAGAATGGTAATAACAACCATTTATTGAGACTTGTATTTCCCTTAACAGGATACACAGTTATCTCTTGATTTGCCACTTATTACTACAGGACTGTGAAGGCAGAAGCCATATTCTGTCTTTTTTATAGACATAACCTCACAGGGTAGGTAGTACAGTGACTTACAAAAGAATCTCCAAGAATAAATGCTGAATGAGTTCAAGAGTGGAAGGAAGGATGGATAATTTGCTTGAATTCAAAGAAAATGATTTCTACTCACTATACATGCTGTCTCTTAGGGAAAACTTCCTAGAGCTCTGAGGTGACTCAAGGTTGTAATGCATCACTCTATCAATCTTGCTGTCATAATGTATGATACTCTATACTTAGAGACCATTGCAGCTGCCTCTCCAGCATTCATTCCTTCTTTCTAAGGCTCCAGGGAACCATGCCTTTGTGAAGGGCTGAATGCACCTTCAGTTTTAGGGATGGTAGCCCATGACTTAGGCTAAGCCAATAGGAACATGTCATCATACTCCCTACTGTGGGTGCTAAGGGTTTCAGAACATCTTGTGATGTAAGCATTTTCAGAGTCAATCTTGGACAAAGGCATTCTCTCCATCATGACCTGGAGAATTAGTGCTCCTGTGAAGTCAGTCAGCCAAAAGATTAGGCCAACAAAAACAGAAAAGGGCAGAAAAGATAGAATTATAGGGAAATGGAGCTACAGATCCAGTGACATATTGTGAACCTCAATATCAAATGTTGCTTGAAGCCAAACCTACCTCTTGTTATTTACCTGAACCATTTCCCTAACCGTTTAATTCATTTGAAATAGGCTTTTTGTTCACTGCAATCATGCGAAAATGTTAACTGTTTTAAACTTCTTAGATCATTATTATCGTTCTGGATATAGTCTGTGTCACGCTTTATGGTTATATTCTCCTACTCCTCAATTGTATAATATGAGCCTAATTAATTTGCTCACAAAGCATATCTGGCAGCACCACGTATAGACTAAATACCTCTGATGGGGGGAAAATGAAAAGGTAAACTGTAAACTGTAAATGAAAAGGTAAACTCCAATCTTAACTAGAGATTAAAAGAAACAACATAAATGATAAACAAATATGTAAAATCAAAACATCATACATTTACATACACAATTCACTTACAATCTCATCACCTGATGAGAGCCGCTATTAGCATGTAGGTATATATCCTTCTAGTCTAAATTTCTGTGTGTGAGGGAATATACATATTCCCTTATCGTTGGGTAATAGTCTTCTCTTGTCCCATTTCCACTATTACAGATAGTGGATGAATAGCCTTGTATATACGAATATGCATATGATCAAAATTTCTGATTATATCTTAAAGAGAACTTACCAAATGTGGGTTTACTGGGTTGAAGTAGATGAATGCTTCTAATTGACATTTTTAAATAGTTTCTGATTGCTACCAAACTTCATTTCCACCAACAGTTAATGTGTACCCAATTCCACCTTACTCCTGACCATTTTATAAGCGAAAATGGGACTGGTTCATTACAAGTAAGCAGGTATTTTGCATGTTTATTAGTTATTTTTATTTCTCTTCCTAGGATTTGTCTATTATTATCCTTTGCCAATTTTTCTACTGGAATGTTTTCTTATTGACTAGAAGATCTATATAAATAAATGATATTAATATTTTATCACATTTTTACATTGGTTTGCTTTTTAATTTTGTTCTTCTTTTTCTGACATCTACAAGTTATGTAATTTTTATGTCATCAAATTTAACAGTCATTTCCTTTGTTGTTTTTTTGTTTCCAAACTGGGCTTCTTTTCAGAAGACTTTAATAGACTCTATTTCCACTGCTGAAAAATTCAGAATATATATTTGCATACAAAAGCCCCTGAAAAGTCCCAAAAGAAATCTCTTCAATTTCTTAGTTTAGGATTTCACAAATTTATTTGAAAATAGACCACTTCCCCATCCCCACCCCCAACAGCACACCTGTTAACATCCTGAGGAGTTCTTCAAAAGCTTGTTTAGAAAACAAAAGCCTGGAAAGTCCTTCCACATCTCCAAGTTGATATTTACCTGTGTTTAGTTCTATTTTTTAAAATGGATTTACTTTTCATACCTATTGTTTTAATCCACCTGAATTTATTCTGATGCAAGTATAAGGTTAGGAACTATTTATTTTTTTCTTTCCAAATGTTAGCCAACTGTTTGGCATCTTTCTCCCATTAATTCCTAAAGCTACCTTTATCGTAACTAAATTATGTTCTCTATACTTAATTATGTCACATACAGTATTCCCTTTGTTGGTACGCTGATTGGGTTTTACACAAGGACCACACTATTTTGATGACAGTGGTTTTATGAAATGTTATATCTGGTAGGATAAACTGAACTCCCCTCTACTCTTTTTTTTTTTTTAAAGGTTTTATTTATTTATTTGACACAGAGAGAGAGTGGGAGAAGCAGACTCCCCACTGAGGAGGGAGCCTGATGTGGGACTCGATCCCAGGACCCTGAGCTCATGACCTGAGCTGAAGGAAGACGCTTAACCAACTGAGCCACATAGACGCCCCAGGCCTCTACCCTTCTTTAATGAAAATGTCTTTATCTTTTTTATCACTTAAAATAACCTCTACTATCATTTGAGAGTCTTTAAAAAATTCTGCTCAGATTTTTGTTAACGTTACATTAAGCTAATAAGTTAATTTGGGTACAATGGATACATTTATAATATTCTATCTTTATACCTAGGAACATAGTATTTCTTCACTTACACACTCCTTTTTCAGTACATTAAATATTACTTTCATGTTTCTCTTACATTTCTTGTTAATATGAAGTTCCCCTCCAAATAAACTTAATCCTCGTATTATTTTGACTGAGCTTATCTTTCTCATTTTTATCAACTCTTACTGAAATATGGGGGGAAACTACTGATTTTTAAAGTATCTATATGATTTAATGAAGACAGTAACTGGTTCTAATAGTTTTTAGATTGATTCTGAAGGATTACCTAATAAAAATTATATTATCTATACATAATGATAAATGTTGTCTCTTATCAATAACTATGCCTTTTATTGCACTGGCTAGTGTTTTCTGAACTCTGGCAAATAAAAATGGTAATCTGGGCATTTTAGAATTTAATGGGACTCTGTTAATATTTTTCAAACTATAGTGATGTCTGTTCAGTGGAGTGAGATAGTCTTTACATTGATATGGAGGTACTTTTATATTTCTAGTTCACTGAGAATTTCTAAAAAGAACAGGAAGTGAATTCTGTCCAATGTCTTTAAAAATCAATTAATTTTAAGATTTTATTTATTTGAGAGAGACAGAGAAACAGAGCACAAGCAGGTGGAGGGGCGGAGGGAGAGGGAGAAGCAGACTCCTCACTGAGCAGGGAGCCGAACGTGGGGCTCCATCCCAGGACAGAGAGTTCATGACCTGAGTCGAAGGCAGATGCTTAACTGACCGAGCCACCCATGCACTCCTGTCCAATACCTCCTAACCTATATGGCTGTTTTCCTCTGACCTAGTTATTGGGTATATAACACGAATGTATTTTCCAATATTAAGCATGCTTAATCTCACTTATGGCACATTTCTTATTATATATACTGCCAAATTAAAATTGCTAATATTATAAGATCCCTGCATCCATTTTCTTTCTTTTCTTTTTTTTTTAAAGATTTTATTTATTTATTTGATAGAGAGAGACACAGTGAGAGAGAGAATACTAGCAGGGGGAGTGGGAGAGGGAGAAGCAGGCCTCCGGCAGAGCCGGGAGCCCAACACCGGGCTTGATCCTAGGACCCTGGGACTTAACGACTAGACTTAATGACTGAGCCACCAAGGCACTCCTGCATCCATTTTCATAAATGAGATTATATTATGATACTTTGTAAAATTTAATGTATTTTCCTTACTTTCTTTACTCTGAGATAGCTTATACAGCAATGGTAATGAACTGTTTTATGAATGTTTGAAAGAGCTTTTTCATAAACCATTTTCGATTCATAGACTTTTGAGTACATAATTCTTTAAAACCATTTAGCATTTCTTCCAAGTTTACTGATCTATCCAAGTTTTCTACAACCTGTTGAGTAAAACTAATCATTTATGTTTTCTTAGGAAGATACTCATTCCATCAGGTTTTTCAAATATGTTAGTAACAGAATTATATGTGAATTGATTTTTCCAGTCTACAGCTAGATCCCCAAGCCTTGCTAATTTTAGCAGCTTTCTTTTCTTTTGTTTTTTTTCTTTTCTTTCCTTTTTTCTTTTTTTTTTAGGATGTTATTTATTTATTTAACAGAGAGAGCACAAGTAGACAGAGCAGCAAGCAGAGGGAAAGGGAGAAGCAGGCTCCCAGCTCAGCTGGGCTCAATCTCAGGACCCTGGGATCATGACCTGAGCTGAAGGCACCCAGGCTGAGACTTCTTATAGATTCATTCCACCATTTTGTTCTTATTTTTGCAAAGAGCTCCTTAGATTGGTAAATCTAACTATTTGTTTTCTAACTTTATGTGTTTATTTTTGTATTTTCATTTTTTCTGTTTTCTCTTTTTGATGTAAAATTTTTCTTTTTTTCTTTTTCTTTTTTTTTAGTATATGCGCTGCAAAAGTGAGCACTTTTTTTTAAGAGAGAGAAAGAATTCATGCAGAAGTGGTGAGGGAAGGGCAGAGGGAGAGGGAGAGAGAAAATCTTAAGCAGACTCTACACTCAGCATTCCCAAAAGAGGCTCAATCTCATGACCCTGAGATCATGATCTGAGCTGAAATCAAGAGTTGGATACTTAACTGACTGAGCCACCCAGGTGCCCCTTGATGTAAAATTTCTAATTTGAGTTGAATCATTTATTTTCATTTTTCCCAATTTAACAAAGGTTTAAAAGCTAAAAAGTTGCCTCTGTTTTAAATAAAGTTTTGTCCAAATTTTGTAATTTTTACATAAACTATTCTCAGTGCTGTTCTTACCCAAACAGTCAATGGTAGTAATTTTTAATCTGTTGTGGCCCGTTAGTTGCTCCTATTAGTTGCTGGTTTGTTCTTTTTAAATTTTCAATTAGGGTTTTGTATGTTTAACTTCCCTTACTACTTGCAGGTTTTCTTTTTTTGCTCTGGTAGGGTAATGGGCTCTATAGATTTGTACATTTTTGAACTCTGTTGACCTTGAGAGACAGACTCCTGTGACGTTTTATCATGATCTTCGATTCTTCTTTACACCAATGATATACAGATCTATTAAGTCAAAGAAGTTCTTCTGACTGAGGGAAGTGTGGGTGGAGGAGGGAGGCTAGAGACCCACCGAACTTCTCCTTACCTTCCCTAAGGAGCACTGGGGAACCCTTGCAGTTACCTGGAGAAGAATTTAAAACTGCTGCTCATTTTAAAATGTTTACTTGCATCTATAGATAAACTTAAATTTTTATTAAAATTTTTTTCCCCAAGTCAATCTGTTAAGGACTGAGAATGGAGTATCTCAGTCTCAACAAATGTATTTCCCTGACCTTTCCCCCAATTACTGGAAGCTTTTATTTTGTATATTTAAATTCTCTGGAATTTGATGATTAACATTTTTGTATTTACTCTCTTCACCACAGGCAGCATCACTTAGTAACATAAAATTACTGACATTGTTTCCTTTTAAAGCTTTTCCCCTTGAATCTCCTTTTCTCTGAAGTAGTAATTGCCACTATTAGTATCTGAGTTTGTCTGATATACTTTGATCGTTCTCTTACATGAAAAAAATCAACTAAAACTATTTCTATTCTTATAGAATACATACATGCAGGCGTAATAGTATGTATGTACATAAACTATATCCTTCCAGTATATAAGTTTCTGTATTTCTTAATCTCATGCACACTTAAATTTTAAACTTTTCTCTGGGCTTCATTTTTAAACTCAACGTTTTTCATATTTGTAAACATTTATCTTACTAGGGTTAGTCTTTTTTCTTTTATGATGAATCTAAGATATTTTTGAACTCTTAGTCTTATAGGCATTTTATTTTACTTTCCATTAAAATGAAAAAAATAATAACAATAGATAGAGAAGGGGAATGGCAGAAAGAACAGACTTCAAAACAAGGAGAAGATGGAGAATGTCTACAGCAATCCACCTCTATGGCTTCTTCAGTGAGTTTTCCAGTATACTTAGCTCCACAAACTGGGAGTCTCAACTCCCAGGGATCATAACCTCATTATGCTTGGGGCATAACTGAATATGAATCTGACTTCTCCAATCATTCAGCTTTTATGAGAAACTTTGTGATTTAAATTTAAGTTAAATTCAGATGGCCACCTGGAATGTTAATCAATTTTAAGCCAATTACAAACATTTTAAGAGATCTTAAATTTTATGTATTCTACACTGCTTTATTTCTAGATTCCAGTATCAGGCCTTTGAGGTTTTAGCACCCTATTTTATTTAAAGGCCGGTCTCTCTGGTAGGCTCTAATCTTTGCTTTCTTGCTTACTTTTAGTCAGAAGGTAGAGTTCACCCAACTTTTTAAGCAGTTATTCTTTACATACCCCTCATAAACCTAGTAGTTTATTAGAAAAGCTATTTTACTTGATTGATGATAAACTTTAGCTTCTCAGGCTCCTTCAAAGTAGAGCTGTGACCACAGTCACTCTGTTAAGAAAACCCAAAGATGGGGACCCTTGGTGGCTCAGCAAGTTAAGCATCTGACTTTGGCTCAGGTCATGACTTCAGGATACTGGATCGAACCCCGCTTTGGGCTCTGTGCTCAGTGATGAGTCTGCTTCTCCCTCTCCCTCTGTTTCTGCCCCTGCTCATGCTCTCTCTCTCTCAAGTAAACAAAATCTTTAAAAAAAACCAACCCCCCCAAAAAAAACCCCAAAGTTGTTTGCAGTTTTTTGTGACCATCCTCTTGGCCTTTGGTTGACACAGCCACATTTAATTGATTGACACTCAAAAAATTAGAATGTAAGAAACAGGATTAACAGTAAAACACACCTGTGTCACTCGGGTGGGGGTTAAGTGGGGAGCTGAGAGGAGTTGTGAGTGTTCAAATGTATTATTATGTTTACCACATCTGCTTCTCTTTCCTAGCCCTCGAAAGTAATTTTGAGCACTATTTAATTTTTATTTGATAACTTGCAGGGATCTTCAGAGACAATGGATCACAGAGCTCTACTGTACATATACCCAAGTATTAAAAATTTGGTGCTGGAGGAAAACTAAAATAGGGTAAGAGTTAGTCAACTGTCATGACGAAGGACAAGCAAGTAGAAATGGAAGTAAAAATCCAGACTTTCTACATTTCAAGTCATATAATCTTTAATAGTGATGAAGTAAATTATGAACGAAACAACAAGCCAGCCACACACAGAAATCACCTAAAACAACAGGAAAGAACTTGTTTTTTTGTACGCTTGCTCAACGTTTTGAGAAAAAGCTAGGATCCCAAGTGGGCTTTTATGTCTATAAAATTCTTTTCTCTTCTAAATTACATTAAAAAAAAAAAAAGAGAGCAAAACAATAATAAGCTTTGTTGGTAGGTCTATACCATTTTCATACATTCTTGGGAAGAAGGTAGCAAACAAAATTTCTGCAACAGTAAGTGATGCTTAGAGAAAAATGAAATCACAGAGTGATGCCAGGACTGATTACTCCACTGCACTTGAAAAGCAGAGATTGCAGTCTGTGAGTCCAAAGTGGTTTCATATGGACTGCTGCAGTTGTGGTTTACGCTTGAAACTATAACCTGTCAAATTAGAAGCAGGCAAGGCCGATGCTCTTAACAGTTCCACTTTCTACTGTCTACAGTTATGTCTAAGTTCAGCACTTTTTATTCAGTTAAAGTCTGTTATTTGGATGAGTAGAATCTCCAAACTGCTCTTTGTTATCTTGGTTAGAGAAGATTTTAGTTGTGATATAAAGCTTAAAGACCTGCCAATGTGACTTTTATTACCTAGATGAAGCTGACTTGCGTCAGAACCATTTTCACCAACTATCGATATTTTATTATCCTGGTTGCCACTATGTAATGTGTAACTACAGGGAGGAGGAATATAAACTGCGTCAGCTCCCGTGCTTTTCCCCTCCTGCCTTTCCGGATACTTTATTAACTTCAACTCGTACCTTACTGACTCATCATTCTTCCAAGCCTACGGTAGCCTGCTATTATGAGCTCAGTTTTACAACATGCTCCATTTCTTCTCCTCTTCTTGATTGTGGAATCCCCTTCCAGGCAGCGGGCTTGGTTGGCAGAGATTTTCCCATCAAAACTGAAGAGCTACTTGTTCTATTTTATTAATGCTTTATGGAGAGTCCTTCCTTAGTGAATCTTTCTTAATGCCCATTAGTGTAATATAAAACTATTTTTTAAAAAAAGCATAAATAATATTTGCTCTCTGTATAAAGCATCATAAGTGAAACCATGCCACTAAACAATCATATCCTGTTTAGGCCATAATGACATCAGAAATATATGTTTATCATCTGCTTTGGACAACTAAGCATGATTTTGGCCCACGGCGAAGTTCAACTAAAACCATTTGCAGTTGCCCCAAACCAAGATAACCACACATTTTTAAGGTAATTGATACCTAAAGAGACCACTGCCTTTAGATCACAGTACATGATCTAAGCATACTAATTCTTTAAAGAAGGTCGTTAAAGTTTATAAAGCATGTATGTCTATTGGACTTCCTCCAGAATTTAACATGAAATAATTATATTTTTAGCATGCACAGAAATTATTAGCAAGGTCTTTTGGAGTTCTGGAATTACCTCTCTTGCCCAATTTAAAGAGAAGGGGAAAAAATAGAGATTTTTTTTTAACTGTAAAAGTATTATAATAAGAAGGGCGATAAGAATAATGCTTTGTATTCTGGAAGACACTCAAATAAAATCAGTCGTTTTTATTTTTATTTTTGAATAAGTATTTAAGGAAACATAATTTTATGAATAGATAGCTTAGGCAAACAGAAGGCACACAATTTTCATGTGTATTGTGAAAATATACCCAGGGAACCCAAACACATGGCACTAACTGTGTTACAGGGCTAGAAAGCATGTACTCACCCAGCTAGTGAGTCCATTCATAGCCTGAACGATAGCTCTTCACGCTAGGTGCCAACATGAAAGTGGGAAAATTACCTTTGCCCACAAAGATAACTGGATGATTTGGAACAAAAAATAAGTTTGGAATAAAATAATATCAGTAAAAGTTAGGCCTAGCAGGAAGCTTAGGGACATCTACTCATATATACAGGAGGAAAGAGAGAAAGAGAACACTGAAGTTGTCTCTCAAATTCTTGCCTGAAGGCAGAGCCGGACACCCGTACAGGGTGACTCTGCTGCACCATGCTGCCTTCAGACATGCAAACACTGTTCTTGGCAATTTAGGTAACAGTTAAGGAACATAAGAATAGAACCAAATAGCATAAGCACTGCAGTGGATATTCTATTCCTGTAAGAAGGGGAGAGTGTACTGTACCTCCATTCTTTCTTGTTTAACTTCATCGATCTCATCATCTTCAAACATTGTCAGGAGTTCTCCTGTTTGATCAATAGAGTTGAGAAAGTCTTGGGCGATTTTCTGTCTTTTGTTCGCGTTACTGCTGCCACTCAGTTTGTCTTTGTGAACATAAGGGAAGGAACAAAATGTGCTTAATAGGTTTACATCAATACCAATCACTACATGTACTGAATACTACATGTGAAATTCAGAATTGGGAGTTCTCTCAAAATAGTCTTTAAAGGGAGAATCTTTGCATCTGAAACAAAAGCATAAGCCATGCAGAATTAAATCATTTATTCATGCCATGAGTAGGGCTGAGAGAATAAAAAACCAAACTGTCAATTAACACAGTAACTGCTGTGTTAGAATGGACTGTTAAAATTCCTTACAAAAAAAAAGACTCCTCTCAGATTTAGAAGAAGAATCCTGTATATATGGACCCCATCTTCTTAATCCATTTGTCTGTTGAAGGGCATCTCTGCTCTTAACGAGGGCATGAACTGCACAGAGCACTGGGTGTTATATGCAAACAATGAATCTTGGAACAATACATCAAAAACTAATGATGTACTGTATGGTGACTAACATACCATAATAAAAAAAAGAAAAAAGAAAAGAGAAAGAATCCTGCTGTAACAAGCCTAATTCAGAAAATAAATAAAAACAAAGACTTAAATAACATCAAGATTGAGATCTGAAATTAAAGGAGAGAATATTATGTATTTTATTGTGGCAATATATTTGAAGCATAAAAGGACAAGATCTTATACTTTTTCTCTTAAGAGGTAATACTATCATACTTATCTAAAAGCAAAACATAATTTTAAAAAATTATTGCAAAAGATCAAGAAAGAGTGTAATATTGTAATAGGCAATTAAATAGTTTAATGCATTAGTATCAGTGTGGATTAGGGAGAAAGAACTAGATTATTTTTTTAAAGTGATAAAACACATGTACAGATACCAAATAAAGAAAACCCAAATATCTTAGGGTGAAAGCATCCAATCTTTTATCACTAAATATGATATGAGCTATGGGTTTTCCACAGATGGCTGTCTTGGTCTGTTTATAACACAGACAATAATAAATATATAAATATATCACAGACAGGATGGCTTAAAAACAAATATTTATTTCCCACAGTTCTAGAGGCTGGAAAATTCAAGATCGGGTGCTGGCAGACTTGGTATCTGATGAGAGCCTGCTTCCTGGTTTGCAGATGGACTGTTTTCTCCTATCCTCACGGCAGAGAGCAAAAGCAAACTCTCCTGTGTCTCTTCTTAGAATGACACTAACCCCATTCATGAAGGCCCCTCCCTCAAGACTTAATTGCTTTCCAAAGGCTTTATCTCTAAATACCATCACACTGGGCATTGGGCTGCAACATACCAATACTGGGGGGACACAAACATTCTATTCATAGCAATGAACTTTATCAAGTTGAGAAAGTTCCCTTCTCAGTTTTTTGAGTGTTCCTCTCATGAAAGACTTTTGAATTTTTTAAAAGATTTTTCTACATTTATTGAGATGATCATGTGATTTATGACCTTTGTGATATATTACACAAATTATTTTCTAAATTTAAACCAATCTTCCATTCCTGGGATAAACCCCGTTTGGTGGTGTATAATCCCTTTTAGATGTTGCTGGATTTGGTTTACTAAATATTCTGTTAGGGATTTTCATATCGATATTAAAAAAGACATCATAGCATCCTACTGAATGGGAAAAGATATTTGTAAATGATATATTTGCTAAGGGGCTAATATCCAAAATATACAAAGAACTCATATAATTCAATAACAAAAACCCCCAAATAATCTGATAAAAAATGGGCAAAGGACTCGAATAGGTATTTTTCAAAGAAGATATACAGGTGGCCGACAGACATGTGAAATGATGCTCAACATTACAAATCAGGAAAATACAAATCAAAACCACAATGAGATATCACCTTACACCTGTGAGAATGGCTAGATTAAAAAAAGGCAAGAAATAACAAGTTTTGGTGAGATGTGGAGGAAAAAACCCCTCATGCATTGTTGGTAGGAATGGAAACTGATGCAGCCACTATGGAAGAAGGTATGGAGGTTCCTCAAAAAATTGAAAGTAGAATTACCATATGATCCGATAATTCTACTATTGGGTATTCACCCAAAGAAAATAAAAACACTAATTCAAAATGATAAACACACCTGTGTTTATTGCAGCATTATTTATAATAGCCAAATTATGGAAACAACCAGTGTCCATCAATAAATGAATGGATAAAGAAGATGGATGGACACACACACACACACACACACACACTGGAATATTACTCAGCCATACACACAAAAATGAAATCTTGCCCATTTCTAACAAAATGTATGGACCCAGAGGGTATAATGCTAACTGAAGTACTTCAGAAAGACAAAGGCAAGTATCATGATTTCACCCACATGTAGAATTTAAGAAACAACCAAAGAAAAAAAAAGGCAAGCAAAAAAACAGACTCTTAAATTTAGAGAATGAACTGGTGGTTGCCAAAGGGGAGGTGGGGTGAGGAAACTGGTGAAATACATAAAAGAGTTTAGAGAAATTTCTAGTTACAAAACAAGTTAAGTCATGGAGATGGAAAGTACAGCATCGGGAATACAAAAAAGCAATGCATTAGTCTTTAGTTTTCTTTTTGTGTGAGATCTTTGTCTGGTTGTCATATCAGAATAATAACTGCCCTTGTACAATGAGCTGGGAAAGGAGTTGTGTTAATTGTGCTTAAAACATTTGGTAGAATTCATTATGAGGTCGTTTATGCCCGGGTTTTTCCTTGGGGAAAAGCCATCTTGTGTCTCTCCTTCCTCCCATACAGCACTGTTACCACCCACCTCACTTATGTTGTTAACTGTCAATATATTGTAATATATATCTACATGTTAATGTATATATCTACATGTTATAGACTTGACATTACAATTATATATATTGTTTCACACATGGTTTTTTAAATCAGTTAAGAGAAGAAAGGAAGAAAGATGCAATTATATTTTCTCTGATATTTTACTTACATAATTACCTTTATAGGTACTTCAGAGTGTGAGAGTGTGTGTGTGTGTGTGTGTGTGTGTGTATGGAATGAAATTATTGTCTGATGCCACTTGCTTGAGCCTGAAGAACTTACCTTCCTATTTTTTTTTAAACAAGATTTCATTTTATTTATTTGACAGACAGAGGCATAGTAAGAGAGGGAACACAAATGGGGGGAGTGGGAGAAGGTGAAGCAGGCTCCCACTGAGCAAGAAGCCCAATGCAGTGCTTGATCCCAGGACCCTGGAATAAGGACCTGAGTCAAAAGCAGACACTTAGCAACTTAGCCACCCAGGAACCCCACTTTCATATTTTTAATATGGATTTGCTACCAAGAAATTCACCCAGTTTTTATTTATGTGGGAATATATTTTATTTTGTCATCACTTTTAAAAGATAGTTTTGCTGGATATGTTTCTTGGTTAACAGTTTTTTTCTTTCAGCAATTTGAATATGTCATTCCACTGCTATTCTCTCTCTCTCTCTCTCTCACACACACACACACACATATTAATCTATATTGTTAATGAGAAATCAGCTGTTAATATTGCTGGAGCTTGATTGTATGTGATGGGGTGCATTTCTCTTGCGGCTTTTGTGATTTTTGTCTTTGTCTTCGTCTTCTTACATTTCTAGAAGAATATGTGTAAATGTGGATCTCTATGTGATTATCCTAATTGGAGCCAGCTGAGCTGCTTGGATGTAATCATTTTCATCAAAGTTGAGAAGTTTCAATCATTATCTCTCGAAGATTTTTTTTGCTCCTTTTTACTACTTTCTTTCCTTCTGGTAGTCCCATTATGTATATGTTGGCTCATATCATGATCACTCAGATTTCTCTGTTAATTTTTCTTCATTCTTTTCTTCTGTTTTTCAGACTGCATAATCTTTAACAATCTGTCTTCAAGTTCACTGATTCTTTCTTCTCACTTCGAAGCTACTATTGAGCCTCTTTACTGAATTTTTCATCTTAGTCATTGTGCTTTCCAACCCCAGAATTCTCATTTATTTCTTTTTTATGATTTGTCTCTTTATTTTATTCTTTTTTAAAGTTTTTATTTAAATTTCAGTTAGTTAACATTCAACATAATATTAGTCAGGTGTGCAATATAGTGATTCAACACTTCCATACAACACACAGTGCTCACGATGACAAGTGCACTCCTTAATTTCTCTTAATTGATATTTTCTAGCTTGTGAGACACTGTAATCATACCTTCCTTTTGTTCCTTAAAAATGGTTTCCTTTATTCTTTGAACACATTTAAGATAGCTACTTTGAAGTTTTTGTGTGGTAAGTTCAACATCTGGGCTCCCTCAAAAGCATTTTGTGTTGTCTGCTTTTTGTTCCTTTTTTATGGATCACACATTCCTTTTTTTTTTTTTTTTTTTGCTTGTCTAGTATTTGGTGGTTTTTGTTGTTGAAAATGGATATTTTATCTTGTAGCAACTCTAAATAATAATTCCCTCTTCTTTCTGGGGCCTGTTGTCATTGTTTGCTTGTTTGGTTGTTTATTTGTTTAGTGATTTGGCTAGACTGGTTCAATAAAATCTTTTTCCCTCACAGCATATGGCCTCAGAAGTTGTTCCCCAGAGAGCACAACTGTGAGCATGCAATTGGTCTCCTCAATCACCAGGGACGACTGTGGTGTTAGTCAGGTTCTCCTTGGCTGTCACTTTTCCCGATCTCTCCATTAAGTTTCTGGCTGGTTTGATTCCACATGGGTATCACACACAGCTGTTAGCTTCCACTGTCTTCTGGCTGATTGCTCTATTGTTTTTGATAATACCCTTGGGCATGTTCCACAGATTGGTCTGAATGACATCAGGCACTTTTGCAGAGTGCAGATATTGCCAGCCTTTACATTTTGCTCTGACCCCAGAAAGACTCTTCTTAGCTGTCTCTTCTGTTTCCTCTGTTAAACCTTTAGCTGAAAGACTGTTTTGTTTGTTGTATGGTATCACATAGCTTCCAGCCTCCTCTTAATTACTCACCATCAGGATTTCCATAGTTTTTTATACCACCTTAGGTATGAACTTCCACATGCTCTGTTCTAAAAAGTCAGTCCTCATAGAGAAAGCTGCAGAGTCCTCTGTTATCAAAGCCTGTCTCTCCCTCTGGGCTGAACCTCTGCATCACTGTACTGGTTTTTACTAGAAAGACTCCTAGATCTATGAGAGGAGAGCAAGGCAAAGATGGTAGTCCACTGTCTTCTAGGCTACTTTCTTCTGGTGTGGAGTTTTACTCCCCATGAGCAAGCTAGGGTGGGGCAATCCGGGCCCAGTATTCTTAGCCTGCCTCATCTGGGGTAGAGCTTTCCTATGAAAAGAGAATGAGTGGAAGCTGCAGTCCTTTTAACTGTGCCTGCATGGAATAGAGCCTCTGCAACATGGAGCCAGAGGGGTTGAGAGATGCCGACCTCCTGAGGGGAAACTGTTGTCCTAGACTGGTAGCTGAAGAATCATGTGTCCAGTGTTCTTGGAAACGCTTGCCCAGAGTAAAGCTTCTACCATACTGAGCTGAGGTTCCAGGAGAAAAGAAGCAACGGGAGCAATGGAAAATAATGGGAGCAGGTCATGGCTCAAATCAAACAGACTCTCATTGTTCTTAGTGAGATTTGGATTTTCTTCAATATGTACCTCTCCATTTGCTGTATACTCTTAACGACAACTTCTAGAGACTTTTTAAAGTTTTCACCAGTAAAATGTGTTGTACTTGGGGAGAAAGTCTATCCTCACATGGCCATTCTCAAAGTCCCACCTCAGTATTATATTTTATCAGAGTACTTACATATTTATCAGAGTATTTATATATTTTATCAGAGTACTTTATCTTATTTAGTTATATCAACTATTTTAAAACTTTATGTGATACAAAAAACTAGAAAATTTAAATGAAATTAAAGAGATGAGATCTGAAGTAAATAAGGAAGAGAGGGTATCAGACAGATATGATATTGCTAGTACAACTGAATACTAGTCTCACCACTCTGAGCTTCTTGGTGTTCTGAGTTTGGTATTAAAATCTATCATTTATTCAATGTCAGGGATGTATCAGGTGATTTTCATACATTATGTTAAACTCTCATAAGAATTCCACTATGGTGAGTGGTATAATTTTTGACTTATGAGGAAACTGATACTCAAGTTCACATTGAGAGAAAGCAGAGTACTGGGAATGACGGGAATGCAGGTCTGTATTCTTCAGGCTCTTCAAAAAAGGAAGCATTTAAATTCATCTGGAGAACTATTTTTCAGAAATTAAATTCTATGAGAATTGCAGGAATATTAAATAGGCAACACTGATTAAACATTTGATATGAATTTGTTTGTTCTTTGCATGGTAATTACACTTACTGATTTGTTGAAGGTAAATCAAAATTAACTTCCAAAATCTGTTAACTCTTCAGTTGGTTTTGAGCAGTTTTCTGACGTTCTCAACCCAATACAGTCTGTTTATTTATCAATATATTTATTAGCAGTGCATACCCAGTGACTATATGCATATGCAGTGACTATATTCAATGCAAAATATATGAGCTATTCTATAACATGTACTTATTTTGACTGAGTAAGTATTGCTTAGTATGTTTCTGTTTACACCTTAGCACTGCTTGATTCTGCAACATTAGTATCTTTTCCTAAATATTCTGAAATGAGGATTTGAGTTGGAAAATCAGATAAGGAAAATTTTCTATCCTGTGTTAGGGTGTTGGTAAGATTTCAAATAGCACAGTAATAAAACACCAAAATGAGATGACTTTACATCATATTGCATATCAGATACTTTCTATAATAAATTAAGAAAAACCCATATGTGAATTTCAGAGATCTATCATAACAGTTCTGGCTTCCTACACCCACAACAGAAAAATTATGCTTGCTAAGATCAACTATGTTTTGAATCAACATGATTTTCTCAGTTTCATGACATTCTGATATAAAACAGGCCATTTGATTAAAAGAACTGACATAGCAGATTATCATGAAGCCATGTACACAGAAAATCATTAAGATTTAGCTGCCAGGGGCGCCTGGGTGGCTCAGTGGGTTAAAGCCTCTGCCTTCGGCACAGGTCATGATCTCAGGGTTCTGGGATCGAGGCCAACATCGGGCTCCCTGCTCAGCGGGGAGCCTGCTTCCTCCTCTCTCTCTCTGCCCGCCTCTCTGCCTACTTGTAATCTCTCTCTGTCAAATAAATAAAAAATAAATAAAATAAATAAAGATTTAGCTGCCAACTAAATAGGTATTTGGATAATTTCTAAGCTACATTATTTAACAGAAGCACATATATTCCACTGTGATGGCAAAGTCCACACTGACGTTGTGATCAGTGTGCTGCCCGTCACACGTCACACACATGTCACACTGCTCTCGGTTTAGTGTTGTTTTGGTTACCTTCCAATAGGTCATCCTCGTCTATGCCCTTGACAATCTTGGATTTGTAGTCTCGGAAAAACATGTACTTTAGCAGTCTTCTAAGCTTTTTCTGTTAAAAATATGAAATAAGAAATCTTATAATTACATTCACTTTACTGCTTACAGAATACTATGATAATTAAATTTAATAAACTTGTATTCTAGGATCGCTGGGAAAAATATAGCAGTTCTTACCATGATACTATGGAATAAAAGATGTCATCATATTAAACATAAAAGCTAAAATACAAGCATTTCTGAAGGCACTAGTCATTTGTAAGTATCCAAATGCTCCAGAATTACAGTAATTGTTTTGTTTTTTTTTCAGTCTTACAAAATGTTTTAAATTCTTCCTGAAGATTGTGATAAGTATCACACTCTGCAAACTAAGATACCTATAGTGATTTATAAACATCTAGATAAGGATTTTATAACAACTGTTTTGAAAAGCCAAGTAACTTTCCTTTTCATTGTTTTTTTATTCTCTGGAAATCTTTTTTTTTTATTTAGAAGAGTTGGTTTATGTTTTATATTTCTGAAAAACATTCTATTAATCCAAGAAATATGTTTTAATGTGACTCAAAGCTGATGAATGATAGCTGGGTCTTGATGGTTTCTTTAGGTTTATGAGAAGACCATAAAATTGCTTAACTTGAAAGGTAACTGTGTAATAATACTCTGTAATTTGTTGTGTGCTTAACACTTAGGATGTATTATAACTGGTTCCTGACATTCAGATTTAAGATTCCTAAATATGGCTGAAATATAGTACATTTTACAAAGCTCTTTTACACGTTTCTTATTTGATCAACCCTGAAATACAAATATAATCATCTCCTTTATATATACAGGGAAACAGGTTAAAAACAGTCTTACAACTAGAGGTTAGCAGGGCCAGAAGTAGAACATAAGCTTTGGAATTCAGTTTCTTTATTTATGATTTTAAGTAAAGTGCCTACCATATAGGGCCACTGGAATGAATAAATGAAAGAATGAGTGAAGGTACCTAGTGCAAGACAGTAGACAGTCAATAAATACTGCTTGAATATAAACTAGAATTAGGAAGAGAAAAAACACACACCTGTAAACGCACCCGGTTCTTCTGCTACCCTTCTTTTTTCTTTGCTCTGATTGCATTCGATCCTTTAGATTTTATTTTGTCTTATATTACACTTATGTAAACTACTTTAATTTTGTTTGGAAGATGTTGGCATACAAATACAATTATTATTTTCAAGGGAAAGATGAGAACTCTGGCAGCTATCATATTACAGCTATGTTCTTAGTTGATGAAAGGATTCTGGTTAAGAGTCCTACTGGGCAGTAGAGGGGCCCTGTCAATTAGTGTATATTCTTATAGTTTCACTATGATTTTTAAATGTTGACTTTCCCAAAAGGCAAGAGAAAGTGTCAATGTGGACTATTTTTCGGGCTAGCATCTTTACCTCTGTCCTGAAAAAGAAAAGTTGATTGGACATACTTTGTAAAGTACTCATACTAAGCCACTGTTCTCCAGGGGCCTTCATGAAGGACCTTGGCTCCAGGTCCTCATTTCTGTCAAAGGCAAGCTCCTTCCTCACAAACACCACTGCTGCACAGTGCTTATTACTCCTTGGTCACTCCAAGTATAATGAAGTCACCAAATGCTGCGTATTTGTACTCCTTGCTATCTCCCTGAAATCTGCCTTCCTATCCATTTCCAGCGCCATCATGCCCAGCACATTTTGCCTTGATTACTGAACCAGCATCTTGGCTAGTTCTTTGCATTTGGTCCATTCTACATACAACTGCATGAGACTCAGATACTTCCACTTCAACAAATCCTTCAGTCTCTTGACTAATCATCCAACTTCGAAATTCTGCTTCTTCAACTAAATCATACAGATTTCCTCAACCAGATTATAGCTTCTCGATAGTGAAGATATTTCTCTTCCTTTATATTCCTCATATGAAGAATTAATGAAGTAAGAATTTATACAATTTAACATCAGACTGCTCATGGTGTGGTTTGTAGGTCTCTGAATCTTACTGAGGAAGGGAAAATACCTGATCTAAGTTTAAGTCAACCTCCAGTCAATCAGAATTAAAAGATTTCACAGATATAAACGAACTGGATATTGGAAAGGATGTTAACAAGGTTATTTAAAAGGTTGATGGGATGTCTTCTGATAAAAAAAACAAAAACAAAAACCAAAAAAACAGCCATAAACATACAAAAATGATGGAAGATGAATGGGTATGTGTAATGAAGAGGCAAGGGAAAAACAATCAAGAAGAGAAAAATGGACCATCAGAAACCAAGCCCTGCTCATTGGGGACAGCAGCTACCATAACACATAGTGGTTACTCTGCTAGTTTTTGTACATGTAACTTTTAGAGGACACTACTAAAAACATGTAAAACATTATAAAATATTTTTTAATTTTTTAGTAAATTATTTTATTAAAGTATAATGTACCACAGAAAATACAGAGAAATCATGTGCATAGAGCTCAAAAAATTTTCCTTATTTTCAACTAGCTACTCATGGGAGATAGTTAGGACAAAAATTAGACCGATAAATACCACCTTAAATATTTTAATTACCAGAGTTCAAAGAGTAAGAAAGGTAGACCTTTACCATAAAAATTCTAGACCTTATTATACTGGTGCCACTGAAAAACTCATCTCAACTGACTGATTATTTTCCTATGAACCAATGTTACAGAATAAACCTTGAAACAAAGCCTGGGAAAGCCTGTATCTTGTATAAAATTAGAAGAAAAATAAATATGCCACTCAGTTCTATCTCACTTATCCGAACAAAGCATATGGTTGATACACAGTGAATATTACATAGCAATGAAAATCTTGAAAGAGATAGAGAAGGATAAGTGAGAATCAGTTGGCAGCATAGCTGCAGGTCAGTGCTCTGACCTGCTCTGATCTTGTTGAACAAGTATCTATTCTCCTATAGTAAACCATTCTGTGTAAACTATGAAGACCAAAACATCAGCTTAATAGCTGTATTCCAGTTTGAAAGCTATATAACAAGGATACAGTTCCTTAAATAGGCGTAATTAAGTAAACTTGTCATGTTAATACAATGAAATTGTTTTATATTACCTTATCTTTGCGCATCAAAAACAGAAGGTCTTCAGCAGAGATTACCCTTGCTCCCCGAAGCTGAGAAACTTCAGCAGCTTGCTGTAACTAACAACAAAAGAGAATTTAGAATTTTTTCCCTGCATGATCTAAATTAAATAAACTATAGTCATGATGTCTCAAGAGAGATAAATATACTAAGAGTTAAAAACCTTTGGGAATAATCTGGCAATCACATTACAGCTTTTAAAAGCAAAATGCCTTGTGTTTGAAAGTAAAAAAAATGCAATTAAATTAACTTATAAGCCCACCTGTAACTGATACAATAAACAGAAATCCTTGATTTCTTTCATGCAAAAGAAAAATCATGTGCAGCTTCCAGAAATGCATTAATGCACCTGAAAATAATTTTATGAAATTTTATCTTCATATCCATGTGAGCAATGGTTTCACTCAGTATCACTAGTTGAATAAGTATATTATTAATCTGAGCTCCCATGCTGGTATGATTTGAAATAGGCCCATTCAGAACTTTAAACGATCAACAAAAACAGTAGCTGTTTCTAATATCCAAAGGAAAAAAAATAGTTTTAGTTTTGGCAAGTCTTCAGTGGGCAAAGGATTCAGTCCATAAATCATAATACTGGACTGCATTAATTTCTTTCCACACTAATCACATGCACACAAAAAGTTAACTGTATCTGGAACGCACAACACAAAACATACTGCATGAAAAGTTAGATTCCCCCTGCAATGTTCATCTGGGCCCTTATATCTACAAAGTTGAGAGTTTTCTGGAATTCAGAAGTCCTAGAAACACAATCTTACTTGAAAATGACCTGGAAAATAAAAGAATGTGAAAAATGATAGTTCTATTTTTTGGCAAAGGCAAAATCGGTTTCTTATTTTGATTAGTTGGAAGGAACATAAAATACATCCAGATGAAAAAAATAAAGATGCTGGAGAAAACACTACAAATATGTGCCTGTAACTCCTTCCAAATTTGATCAAACCATGGTGATTGCGCCACACCATCTCTTTCCAATATTATAAAAATATTTACATATAAAGGCGGTTCCGAAATGCACTCTTCTTTGAAAGGAATAAATCCAACATATTCCTGAGAACTAATCTTTAAAAAGTGACACACTGTTATCTTAACAATTATAAGGAATCCAATAGTGCATTTGTTCTAAAGAAATCCTGCTCAAATGTTTAAGCGATTTTGCTAAGTAAGCTTCAAACCTTGTCTAAATACACAGACTACAAAATAGACTATAAACTCCCTATGTGTCAGCCTTACCACTGAATTTCCTGGATACTGGTGGTTGGTATATAAACATAATTCTACCTAAATATAGAAATTTAAATTTAACTGTGAGCCATTTAAGAAGAAATCTTGGGGGAAAGGTTTTAAAAAGATGATGTATCTACTCAGAAACTAGAAGTTTTCAACAGGAAAAATCTGAACATATTTTTCTAAAAACTGGAAGAGTGTCAGGGAAATAAGTGTACACGTGTTTTTTTCAAATAAAAACATTTCTTTTTTTTTTTTAAAGATTTTATTTATTTATTTGACACAGAGAGACAGAGATCACAAGTAGGCAGAGAGACAGGCAGAGGGAGAGGGGGAAGCAGGCTCCCCGCCAAGCAGGGAGCCTGATGCGGGGCTCGATCCCAGGACCCTGAGATCATGACCTGAGCTGAAGGCAGAGGCTTTAACCCACTGAGCCACCCAGACACCCCCAAATAAAAACATTTCTATCACAGTATAAAACACACACAATCAGTGTGGAGAAGAATACGGCACAGGATCCATTTAAACATGTGGACATATATAGGGAACATATACGGGGACGTATATAGGGAACCAGGAAGCAGCCCTGTCAAGTAACTTTGTATTTTCTTTCATGAAGGATGGTGAGGATTTGACAAGTGTAAAGTACTATGCAGACAGAAGTAATTTCACCTATGTTTAGGAAGGATCAGGAGAAAGTTAAATCCCAAAAGGGTTTTCCCAACTAATCGTTTACCCATATTACGTATCAATAAATCATCTGTATTTATAACCCTCTTCAAAATGTCAGTTTATAAACATATTAACCAGGAAAAAACAGAAAATGGAAAATAAAGACATAGGAGAGTTTGACATTTTAAAACACCTCTGAAGAGGTACCTGGGTGGCTCAGTGGGCTTAAGCCTCTGCCTTCGGCTCAGGTCATGATCTCAGGGTCCTGGGATCGAGCCCTGAATTGGGCTCTCTGCTCAGCAGAGAGCTTGCTTCCTCCCCTCTCTCTGTCTGTCACTCGGCCTACTTGTAATCTCTCTCTGTCAAATAAATAAATAATATCTTTAAAAATAAATAAATAAAAATAAAATAAAATAAAACACCTCTGAAAACCAGCAGACGATGACCATAGGGATCTGGAATTTATGTCATGGTATGTGGTCATAACTATCAGGAAAATTTAACTTTAGTTTTCATCTATCCAATGCATGAATTTCCTTCACCTAACTTTGTGCCCTTATTAGCACAGGCACTGCTAGAATTCTCCTAATATGCCCTGGACTTTCAAGAAATGATTCCTCAGGACTGAATGTGATCATTGTGTTACTTCACCAAACCTACCTGCCTCGATGTGCTTTGTGCTCAAAAATTAGTCCTCCCCAAATCTGACCTCTTCTCTACAGCTAATTGCAGTGATCACACTGTAAAGGTGTGATTATTCACTGGCTTCCTTCTAGAAATTTTTGTCCATGCCTACCAGAAAATAAACTCCTCTCTTTAATAATATAAAGCTTAAAAAGCTTAAAAAACAGGTTAGCAGCTTGTCAGTCCAGTTCCACAGAATGCTGAGCTCAGAACTGGTGCCTTTCATGTGAAAGCAATTCTAGAGTCAGGAAACCAAAATCACAAAATATCCCAATAACTTCAGTGTTAAAAAAAATTGATTCTATATTCTATGTAATCCCTTGATTTCTTAATCTTTGAAACTAAATGGAAGTTGTACTTACTTCATTATTCACTATTGCAAGTTAAATATTTCTGGTATAATTAGAGTAACATGAAATAACGGTGCATTTCACAATTTTTTATTTATAATGAAAATAGTATACATTGAATTGTGATATAAAATATGTAAGAAATAATGGTATTTTAAGATAAATCACTAGTAGAATGAGTATACAAACTTAATTTTCTTAACTGTATGGATAAAGGTATGATAACCTTAAGTAATCTTAAGATATTTATTAGCAACTTAGTGAAATATTGTGCTACAAGACATTATTATTTTACAATACCGACTGATGTACAGCATGTTTTTTTCTGATAAATACTATTTGTTCTCCAAAGTAAATAAAAAAATAATATAATTTGTAACAACTGTTTAAAAGACAAGTTCCCTTTGCATATTAACACTCATCATGTTTGTATTTTGAAATATTTTATGACACTTTATTTGGAAGTTGACTATAAAAAGTCCTTTAGGGGTAGGGAGGGAAAAATAATGAAACAAGATGGGATGGGGAAGGAGACAAACCATAAGAGACTCCTAATCTCACAAAACAAACTGAGGGTTACTGGGGGGTGGGAGGGTAGGGATAGGGTGGATGGGTTATGGACATTGGGGAGGGTTTGTGCTTTGGTGAATGCTGTGAAAGATGTAAGCCTGATGATTCACAGACCTGTACCCCTTGGGCAAAGAATAAAAATAAAATTAAAAAAAAAAACCACACACACACACACACACACAAAAAGTCCTTTATATTTTACATGTCATCATCTTTGATCCCACAAATAAATCTCTTCTTAATTTCTCACTGCTGTCAATGACACTAACATTCGAACTCATTTTATTTTCCTCCCTTTACTACTTTTCCACTAACCTTTGTTGATGTAGTTGTTTTGTTTTATTCTGCTCATGGTCTTGAATTTGCTCTCTACTTAGTATTCATCCTAATCTACGCTTGTGGGGCTATTTGCTTACTGGTTTCAAAATTTCCATGTCTCCAAATTGTGATGCAATCCAGATTTAAGTGCTAAAACAATCTTGCTCAAATATAATGACAGTAATTCTTATTCCAGGATCTATGAGAAATCACTATTATCTAACTTCAGTGTGGTCTTTAAACCCTGACTGACTCACAGATTTTCACTCTACCTTCATTCTCATTATATTTCTTTTTTTTCTCATATTATTCTACAGCTGAATTCCAATAATTTCAATTCTATTTTCACACTTTTGTTCATTTGTAATGATTAATTTTTTAAAAAAATATTTTACCTATTCATTTGTCAGACAGAGAGAAAGCACAAGCAGAGGGAGCATCAGGCAGAGGGAGAAGCAGGCTCCCCGCTAAGCAAGGAGCCCAGTGTAGGACTTGATCCCAGCATCCTGGGATCATGACCTGAGCTGAAGGTAGATGCTTAACCGACTGAGTCACCCAGGCATCGGTGTAATGATTAATTTTATGTGTCAACTTGATTGGGCCACAAGGTGCTCAGACATTTGGTTGAACATTATTCTGGGTGTGACTATGAGGGTATTTCTGGGATGAAATTAACATGTGAATAGGTAAAATAAGTAGAATGCCCTCCCAAATGTGGGTGGACCTCAACCTATCAGTTGAAGAACTGAATAGAACATTATCAATTCACACCTATCAGAATAGCTAAAATCAGCAACACAAGAAACAACAGGTGTTGGCCAGGATGTGGAGAAAGGGGAATCTTCTTGCACTGTTAGTGGGAATGCAAATTGGCATGGTTACTCTGGAAAACAGTATGGAGGTTCTTCAAAAAGTTAAAAATAGAACTACCCTATGATCCAGCCATTGCACTACTAGGTATTTAGCCAAGTAATAAAAAAATACTAATTCAAAGGGATACATGCACCCTGATGTTTATAGCATCATTATCTATAACAGCCAAATTATGGAAATGGCCCAAGTGTCCACCGACTGATGAATGGATAAAGAAGATGTGGTATATATATACAATGGAACATTACTCAGCCATAAATAAGAATGAAATCTTGCTACGTGCAGTGACATGGATGGAGCTAGAGAGTATTATGCTAAGCAAAATGAGTCAGTCAGAGAAAGACAAATACCACATGATTTCACTCATATGCTGAACTTAATAAAGAAAGCAAACAAGCAAAGGGAAAAGAGAGAGAGAGAGGCAAACCAGGATATAGACTCTTAATACAGAAGAGAAAACTGATGGTTACCAGAGGGGAGGTGGATGGGGGGATGGATGAAATAGGAGATGGGAATTAAGGAGGGCACTTGTGATGAGCACTGGGTGTTGTATGGAAGTGCTGAATCACTATATTGTACACATGAAACTAATGTTACACTGTATGTTTAGTAACTGGAACTTAAATAAAAACTAAAAAAGCCATAAAGGCCAAATAAAAAGGAATGGAATGCTTTCTGTCTACCTTGAAATGGAACTCTGGTCTTTTCTAGCCTTCTTACTTGGACTAAAACATCTGTTTTTTAGGCTGGACTCAGGCTGGAATTATATTTCACCCCTCCTGGGTCTCCAGCTTGTCAACTATAGAACTTGAGACTCCTCAGCCTCCATAATCATGGGAACCAATTCCTTACTACCTACCTACCTACCTACCTACCTACCTACCAACTTTCTATCCATTCATCCAACCACATACACCCCCCCCCACACCCCTTATTGGTTCTGTTTTTCTGGAGAGCCCTAATATAGAACTATACTTAAATTATGAAAAATTCTTGATTCTTTACGGGATGCAGCACTTTCTTATTTAAAATATAGCTTTCAAAATAATTTTGTCAAAGAAAAAAGATCTATGATTATCTTCATACAATAGTGTTTGTTACCTAACCTAGGTATGAACTCATATACTCAGTTTACGATGTTAATTATATTTGTCAATGAGTCTTTTTTTTTTATTTTTTACGTTATTTTTATTATTATTACTTGCCCCAGGGGTACAGGTAATGAGTTTCTTCTTTATCTTCCTCAACCAGTTACTTAACACTCTCACCTCCCAACTACATTTTGAGTATTATCTCTAGGTCCAAGACCACCATTCCCCAACAGGCAGTTTATAAATGTTTGTCAAATGCTGGCAATCCATTTCCCCTTGACAACTGTCAGTTTTCTCATCTTTGATATAAATGAATTGGGCTAGATGAAATCAATAAACTCTGCATCTGTCTGGGACCCACATAAATTCAGCAGAAAGATTTCTCTAAAGTTCCAAAAGGTCTTAAGAGAACAGCAAATTTCACAATTATTAACATCCTGAAAATATTCCATTTTAACTACACTTCTGTTGTACCTCTTGCCTTTGGGTTTTGACTAAATCCCTGGATCTTACCTTTTTGAGGATACATAGTAAATAAATAAATAGTAAAGGGCAAGAGTTGTTGAAAGCTATGTTATGAAAACCTAGGCTGTCCCCTGGCCTAAGATTTGTCTGTCTTTCTATCCATTGGTCTACCACTCACTATTTACCAGGCCAGATTCTAGGTCAGATGATGAAAGGACAGCTCTGCTTACAGCTGTACTTCTCAGCCACAGATCCTCTCTGAGCCTCCATGTTGTGACTGAAAGCAGTAGGAGTTTGGAAATTTGGATTCCATGTCTAGCTCTACTACTACATATTCACATAACTGCGAGATTAGATACATCAATTACTTCCTTAGATTTTTCGGTTTATAAATATATTATTTTCCATTTGAAATGGGTAACCAATGATTTTAATGACTATTAGGAGAGTTAATAATCTTAGCGGTAACACTGGCTATCATTTATTGAGTACCTAATTTGTACCATGCACTGTACTGTGTGTTAAATTTTATTCAATTAAACATTTTTAAAATTTAAGTTAAAATGTATATAACATTAAAAGTCAAACAATACTCTAAGTTTTTAATGATAGACATAACCATACTTCTTTCCAGTGGTTCCGCTTCAAGAGGCAACCACTTTCAACTTGTTTAGCTTGTTCTACTGTTATTCACCTCCATATTCGAAATATGCTTATAATATGCTTGTTTTCTTTATTTTTCAGCTTTAAATACTGTCAATTCTTACTATGGAAGATAAAGAAGACAGTGTTCTCAGCTGCCTCTTATTTACCCATTTCCTTTCTCCCCTCTTGATCTTATCTATAAAATTTAATTAAAAAAATTAATATCCAGGGGCACCTGGGTGGCTCAGTGGGTTAAGCCTCTGCCTTCAGCTCAGGTCATGATCTCAGGATCCTGGGATCGAGCCCCACATTGGGCTCTCTGCTCCGCGGAAAGCCTGCTTCCTCCTCTCTCTTTCTGCCTGCCTCTCTACCTACCTGTGATCTCTCTCTCTCTGTTGAATAAATGAATAAAATCTTTAAAAAAATTAATATCCAGCATTTATATTTTTAGACTGTATAAACACTATTATAGCATGGCTACTATGAACAAACTTCTTTTTATAATTTTTAAAAACATTTTTCTTGTAGTTAATAATTTCCTTGATTTGTTTCTTTTCTTATTTTTTGGTGAACCTAACACTGTTTCATCCCAAACTCTCTGAAAGATTCGAAACATGTAAGGATTTCATTCAGTTTCATTGTTTTTGTTTTCCCTCAGAGACATCTCATCTGGAGTTCTCCAACTTTTAAACTATTCCTTTTGGATTCTTCATTTCCTGCTCTTTCTTAGTTTACTTCCTTATTTTGGCAGATTTTTAAAATTCTTGAGCATAGATGTAATAGCTGCTTTAAAAACCCCTACCTGCTAATATCAACACCTGGTCATTCTGGAGTCAGTCTTCATTTTGTCTTTTCTCTGGGGTATGGGTCATGTTTGCCTGTTAATTCATACTTTAAGGAATCTGGAATTTTATTTGAGATATTGTAAATGATATCTTATAAGGACTCTGGATTCTGTTATGTTCCTCTAAAGAATATTGATTTTTTTTTTTTTAAAAACAGGCAGAATGAAAACTAGAAAACTAGAAAGAGCTCAAACTAGAAAACTAGAAAGAGCCCCAGTGGTGGGGCTATAGTTGAAAAATACCTCTGCTAGTTTCCTGAGAAGTGGTTTATGGGAAATAAAATTTTATAGATCTAGTATTCTAAAAATTCATTTAAGCCACCCTCACATTCAGTTAGTAAACTGGGTATGGAATTTGAGCTTAAAAATCATTTCCCTCAGAATTTTAAAGGCATTGCTCCACTGTCTTCTAGCTTAAAATGTTGCTGTTGTGAAGTTAGTTATTGTTGTTGTTGTTTCTATTCTTAAGACTTTGTGAGACCTTTTTTCCTCTGAAAAACTTTTAGTGTTGTTCTTTTCAGACCTAAAATTTTGAAATTTCATGGTCCAGTGACTTGGTGAGGGTCTTTCTTCATATATTTTGTTGGTACTCACAAGGACACTGTAACCCATGTTTTTCTGTCCTTCATGTCTGGTAAGTTTTCTTGCATCACTCTGAAAATTTTTTTCTCTCTGTTTTCTGGGTTCTTTTTAGAATGTCTATTAATTGTATGTTTGTGGTCTTTGTGCCTAGGATCTCTAATACTGGAGTTTGTTTTATTCAGTCTCTCCAGAGCGTAAATCTATGCTATTTTTGCCAAGTGGATAAAGGATAGCTGACTGCCTATATGGCTTTGACAGGGACTGGGATCTTTATACTTTCAAAAATTCTCCTGATTTTCATCCAACCCAAGACTTCTTTCTTCAGAGGTACTTTCAATCCTGATTTTTTTCCAGGTTCCAAGGTTTCATTTTTCTCAGAATTTTTAAAATTCTGGCATTTCTATCCACCTTTAAGCTTCCATAACTTTTCTGACAAATTTCATCTGTTATTTAATCTTCACCCATTTTGTCTTTGTAGGTTTATGCCTCTTTAAATTATTTTGCTGTCCTTTAGTGGTTTCAGAATGGTTGGAGATAAGCACATGTCTCACTGATGTTTAAGCAGAAACTGATAGTACTCTTTTTAAATGTTAACATTTATTAAATGTACTATCCTATGTCTCTTGTCTTCTATATATTATCTCTTTTAACCCTTATGAAAAACCTGAGAGATGTTCAGGTACAAAAAAGTGGTACTAAATAATTAATGCTTAACATCAAGCCATTTATCTTTCTCTCCAAGATTAATTTCTTATTCAGAATACAGGAAGGTATGATCATTAAATCAAGCCTTACATTGCATAGACGTCTACCCACAAAAACATTTATTTGCCTTTCAAAACATTTTCATTGCTGGCAGTGAAATGGTTGCCAAAATAAAAATGGTTTGGATCAAAACAACCAAGCCAGTTGCTTCTTGCAGACATAGCTTAAGGCCTGAGGACTAAGCAAGTGTTTGAAAGGAAATGGATTTGTAACTAAATACAGTTAACATTCATGATACTATAAATGTAAGATATATGACTTCGTATTTTCCTATCATATGATCTCCTTATTCTTTGTTGGTGACTGGTCTTCCCCTGTCTTAGACATCTGAAATATAAACAAGTATATAAATTGATAAAAGATGTGCCTACTTTTTAGAGTTTCATTTTAACTCTTATTCTTTTTAGAATAATAAGTCAAACACAGTTAAGGAAAGTTTTAAAGAATATGATAAAGCTATAATTATCAGTATCTCATGACTCAAAGAATTCATTTTTATTTATATACATATTTTAAAGAATTACCAAGCCGCAATCAATATAAGCCTGCAAAGTTTTTAAAATGTCCAATAAACAATGGCTGAATTTATTGTATAAGAAGAGCAAACTTGACAAGGAACTAGTTTTTTGGTTATTTTTATTTAAATATGAAATTAGAAGAACAACAACCATTTGTAAGTTTTCTTTTAAACTATTTTACATAGAAGTTATTCATAAGCAACTTTTAAGTCTAAACATATCAAGGTTTTCAAGTAAGCAAAAGGAAATGTCGGAAAATTTTTGAAGTTGAAATTAAAGTAATAAACTAGGTTATAGTTTAAATAGTATACTATTCTAGATTATATCTTAACTACCACACTAAACTGGATTGTAGTTTATTATTTATTTTTTAAAAGATTTTATTTATTTGACAGAGAGAGAGTACAAGCAGGGAAAGGCAGAAGCAGGCTCCCAGTGAGCAGAGAGCCCCGTATGGGGCTCAATTCCAGGACACCGGGATCATGATCTGAGCTGAAGGCAGATGCTTAACTGACTGAGCCACGCAGGCGGCCCTGGATTATAGTTTAAATACTATACTATTAACTATAGTTAGTACCACTTAAAATTTAATTATTTACTATTTAACTATTAAAAACTAGGATACTATTAATTGCTTAAACCACTACATAGAAACAGAGAAGGAGGCAAACCATAACAGACTCTACACTATACAGAACTGAGGAGTGCTGGAGGGGAGGTGTGTGGGGAGATGGGGTACCTGGGTGATGGGCATCAAGGAGGGCACTTGATGTAATGAGCATTGGGTGTTACATGCAACTGATGAATCACCAAATTCTACCCTTGAAACTAATAATGTACTATATACTAACTTGATTTAAATATAAATATTAAAAAAATAAACTAAAATACATTAAAATTGTGGAAAGAGGGTAGATCTTGACTTTGCTCAACATCTACACAGCTACTGTTCAGTTACTCAGTAACTGAAAAAGATACAGTGTAAAGGTGTAAGGGTGTACATTTTATTTGTATTTCTTAAAATTTTAAAAGTATAAACATTTTGGTAGATTACAAAATGTGTACTTTTCTTGTCTACAATTAATAATGACTCTTTTTTTCTCTGCTATTTCATGGTCTGTGCTTCCCTCCATATCTCCTTCTGCTCCCATTCTTCTATAAAGGTGTCCACTCAAAGAGTTGTGGCCATTAGTTATTTCTCCAAATGACAAAAATCTAACAGGTAAAAGACTAAGTTAATTACTTTTCTTTGGAAATTTGCCTAATTTTTCACATGATAACCTGATGTCATTTCACCCCAGAATGTTTAGGAATAAACACAGGTCTTGTACTAAATCTTCCTGGTTAGATCGGGTTATTGAAAGTACTTATTAAAGGAACTACAAGACCACACACAGACCAATGTAATGATTGGAAAAATCACCAAATGGAAAGAATAAGGTAATCCCAAAGAATAATCATGAGGAATGAGTAAAACTGATTTCTAATTTCATCTCTATTACTATTAACCTTGTTTAGCAAAAGCAATTTTATAATTTGGTCCTTTTGTTGAGAAAACACAAGGAAAAAGTACCAACTTTAGAATTTTAAAGTTCTAGCTTCTGATGCTGGGTCTCAGAACCCGTTCAATGCATGAGGCAAGTGTCTGCTGTGAAACTCAGTTAAGGTATGGCTTCCTGTTAGTACTGTGTATCTTGAAGAGTGTTCCAAAGAATTTAGATTACTACCTCCTTTTATGGTCTAACTCAGCAGCTTTTCTCCATGTGGACCACTATAAACTGATTCCACAAACAGTTCAATCAAGAAACTTTAAAAAACCATTAACTTTAAAAAAGTTTCCAAAACCACTGATTGTTTTCCCTTTCATAAATTTTTAAAAATGCCTATGTTTTGATGTTTATGTGAGGCATTGTCATGCAGCATACAGTAAATCCTGAAAAACTGCTATCTACATTTATTCAGAAATGAAAATTTAAATTTCAGGATCATAAAAAAGATTATCATTTCCAGTATTCACAAAGATTAAAGGCTACTATTGGACTACTGCTTACCACTAGGACTTCTTTTACCATAAACAAATTTAGGATGTAAAAAATTTGTTTGGATATATACATATATACACACAATACATATATACCATATATATACATATGTGCACATACATGTATGTGTATACATACACATATACATATGTATTTCTAAGTATATAGAGTATGTATATCACTAAAATCCCTCCCTTAACAAATTTTAAAAAAGTGACCCTCATCTGAGGTTAAAGGGAAATACAGAGTTCTTTTGATAGAGAACTAATGGCTTCCATAATAACTTCTCATGTTGAATCACCCCGACATGAAATATAATGCACGCCTGAAGGTACATACATTCTTGAAGCTATAGTTTTAAACAGAAGAGGGGCTCTTTCTGTTCCTCAGTTTCTTCAAATGGGAACTAAAGAAAGGTAGACACCAAATGAGTTCCAAAGGTGCTTTTGGATTTTACTTTCTGGTTCTAGTTTTTAACCTTGGGTATAGTTTACTTTTGGCTTCATAGTTGAATGCTTGCATCAGTGAGAGAAGAAATAAAAAAGAAAAGCTCAAAGAGGTGAGGTGCAGGAGGGAGTGAGTTTAAAAAAAAAATCTACTTGGTTAAACCAGCAGAAATAGCAACCAAGCGAATTAATTGTGTAAGTGTGGAAGGAAGTATGAAGTTGGATCATTATTTAGCATTAATGACTTATTTTACAACAATGTTCACCATGGTACACGAATCAGCAGGTAAGGGAGTTAATTATTCCAGTACCCTGCCCCAGTAGTTCCAGATACATTTGAAAGCCAAAGTCAGTTGCAAAATGGGATTAAAGTAATGCAATTACTAATACATAATTAAGATTGGTTTGTATCTGATTCTAATCTGCTCTTTGCTTTTATTATATGATGAACAGAGATAATTTGTATATACTTCCCCCTCAGTCTGTCGGAGAAAGTAGCCCTATGCAAATTTTGTATTCAAACTTTGCTTGCATAGGAAAACCAATCAACGTTGTATATAGTATTTACCAAATTAGAAGGCGTATATGTAAAGCTAAATGAAAAGTCAGGTTTCCTGGGCTCAGATGTCAGTCCCATATTCTACTCAAGAATTTAAAAAGTTTATTAAAAAGGGCTCAAAAGGTGATATAGTGCAGATCTTGTTACATTCACAGGTCATTGCGAAGATCAAATGAAATAATAAGGTATAGGCACTTGGTAGACTAAAAAGCTCCATAAGAGCATAACATAATGCTTAGGAATGACTTTCTTGGTTAGAAGATGAAAAAAGTAATCTTTATAAGGAAAGGGGGAAAAAAGTCTACTGATAACCTGATAAGCAGAGAAAATATTTTAGATTTGTTACTTAAACCCAAACCAGGATATTCTTAAGAGATTCCTTCACGTTAAGCTAAAATGGTACAATCATCCAACAACACTCCCACGGTCACATTCTGAGAAAGCAGCCAACATAGAGAAGAGTCCCACATCCTTCAACAATTGCAAGGGAGGTGCCACAGCCTCTCTGAGGTCTCCTCTAACTCAAACATAGACCTAATCACCCCCTATGATGGGGACATCGTAGGACTTCGCCAGCTTACCACTTACCGCCCTATTTTGTAAAGATCTCTTTATAAGAAGAAAGCTTGCCTTCCAGAATGCAAACTCCATTAATGTAGTCTCCACAGACCACTTAAAGGCTATTAATCTTCAGAGAGTCTCAAAGACATTGCTTCAGATTATCTGAAATGTCTAAAGAAAATATTCTGACTCATCTGGAGTTAGCTCAGTTAGATACTAGCCGTGATGAATTTCCAGCCTAAAGGCAAATCAAGTTGTGCCTCCAACTTTAATCAGGATTTGTAGAAAACCTCAATTTATATAATTTATCTGGCTGAATCTCAGGTAACGTATGTGTATCTGGGGTATTTTTGGGGATGACCCATATCGGATCACCGATGTTTATGTGAATGTATCAGTCAGTTTATTGGTCAGGGGCCTGGAATAAAAAAGATAGCATAGTTAAACTGGGGACTTGGAGGAGAGTTTACCCAGAAACAATTTATGAAGCTGTGGGGAAGGTTTAGGGAAATCACAAGCGTGGCACCCTCCTGGCTCTAAGAGCAACAGAGGCCATTATGAACCCTGGGCTTAGAGGGGGTAGGGGAAGGCAGCCACCACCTGAGCCTGGAAGCTGGTGAAGCCTACCCTGCCAGGGATACAGCCACCCTTGGCCTTACATTCATTCATCCCACGCTCAGCAATCCTGCTGGTGCCTCTTCCTGGCCAAACTCAACCAAAAGTCAGAGGGCAAGAGAGATCTAAAGAGACGAGCCTCCCAGAATACAGAAAAGGTGGAAGTGTGGAAAGTGAGTCTAGAGAGACAAACGTTAGATGTCCATTATCACCTGAGTCTTCAGTCTTACTAAGGCTACTTTCCCCCTTAAATACCAGAAGTAGAATGGTTTTCATTTCCTTTTAAAAATGCTTCTGTTCAGACAATTTAAAAACACAAATGGGTGGGAAGTGTCCTCCTCCAAATATACAATGTGATCCAGTGATGGAAATCATCATTCTAGATTCTGAAATTTAATTTAAGGAAGGGTAGCAGCAATAATATGAAGAACAGGAACATAAACTAGCACTTACTGAATACACTACAAGATGACTGACATATCTGACATATTTTTAAAATTGTTAGTTTTTCTCATCTTTGCAAATATCCTATGAGTAATGGATATTAATATTTTACAGTTTGTTTTTTTATATAGATAAGGGAACAGCAGCTCAGAACATTTACATGAGAAAGATGTGATTGGAACAAGTCTTTCAGACAATAACTCCCTGTTTCCATTGTATACCATGGCTAGTAGACAGCTAACTTTTCCATTTTCCTCATGTAAACTAATATTTAATAGTTCCCTCATATAAACTAATATTTAAATATGTAAAATTCAGTAACTTGACCAATCAGCATTCAATACTTTACAGAATTTAGACAGTATTAACAGTTTAATATAATTTTCCTAGAGTTTTAAAAGTCTGATAAATTTCTGTAAATATTCTTATATAAACATAGTCTGGTTTTTGGAGTAGAAAAATTTTTTTCATATGGTCTGTAACAGATCTACTCTTAGACACACAGCGATTAGTTTAGAAGTCTGAATGTGCCATTAAGACTTTAATTAAGGGGCGCCTGGGTGGCTCAGTCGGTTAAGTGTCTGCCGGAGGCTCAGGTCCTGATTTCGGAGTCCATGATCCCTGAGCCCTGCGTCAGGCTCCATGCTGAGTGGGGAGCCTGCTTCTCCCTCTGCCTCTGCTCCTCCCTCTGCTCGTGCTCTCACTCTCATTCTCTCTCTCCCTCTCTCAAATAAACAAAATCTTTTTTAAAAAAAAAACCACTTTAATTAAATTCAAAGTTAGCAGCTAATGTTTCAGCTCTAACCCCGGGTGTATGATCTTGTGCCAAATGATTAATGTGTCTTATCTTCAAGTCCCCATTTTTAATATGGATGTAATGATACTTGCATCTTGGGGTTGTGTAAGGACCACATTAAATTATATATGCAAAGTTTCTGGCACAGATTCTTAAAAATATTCCTGTTGTACACTTACCATTTTCTGTCCCAAAGAATATGTGCTGGAGCTCATGTGAAAAGTGCAAGCACAGAGCCTGACAAGAAATCCTTCTCTCTGCCTCCGTGTAGGGAAGGATGGATATGGGAAGGGGGATTTTCACCAACTAATTTTACTGAAGTGTTATATATTTACAGATTCTGGTGTCATCCCATTCCCATCAATATTTGTACTCAGTATTGTTTAAATAATTGATTTAGTTATGTACTGCCACAGTCATAACTATGAATTAGAAGGGAAAAACTCCCTGAAACGATTTACTTTTGTGATAATGATAATTGGTGAATAAATGTAAGTAAGTACTACAAATACATAAATAACTGTAGGTAGAAAACTCACTTCGCATTTTTACTTCTCTACAGCACCTAACCTACTATATAGTACAAGTAATTAAGACAAGAAATTAAAAATAAGAAAGGATAAGTAAATTGGATGATTAATCCAGGTCTAACATCCCCAAACAGAAGTTCTAGAAGAGAATACGGAGGAAAAGGAACGTCTGAAGAAATAATTCAAGAAAATTTCCCAGCACTGAACAACATATGATTATAGACTAAATCTACTAATTGTTCAACACAATGGATGAAAAAGGGCATATGAAGTTGCCACACACTCATCCATTCACAAATATTTACTGAGAGCAAAGCACAACTCTTGATGGCAGGGATAGAACAATAAACAAAAGAGTCAAAGTCCACACTGTCATGAAGCTTATATTTTAGGGTCAGAGACACATAATAAACTATTTAACATCTCATACTAATCCCTATGCTACCACAAAAAGAGTAAACAAAATTTTAAGAAGGGAAAAAGGAATAAGCAGGATCAGGTGTGCTGGAGAGATGTGTGGGCTGTTATTTTATAAGGGGTAATCAGGGAAGTACTCATTAAAGTAACACCTGAGCAGAAGCCAGCAAGAAGAGGGTGAGGCACATGGTATCTGGGAGAACACTCCACACAGGGGGAATAGGAAGAATGAAGGCTCTGAGGTGAGACCATTCTCGGACAAGATACGGAAAAGAAAGGAGGCTAATCTGGCTATAGAAAAGAGAGTGGTTATGGATAAGATCAGAAAGGCAGTTAAGGTGGAGTGGGGTGCATATCATGTAAAACATTCTAGATATATTACTGTGAAATTTTGGAATTTTGAGGACAAACAGTAGATACTAGAAACTTACAGAAATGAAGGAAGAAACAGTTCACATGTAAAGGTTAAATAATTAGAATGTCATCTCCACAACAACCTTTAACATCAGAAAGAAATGCAGAAATGGCTTCTAAATCCTGAGGTAAAATAATTTCTAACCTAAAAGTTTTTGCGTATAGGCAAATTGTCAAAAGTCTACTCTACATTAGAGTAAGCTAATTTAAGACAGGCAAATTATATAAAAATTTACCTCCATGGATGCTTTCTTTTTCTTATTTGAGTATGGTTGACACACAGTCACAAACTCTTTCTCAGAAAGCTAATGGACAAGGTATTCCAGCAAAATAACAGAATTAGGAAAAAGAAAGAATTTTCCTTGATTTACTTCCTTGTAGGAAGTAGTTTAAGACATTAAGTATGCTACAATGAATGAAATAAAATCCCCAAGACATGAAGGTAAATACCCAGGATGGTAAAGAGCAATCTCTCCAGACTAGAACAAGCAGACAGAGGGGTCTAGGAAAGGTATTCTTAAAAAAGATGAAATTACAGGAAATATCTTTTTTTACTTATATCCAGAGGAGATTCACTCTTGATTAAGAGCTGGGTATGAATTACTGGCAGATAGAGAACTAAGCGAAGGGGTAAGCCAATTGCTACAAGGAAAATAAAACAAAAATTGCAAGAAAATGCAAATACGACACTGCACAACTCAGCTATTGATTCAGGTGATCTCAGAGTCAAATTAATGTAAACAATGACTAATGAATTAAGTGAAAATTAGGGTATAACTGTATTAGGACATGGAGCAGGAGTGGCTGCAGTGGAAAGGGAGTGATGGGTGAAGGGAGAAAAGGCAGGATTAAGGAATAAAAAGGAAGAAAAATTATGTGGGATAGTAGATGAATAGGATGAGAAATCGATGAAAATTTGACAGAATAAAGGGGCAGTTTATTCCGGTGGGAAAACAGAATTATTTAATCAATGGTTGACAAACGGCTAACTAAAGAGAAAGAAAGTAAGATTTCATCTTACGCCATATGTAAAAATAAATTCCAGATAAATTAAAAACTTAAAATGTAAAAGACAAAAATGATACAAATCATGAAAAAAGATCCAGGGCCTACATCTACAATCCAAGGATGCAGGAGACCTTCTCATGCATGGCTAGAAGTCCACAAAGAAAACCCAGGCCTTGTGGGAACTAGTCTCTAAAGAAGACCCCAGTGAATGGTTCCTGTATTCATGCCCTTAGTCAGTTCTCTCCCACAGCGAATCTACGTTGGGCTGTGACTTGTTCTACTCAACAGTCGTAGAGGAGATGATGTTCCAGGACTTTCCTGCCTTGATCATAAAAAGTTGCTGCACCTTCTACTTTTGAAATTTTTAGAGTATGGTGCCACCAAGTAAGACTCTGCTGGACCATATAAAGGGACTAGATGAAGAGGAGGGGCACTGAGTTTACATAGGGAAGGAGGGAGGTCCAGCCTTCCTAAGAATCCTGGTCAAGACTCCAGATGACATAGCTCTAGGTACCATCTAACTGCAACCAAGTGAAAGACTACAAGCAAAATGAAAAAAACACCAAGTCGACCCAAATCACTGGAAATAATACATGATTCTTTTAGAGGGAGGGAAGGGAAGAGGGAGAGGAGAGAGAGAATCCCAAACAGGCTCTATGCCAAGTGTGGATCCCAAAGTGGAGCTCAATCTCACAACCCTGAGATCATGACCTGAGCTGAAATCAACAGATGGGATACTCAACCAACTGAGCCACTCAGGAGCCCCAGGTGATTTTTGCTTTTAATCCTACTATGGTTTGAGGTGGTTTATTAAATATCAAGAAACAAAACAATAAAAATCTTACAAGATGATCTAGGACACAATACATACAGTCAAGTATTAGACAGGCATCCTTATTCAAAGCTGCAAGTTCAAAAAGGAAAGTATAAATAGTTATGATTATATAAAATTGTAAAACATTTTCATGGATTATTTGAAAAAATTCTGCAATGCAATCTTAAGACATGTAATGACTTAATAAATGTTTTTAGAAATTTATAAGAAAGAATTCCATTAGAAAATGTATGAAGAATAGGAACAGGCAATTCATAGAGGAGCAAATCCAAATAACAACCAACATAAAGATGCTGAGAGTCACTAGTAGTCAGATGGCAAATTAAAATGAGATATTTCTTTACATTCAGTATTTGAACAAAAATTAAAAGGAGCTACAACTTCTATTGCTAGCAGGCATAGGAGGAAAAGCATCTGACTATATTAAGATTAATCAAATAATATATGATGAAAAAAGAATGCTATTGATAGAGAAAAGATAAATTATACTCTGCAGCCACAAATGTCCATCGTTGTTGAACGGATGGATAAAGAAGAGGTGGTATATATATGTATAAAATGGAATATTATTCAGCCATAAAAAGAATGAAGTCTTGCCATTTACAATGACATGGATGGAGCTAGGGAATATTTCGTTAAGCAAAGTCAGTCAGTCAGAAAAAGACAAATACCATATGATTTCACACTCATATGTGGAATTCAAGAAACAAAACAAACAAGCAAAAGAAAAAGAAAAGACAAGACAAACCAAGAAACAAACTCTTAACTACAAAGAACAAACTGATGGTCACCAGAAAGGAGGTGGGTAGGATTTGGGGGAAACAGGTGATGGGGATGAAGGAGGGCACTTGTTGTGTTGAGCACCGGGTGTTGTATGGAAATGTTGAATTACTATATTGTATACCTGAAACTAATATTACACTGTAAGTTACTAACCGGAATTTCAATAAAAACTTAAAAAATAAAAATAAGTAAAATGTTAGGTCTAAAAACTGTCAAAAACTAAAAACAAAGAAAAAAACAACAACAAAATCAAAAGAAACTCTGGAAAGCAATGTAACAGAATTTCACTAATTGACTTAAAGAAAATTCAATGACATATTTTTTAGCAAGAAAAACAAGATGCAGGAAAGTATGTATAATGTAATCCCATTTTTATAAAATAAGTAACAATGGGAAAAAACCCTATGCATGTTGATGTTTCTATGTACGTACACATATATCTATACACGAATATTAAGGCATGGAGAAAAAAGGCAACTAAAAGGGCATCATGGGTTTAGGGATGCATAAAGACCAGCCAAATAGAAAAAAAAATCTCCCCAAAAAGGCATTTATGATATGAATACAGTGACACATTCAGTTAAAATTATTTATATGTACACCTGTATATTGAGATATAACAAAGCTAGATCTTTGTCTCATTCTGTATATCCAAATAAATTACAACTGTGCAATTTTAAATGTAATAAATAAATATAACAAGATAATTCATGGGGATATTAATCAGTTTTCAAGAACTTTCTAATCATAAGAGCATTATTGCTGAAGGGGGAAAATCGGTGAACTGGATTTCATTTACAGTGAAAACTTCTGGCATAAAAAAAAAGACTTAATGAAAAGGTACATGCTGGAAAAATATTTTTAAAGGAGTTCATAAAATGTTACTATCCTAAATACATAAAAAGCTCAAGGAAAACATTCAAAACCTAAAGGAAAAACGAGCAAATGATATGAATAAAAATTTCACATTAGAATATAGGAGACTAAAGTGATCATAAATACAAATTAAAACAACTATAAATTATTACTTTACATCTCTAAAATTAGCAGATTTTTAAAAATGTTAATGCTCTTTGCAGGACAAAATTCAGAAAACAAGCTAATTCACTGCTAGAGAGAGAGAATCTTCTGAAGGGCAGTTTCAACTTGCATGCTAATGAAGTTAATCCCTCTGACCCTATAATTTTATTTCTAGATATTTATCTTATAAAACAATCAGACACTGACAAGAATTTATGAACATGGATGTTAACTGCACATTATTTCAAACACCAAAACACTGGAAAGGCACACACTTCTAGTGACAGTTTCCTCACAGTGGCATGGGACTCTGCCATAGGAAATGTTTGTATGGATATTCACTAGCGGGAGAGATTCTAATGATAAAATGTTAAATTTAAACAGCAGAATGCACATCAGAAGTACAGTAATGATAACAATTTTTTCAAAGTAAAATTTTATTCATAGAGACAATAATATATACATGAAGACACTAAGTAGTTTTATCTAGATAGTAAAATCTTAAGTGATTTTTATTTTAGTTTTTATTTCAATATTTTTCAAATTTGCTTCAATTAACTTTATTCCTTTTTTTTTAAAGGTTTTATTTATTTATTTCACAGAGGGAGAGAGATCACAAAGAGGCAGAGAGGCAGGCAGAGAGGAGGAAGCAGGCTCCCCGCTGAGCAGGGAGCCCCATGCGGGCCTCGATCCCAGGACCCTGAGATCATGACCTGAGCTGAAAGCAGAGGCTTTAACCCACTGAGCCACCCAGGTGCCCAACTTTATCCCTTTTAAACTGATACAGTTAATATATTCAAATTGCGTCTTTAGATTTAAAAGGGACTGTTTAATCAGGTAAATATTTTGTGGCTGGGGAAATTTATCCTGGGGCTTATGAACTTTCTAAAACTGTATATAAAATGTTTAGATGGGAGGCCATCTATAATTTCATCAGATTCCCAAAGACAACCAGGACAAACCACTACAAGATAACATTTTTTTTTAATTTTTAATTTTTAATTTTTATTCTTTGCGCAAGGGGTACAGGTCTGTGAATCATCAGGCTTACATCTTTCACAGCATTTACCAAAGCACAAACCCTCCCCAATGTCCATAACCTATCCACCCTATCCCTACCCTCCCACCCCCCAATAACCCATTTTTAAAAATTTATATATAAATATCCTGATAAAAATATCCAAAAGTTATTTTCCAAAACTACTTGACTTTTTACTTATAGTCTAAAACTTGTCTTCCCGGGCCTAACAGAGAAGCTGCTAGCTGGCTTGTTGAGATATTCAAATTAATTCTTCAAGCCAGCCCCACCCCTCCCTCTCCTACCCCTTCCTCCCCTCCCCTCACATACTAATCCAAATACTTTCTTGTATATACAGGTTTTACTAGCATTAAAAACCATGTATGACAGGTTGTAAAACCAAAATGAAAAGAGCTAAATGTATAATACCCACCAACAGCTCATACATAGACCGGTATAGAAACCATTAAAGAAAATGAAATGCCCAGTGATTAGAGCAGCTGTTTATATTATAAAACTACTTTGTTTTTGTTTTTATGTCACTTTTCATAATAGTCAGGAATGATTATTTCACCAGGATAAAAAGTCGAACCAGTCAATTTCTACCTCACTGTACTTAAAAACACTGAATGACACTGGGTGAGAAGTGCCTGAGTTTACTTTTGGCTTTAAATATACACAAAACAGCTATCACAGTCTATGCAAATATGAATGACTCCTCTAGTTCTTATTTTGTCTGAGGCACCAGGACTTCTTTATTCCCAATCTGCCATAATCTTTTATAATGTTAACAGAAAACTGTTTCTCATCATAAACAAGATAAATGAATATAGTATATAAGACATACAAATATAATTTGAAGAGAAGGTATGATTTTTAAAAGGTTCTCTTGGTACAAAAACTAAAATTTATTTGATAAGGACTGAGTTGGCAACTAGTTTTATTATACTTTACCATGTATATCTATTTTATGGCACTGGCTTTTAAATGATTGAATCATTATTAAAAATCTCAGCATTATTTTCAGAGGAGCATCTAACTTAGATTTAACCATCAGATTTTTCTAGGGAAAAATGTTTCTGTATTTTTTGATTAACATTCATTTCCTAAGAACACTGATTTGAAAGGGCTATTTCACTTGCCTTTAGTGCAGAGAGAAAGGATCCCATTTAAACTTTAGAAGGCATGGAAAAAATAAGCAAGTTGGCCAAACACAATTTCCCATTTATTCCTTTTGAAAAGTTATGAAATAAAATCTATTATTTAATTACATTGGATCAAGAAACAGGAAGAAAAAGATGCATTTAAGTCACAACAGCCATAAAAGAATAAATTATTATGCTTCCTCTCGGAAGAAAAATGTTTTAATACGTGGATGGGCATTGTCTAAACATTTCAAATCTACTTTGCTAAGGTGTAAAAAGTTTCAAATAAAAATCAACAATAAGATGACAAATGTCAAAATTGAAGGAAGAGAAAACCGGTTTGTTAGGACTAATTTATGGGTGTTTCTGTAATATCAAATTTAGTTTTTGCTCTGAAGTCTGCTTCTATCCGTTCACTGAACATCATATACACACATACAATTTTGACATGCACAGCTAAGAAACTTTTATTAGATAAGTAGGATTTATCTTTGGCATGCTTGAATAAAATTTGCAAGATATTCCAAATTTAGTACAATGGTTATAGAAATAAGAATAAAGGTTTTCAGCTTTTTTAATCTGCAATAGGATTCTGGAGTTGATCAAACTCCAGCAGGGCACTAACAGGATGAACACTGATGACTAGATCAGACAGTCACTGCCTTCGTATGCTCTGCAGTAGAGGTTAACAAACTTTTTGTGTAAAGGGAGCAGGGAACCTGATTCAGGGCTCGATCCCACGACCCTGAGATCATGACCTGAGCGGAAGGCAGAGGCTTAACCCACTGAGCAACCAGGTGCACCCAGGCCATACACTTTGTCACCTCTATTCAACTCTACCATTGTAGCATGAAAAGAGCCATACACAATATGTCAATGAATGAGCGTGGGTGTGTTCCAATAAAATTCTATTTACAAAAATAGGCAAAGAACCAGATTTGGCCTGTGGGCCATCATTTGCTAGTCCCTGGTCTAAAGTATTGTAGAGAAAATATGAAAACCATATTGTGTCAGAAGAAAATGTTATGCTATAAAGTAAAACAAAGCAAAACAAAAAACCAGCACTCAACACATAAACTGAAGAGTTGAAATGTTCAGCCATTATGTACCTGTAGCTAAAGAATAGTTGGAAAAACATAGGATTAGTTATATTAGTTGTTCAGAAGTTTTGCTCCTAATCTCACAAAACAAACTAAGGGTTACTGGGGGGTGGGAGGGTAGGGATAGGGTGGATGGGTTATGGACATTGGGTTTGTGCTTTGGTGAATGCTGTGAAAGATGTAAGCCTGATGATTCACAGACCTGTACCCCTGGGGCAAATAATAATAATAAAAATAAAAAAATTAAAAAAAAGAAGTTTTGCTCTGACCTTATAAACTACTTTGTGACATTAGAACTTTTGACATTTATCTGTAAAGTATGTCCTTGCAAAGTGCTATTTTCTCCTAATGCTTTTACCCTTACAACCAGACCACAGGCTCCTCAAAAAAGCCAAAACTAAATGAAACTTTTTCAAATAGAAATTCATACTTTTAAACAATACACTATATATTGTATTTCTACTGTGTTCTCATTTACTCTCAAATAGTGAACTAGATGATTCTGATTACTGATAATTTTGTTGAATGATAGAGAAGAACCATAACTTTAAGATATATAATTAAATGTTGACAGTGATAAGGGAATCTAGAATACAAATCCACCATATGCCCCAAACTTTAAACTTGTTACACTTAATTATTCTCTCTCTTCATTTAAGAGATTTTTCCCTTTTATATATGTGTGGTAAAACAACTGGGCCTCAAAGTCTTGTTGTGCAATTAACTTCTTCCATTTCAAAAGTGAGTTAGAATTGATTTTAGCAAAGATACCTCAACAGAGAATTGGTCACTATTTTTTTGTCTTACTCTATAGAAGCAAGACTAAAGCAAGTTTTGGCTTTTAATTTGTCTTCATTTATGTATTCAACAAATGTTTACTGAGTGCCTACTACGTACTATGCACGATGCTATGAGTTAGGGTACTGTATTGAAAAAAAATAGCCATGGTCTCTGCCTTCAAGGATCTTTCATTACAACAGCAAATACATCAATAAATGAAAGTTTTACAAGTCATAATAAATGATAATTAAAAAAAACCCAGGTTGCTGAAATAACCTATAATAGAGAAGGCGTCTACATTAGGCAGGGTGTCAAGGAATGCCTTTTGAACCAGTGACATTTTAGCTGAGATTTAAGACCTCAAGGAATATAGGGCTCTAGTCATTCAAAGTGCACTCACTGGTGGGGAGAAAGGGGTACAGAGTCGCACACCAGGTAAAAGAAAGAACATGTGCAAAGACTCTTGGACAGCAAACTCTTGGCTTGAATGAGAAACTGAGAGATGACAATAGTGGGTTAAAGAAATAAAAATGAGGGCGCTTGGGTGGCTCAGTGGGTTAAAGCCTCTGCCTTCGGCTCAGGTCATGATCTCGGGGTCCTGGGATCGAGGCCCATATCGGGCTCCCTGCTCAGTGGGGAGCCTGCTTCCTCCTCTCTCTCTGCCTGCCTCTCTGCCTACTTGTAATCTCTCTCTCTGTGTCAAATAAATAAAATCTTTTTTTTTTTAAGATTTTATTTATTTATTTCACAGAGGGAGAGAGATCACAAGAAGGCAGAGAGGCAGGCAGAGAGAGAGAGAGAGGGGGAAGCAGGCTCCCCGCCGAGCAGGGAGCCCGATGCGGGCCTCGATCCCAGGACCCTGAGATCATGACCTGAGCCGAAAGCAGAGGCATTAACCCACTGAGCCACCCAGGCGCCCTAAATAAAATCTTTTAAAAAAAGAAATAAAAATGAACAAATGAGCATAGAGAAAAGGGCAGCAGTCAGTTCACACAGTGTAGTGTTGGCTACTATACAAAGTCTGAATTTATTCTAAGTGCAATGGAAACCACCGAAGAGCTTTAAATTGCTGGACCGCGCGATTTATCTAGATTAGGACTCTGTGAGTGTGAAAGAGTGTATTATCAGTAATTACACCTGGATAACTGGCTTAAACCAGAATGCCCTGGGTAAATGGATACGTAAACAGAAGAGTGGCAAGGTCTGACTGCATTCTGAGAACCTTCTCCTGTTGTGAGGAGAATGTACTGACTTAGGACAAGACTAGATGGAGGAAGACGAATGAGTTTACTGCTGCAGTTCTCTAAAAGAGAAATGGGTAGTGCTTGATGGCACTGGTAATGGGAAGCAGCAAATGCAATGGAGATATACTTTGGAGGTAGACTCAACAAAACTCCTTGATACTCATCCATAAGTTTATTCAAGGATAATATTGGTAAACTGGCAAGTAAAGTACTACTAATGAAGTAATGTACAGGATATACTGATTTACTATACAATACTTAAGATACTAAACTGTACACCTGACACTAATGTAACACTGTGTCAACTATACTCAAATAAAAAAAAAAGATTATGACTCCACAAAATACTACAGAACCATAAACGGGCATCTGGGTGGCTCATTTGGTTGAATGTCCAACTCTTGATTTTGGCTCAGGTCATGCCCAGCATGGAACCTACTTAAGATTCTCTCTCTCTCCTTCTGATTCTCCCCACCTCTTTCTCTCTCTCTCTCTCTCTCTCAAGAAAAAAAAAAATTAAGTTAAAAATAACTTTAAAAACCCATAAAAAATATGTAACTCAACATTTGCTCTGTTCTCTGTGCAGAACATTGTATTACATGCTGTTTAGAGTTGCAAATAAACAAGAATAAAAGAGTAGAAAAATGGAGAGCCAAAAGACCCACCCTGCATTTAAGGAGTCTATTCCAGTGTGGGAAACCATATGCATATCTCGAAGGCTGAAAACAAGCATATGGAAATTCATAAATAAGTATGAGCTGATTAAAACTGTGCATAACCACTACTGGATAAAATCACATCGCTTCAGCTTTCACTGATTTCAAATTTGTAATTGTTGGGCTACACTGGACATGGGAGTTCAGCTTTGACTCATGAAAACTGACTAAATGTACTGAAGCTGCAAACAATTCAGTCTTCTAAATAGAAGGACTTTTAAGAACTATTCACTCCCTTTCTAAAAAATGAGAAACTCAGAAATATGCAACTTAGAAACAGAATTTCTTCATTTCACATCTGTGAGTCAAGAAAAACATGTTTCCCTGTACTTATATTTGCAACCAAGTGAGCTAAATTATTTTATTCAAATAGAGCTGCTATAGTTCCCTCTCAGTTCACCTAGCCATCTAAAATGATAATACTAATACTAACAGCAGTGGTAGTGGCAGTGGTAATATCCATTTATTAATTGCTTAAGCCCCTGTTCAAATCAAACCTCTATCTTCATCTCCCACCCACCCCCTACTGTTACCAGTCAAAAGCTCTCCACACTAGTCCTATTGGTATTGTGTTTGAATCTATTTTTCTAGTAGGCTGCAAGAATCTGTCGAATTCTGTCTATCTAACTCTTACTCAATTTTTTAAAAAGATTTTATTTATTCATTTTGAGAGAGCAAGCAAGTGCAGGGAGGAGCAAAGAGGGAGAGAGAGAGAGCATCTCCAGCAGATTCTATGCTGAGTGAGGAGCTCGATCTCACAATCCAAAGATCATGTCCTGAGCCAAAATTAAGAGCTAGACCTTTAACCAACTGAGCCACCCGAGCGTTCCTTGTTTCTAACTCCTACTCAATTTTTAAAACTCTGCTTGACTTCGTACCCACTAGGAAACTGCACCCAATCCCCTGTTCCCAAAGTACCCCAAGCACTACTGAGTAAGTGCTGGCATATTTCTGGTATATCTTGTATACCTGGCACCAGAAGGGCAGATTTCCTTTCCTATCTCTTACCACATATCTGCAGAAATCATTTGAAGTGTGAAATCACATCTTTCCTTATTATGTATCCAGAGCACCCAGTATTATAGACACTGAAAATATATCCCATTAAATGAATGAATGTGTTGGGCACCATTCTAGAAATTTATATTTCTACATAGGAATTATATAGGTGTAAGAACTACTTCAATATTTTACCAATAGGAACAGCTTCAGAGATGGAAAATAACTTGATCAAGGTCTCAAAATTACCAAGTGATGGAGTCGGAATAAATCCAGGCCTATTGGGTTGCAGCCCAGGTAACTCTATGCTGACAACTCAAAATATTATCTTAAGTTCCCAGGTCTTAGGTTTCTGAATGTGATCTTTTCCAGTATTAAAAATTGAGCTAAAACCCTCTGGCCAAATGAAGAGTCATTTTAAAGCATGCAAACTGGGATTTCAGTTAAAAAATTCAGTGTTTCAAATTGCCACTGAAGGACTTCTCAAAGCCTTCACAGTCATATCAACAGATATCTCTTAGGTAGCAGTTCTCAGTTTCATACGGTAGATTATTTCATGAGAGGAAAAAAGAATGAGTGGAACACCAACTCTGCCTATACCTAGTTGCCATTGAAAAGAAACCTCACCATTACTCATGGGAAGAATGGCATCTGAGAAAATACTTCAGAAATGTCATTAAGTAAATTATTAATCCACGCCATAAAACAGACTACAGACACCATCATATTATAAACTTTAGAAGAAACCAGCTGGCAGACCACCCAGAGATTCCGCGGAGCCCATCAGTGGTCTGTGGGGACCACACTTTGAGAACCACTGTTATAAGAAATGAAACGGCTTCCTCCTCAGTAATTCAGGAACTCATGGTTTTTGTTTTTTTTCCTAAGGGAACATACTGCGCTTGTAAGCCAAAAAAAGTCAAAGCAGTAAGACCTCTAAATTCTTCTAAAACACTGTCATAACCCCAAACTACCTTGTTTATGGGATGTAGTCATGTAGGCAGTGAACTCCTATATCTGTCAGTATATATGTATGAAGACTAAATACATATAAACACAGCTCTTATTTAGCTTTTTTCATTTCTTCTTCTTCTTTTTTAACTGTGGAACCACTAGTCATTCTGGAAAACAGAACTTGCTGTTTTTCTTCTTTAAGATTTTACATTAAATGAATGAATGTTATCGGACATACCTAATACCAGTATCTAAACCAAACCAGACCACTATGTCATTTCAAGCATGATCTAGTCTGTCGAGGTAGTTATAGTCTGGGTCTATAATGCTCTCATCACTAAGAGTAGTTTGCAGCTGCCTTCTTAATCAGTTTATGAGCCATAAAAGAGAGCAGTCTTGATACTTTGCAGTAAAAACACAGTTCTTGGTCACTGTCTTTGTGCCAGGAAATATTTGAAGAGCTGAGGATACAACAGTGGAAGAGAAAGGAAACAATCTAAAATCATCTTTATCACCTTAGAATTTATATTCTACTAAGGAGAAGGACATAAATAAGGAAAGGACAGAAGTATGATAGATAATCATAAGAACTGCCAGTGGGAAGGAGGAAAAGCATTGATACTTTCAATGGAATAGTCAGGGAAGGTGATCTGTAGGAAGCAGGGAAACAACACAGGCAGGTATCTACAGAACAAATGTTTTAGGGAAAGGAAGTGGCAACCTCAAAGGCCCAGAGCCAAGGCATAGCAAGGAGAGCCATGAAGCAGACATGCAGATGAGGAAATGTGGTGGGAGACAAGATCTTGCAGGGCCTGGCAGGGGACTGAAAATTCTGGCTTTTACACTGAGTGAGATGAGATGACAGTGAGGGGTTTTGGGCAGAATAGTGACATTATCTGACTTACATCTAAAATGATCATTCTGCTCTGTTGAGATAAAACTCATCACATCAGGACACATCAGCAGCAGAGAACCTAGATACAAGTGCTACTATACATTGTAGATACAAGTCTGGAGACCAATTAAGAGGTCTGGGTTAGAGCTATAAATTTGGGACTTATCGGTATGTATCTGCTACTTGAAGGCAGATTCTAGAAAAAATCCCGGGAAGGAGTAGGGACAAAGCCAAAGAGTGCCAGGGACTGATGTCTGATTAACTCCAGATTGAGAAGAACAGCCAGCGAAGGAGGCTCAGGGAAGAGAGGCAAAGGACACTAAGAGAGTTTAGTGCTCCAGAAGGCAAATGAAAACATTTCATGGAGGAGGGAATGTGTGACTGTCAAATACTGCTGAGCAGTCAAGTAAGATGAAGACTGAAAATCACCACCAGCCTCAGTAACACAGTCTCTTGTACCTCAATAAGAACAGTTTCAGAAAAGTGGGAAGGGAGAGATCTGACTGAAAGAGTCTAATAAAAATTAGACTCAAACAATAATTTAATAAAGTAGCACAAATATATAAAATTAAAACACAAATAGCTTTTCTCTACATACAGTAAATGAAAAAGAACTAGAAGAAAATACTTCAGGAATAAACATCATAAATATGTACAAAGCTTATATGAGGACAACTTGTAAAAAAAAAAAATTGCCGAAAACCATTACAGACTTGAACATATGAAAAGACACATCCCGTATTTGTAGATAGGATGACTCAATAGCATATAGATGCCAGTCTACTTTTCATAATTTATCAAGTCAAGGAGACCCCCCCCTAATAACACCAATATGTTCTTCTCTAGAGACAGAAAGTTTATTCTAAAGCACATGTTATTTTTTTTTAAATGGCATTTTTAAACCACTGGGGATAAAGTAGAAATTATTAAACTCCATTTAATAAATGGAGTTGGGGGATGCCTGCGTGGCTCAGTTGGTTAAGTAAGCAGCTGCCTTCGGCTCAGGTCATGATCCCAGGCTCCTGGGATCGAGTCCCGCATTGGGCTCCTTGCTTTAGCAGGGCACCTACTTCTCACTCTGCCTCTGCCTGCCACTCTGCCTGCTTGTGCTCTCTCTCTCTGACAAATAAATAATAAAATCTTAAAAAAAAAAAAAGAAAAGAAAGAAATGGAGTTGGGACAGATAGCCTAGAAAAAAATAAAATTGGATCAATATATACTCTCATACACAAGAATAAACTCAATTTTTGTTTTTTGGGGTGTTGAATTTTGTAAGTTCTTTATAGATTTTGGATACTAACCCTTTATCATATATGTCATTTGCAAATATCTTCTCCCATTCTATAGGTTGCCCTTTAGTTTTGTTGACTGTCTCCTATGCTGTGCAGAAGCTTTTTATTTTGATGATGTACGAATAGTTCATTTTTGCTTTTGTTTCCTTTGCCTTGGGAGACATATCTAGCAAGAAGTTGCTACGCCCGATGTTAAAGAGATTACTGCTTGTGTTCTTCTCTAGGATTTTGATGGTTTTCTATCTCACACTTAGGTCTTTAATCAATTTTAAATCTATTTTTCTGTGTGGTGTAAAAAAGTGGTCCAGTTTCATTCTTCCGCATGTGGCTGTCCAGTTTTCCCAGCACCATTTGTTGAAGAGACTTGTGGTGATGAGCAAAGAGTCATGTATGGAAGTGTTGAATCATTATAATGTGCACCTGAAACTAATATTATACTGTATGTTAACTAACTGCAATTTAAATGAAAACTGAAAAAAAGAGATATAAGAGTTCGGAAACCTACAGGTATAAACATATGGGAACGGCTATAATATGCTCTCCTCATTGAAAGCACACTGTGAATAAACCTTCTTCCAATTAAATAAAAAGTAATTCCAAATGGATCAGAGATATAAGTGTAAAAATATAAAACCATACAATACTTTAAGGAAATATGAGTGCTTTTCATACAACCTGAGTACAGAAAAATGTTTCCAAACTGTGATTTTAAAATGCAGCTACAATTAAGGAGAAGATGGCTGCAGTTGACTCTGAAGAAACACAAATCTCCAGCATGCAAAATCACTATTAGCACATCCAAAAGTAAGAGAAGCTGGGAAAAATACTTGGCAAACATTCAATACAAAAAAAAAGGGAGGGGTAATATGCCTAATTTATGAAGAACTATCAAAAATCAAGGGGAAAAAGGCTACTGAAAAAATACACAAAATATAATAGACAGCTCATGAAAAGAGATACAAAATATTGATTTCAACCTTACTCAAGATGAGAGAAAAACAAAATAAGACTGTACTGAGATATCATTTCTCACCTGAAGATTAAAAAAAATTCAAAAGCTTGGCTTATTAATCCAGGATAAAAAAAGTCCCCAAAAAATCAAGGCAAAAAGTATATAAAAAAATACTATCTTTGTGAAGAAATCTGTATCATTCTAAATAGTATGTATTATATATGTGCATATAGATATGTGTGCACATTTGTGAATATGTGTATATGTATGTGTATACATACATACACCTAAAACAAATGGACTTTCCTGAGAAAATTCTTTAGTATATTGCTGACTTTTGAATCATTTTAATGGTTTATACATTCAAGAAATCACACTGAATCAAAGAGAAAGTATGTGGTTGGGGCAGAAATGAACCAAACTAGATATTCATTGATAACAAAACACTCAGGAGGAAAAGTACCCAAATACATTTTTTAAGAATCAACTTTACTAAGGTATGATTTACACATAATAAAATACCCTGTTTTTAAGTGTAAAATCTGGTGAGTGTTGACAAATGTATACACTCCTGCACTAACCTCCACAATTAAGATCTGTGGACATTTCTTTCTTTCTTTCTTTCTTTTTTTTTAGAGAGAGAGAGCGTGCAGGAACAATGAGGGTGGGGGTAGGGGCAGAGAGAGAGAGAGAGTGAGAGATTTTTAAGTAGGCTCCACACCCAGTAGAGAGCCCAACGTGGGGCTCTATCTCAGGACCCTGCATGACCTGAGCCAAAATCAAGGGTCAGATGCTTAACCAGCTGAGCCACCAAGATGCCTCAAGATCTGTAGGACATTTCCATAACCCCCAAGGCCCTAGTCAACCACAGTCTTCTCTTACTATGGATTTGATTTCTCTGTTTTAGAGCAACATATGAACAGAATTGTACACCATATATTCTAGTCTGGAGTCTTTCATTCAGCCTAATTTTGAGGGTCATCTGTGCTGTTTGTGGTATCTTTAGTTCATTTTTTTAATTCTTGAGTAGTATTTCATTTTATGACTATTCCACAATTTGTTTATCCATTGAACTTTTGACAGATACTTGAGTTGTTTCTAGTTCAGGACTATGACGAATAAAGCTGTTTGAAACCATCACGTAAAAGTAATCGCATATGTATTTTCTTTTCTCTTGATTCTTCATTTCTCTTAGGTAAATACACACAAATGCAGGGACCTATCATGAGAATATGCTTATAAGAAAATGTAAAATTCATTTTCAAAGTGTTTATGCTATTTCATATTCCCATCAGCTCCTCGTCCTCACCAACAGTTTTATTCTTTTCATTTTTATCCATTGTAATAGAAATATAGAAATATCACATTATGGTCTTAATTTGCATTTCCCTACTGACTAATGATATTTAGCATCTTTGCATGTGTTTATTGGTCATTCACAAATGTTCTTTAATGAAGTGTTTTTACAAATTTTTTTGTCCACTTTTCATTGGATTGTTTGTCACATTAATATGGAGATAGATCAGTACCTTATATATTCTAAATACAAATCCTTAACTGAGGGTTACTGGGGGGTGGGAGGGTAGGGATAGGGTGGATGAGCTATGGACATTGGGGAGGACTTGTGCTTTGGTGAATGCTGTGAAAGATGTAAGCCTGATGATTCACAGACCTGTACCCCTTGGGCAAAGAATAAAAATAAAATTAAAAAAACAAACAAACAAACAAAACCAAAAAAAAAATAAATAAATACAAATCCTTGGTCTGATATATGTATTGTTTCTATTTACCCTGAGGTTATAAAGGGTTCCTCCAATGATTTTTAAAGAATTTTTACACTCTTAGCTTTCATGATAATGTTTACATAAGGTATGAAAGAGGGGTTGGAGTTTATTATTGTTCTATTTGGATATCCGGTTGTTTCAGCACTATCTGTTAAAAATACTACCCTTTCCACCTTAAATTTCTCACCCTCTCAACTCTACTGAAATTCAGCTAAAAATATATGTGGCTCTACACCTGCATTTCTTATTCTGTTCCATTGATCTGTAGGTCTATCCTTGTGCCAATATCACTGCTTTGATTACTGTAACCTTGAGACAAAGTAAATCATTTCATTTGTTCCTTCTCAGAAGTGTTTTGGCTATTCTACATCCTGTGCATTTCTATACAAACTTTATAATCAGCTTGTTAATATCTCTAAAATAGCCTACTGGGCTTTTAATTGGAGTTGCAATAAATCTATAGGTCAAGGACACCCAACAAGATTGATTTTTCCAATCTACAAATTATCTCTCAATATATTTAGATCTTTTAACTAAGCAATGTTTTATAGTTCGGGGTGTACTGTTCTTACATACAAACTGTTCAATTTATCTCCAGGTGCTTTTTGTTTTTGAAGCTATTTCAAAGGATGTTTTTAAAGTTCTAATTTCATAGCTGGTACAAAAAATACAATTGATTTTTGTGGATTGACATTGTGTCCTTGACTTTGCTAAAGTTGGTTATTAATTCTAGAAACCTGAGTTTTATATAGTTTTTTCATTTGCTATGTATGCTTTTTGGTTTTTATCTTATTTTATGGCATGGTTAGGGTATCCACCACTACAACATGATCAAGATACATGGTACAAAGAGCATCCTTGCCTTGGCCTCATTCTTCAGGAAAAAGCATTTGGTCTGGAACTTTACTAAGTGCGTTTGTTTTGGTAGAGATCCTGGTATAGCAATCTTGCTATGCATATTTTAAGTATTAGAGGATCGACCAAATAAGTACATGTACTGAGGTTGTTGATAAGCCAGTTCTTTTTATGAAAGAAGGGAGAATAAAATAGAGACTAAAAAGCAAGAATTTGATTGTTAGAAAAAGATTACAAGGAAGCAGGAACTAGAGATGACTCCTATCAACAACTCCGGAGGAATTTTGTGTTAAGAAAAGCAGCTAGAGAAAAAAGGTCCAAAAGAAAAGGGGGGGAGGATTTCAGACAGAAGAAATAAGAACATATTTTTATGCTGATAAGAATAATCTAGTAGAGTGGCGAAGTGATGATGCAAAAGAAAGGCAGGCTGGTGTCTTTGTGTAAGTGAGAAGGGATGGAATCTAAAGGACAAGTGGTCAGGTTGGCTTTAGACTGAAAATGGATAAAGTCATAGTGACAGGATGGAAGGTTTGTATGTAGGCATCCATGCAGGAAAAAGAGCATGGAAGGCCTAATCTCTGTTCCAATTTTCTCGGAGAAGTAAGAAGCATGCTGTAAGTTGAGAATGAGGATGGGAAAGCAGTTGTTAGAGATATAAAAGAAAAGAAAAAGGTACAATATGTCATCCATGAGACTGGGAGACTGAACAAAATGGGGGAATATGTATTATGTATTGTATTTTCTACATGACACATAGAGGATACATATGTATAAATACATATAACATTATATATTATAAATATCTCACAGGGCATCAGCAAAAACCTTATTTGAGGCTATTGATCATGTATTTAATGTGAGACCAATCAGCATAATAGTACATTTTTCTCCACTGATAGCTGAGCAGATACAGGATGACTGCTGGTCAAAATTTAACCAACACTGAGTTTTCCAGGAGAATTAGACAAAGGGGAAAAGGCCAAGGGAATTAAACACATACGCAAGAAAATGATTATAGTTATTGGCCCTGAAATTTGTAATTAGAGGAGGGACTGGGGAGGTGTTGAGAGAGTTCTAGAGAGGTGCAGTTATTGTTAACAACAAGGTCTTGGGTGTGACCATGGGAGTTAACGGCTAAAGCAAGCTAAAGGACAGTATCACTGGAAGAGAGAAAATGAAGAAAGTGAAAGGCCAGGGTATTGGAAGGATCACGTATGTAGCTATTGAACTGACCAAGAATTATAGCAGGAGTATGATGACCAGAAAGGCAATAAAATAATAAGATCTTTTGAGAAATCAAAGGAATGACCCATGTATTTGGTGGTATTATCTGATGGAATGATAGTTTTAGTTTTAACAGGGAAGTGAATAAAAAGTTTTTTTGAGGTGAGTCAACGACAGAGATTTAAAACCTATTTTCTGAAATGGTATAGTTAATGGGGTGGGAGAATTATGCCATGAGGGTGTTACGAGTTTGAAAAAGGATATTTAAAATAAGACTGCTACAATTAGCTGTTGTCATATTTAATTCATTCTTAAATTTAAGTTAATATTAAAGAAGGGCATGAGACTTTTGTTTATCAGAGGTGGTAAGAGCTAAGAAAGATGGTTAAACAGATACATAATCATACCAAGTCTCACTAGAAAGGTTCTCTAGGAATATGCTGAATGTAATTTCCAAATTATGGCATGAATGCCATTCAATAGCTTTGCAAAAAATCCAATTATACAAATGGTAGAATTTTGTATAGACTGCATTTCTCTGTAGATGCTAATTGTCAGTATAATTAAACATCTTTGATGTGCAGATGCTTTTATTTAACCAAATTTAAAGCAATAGCAGAACAAAACATCTACATAAATACAGCTCTTGTAAAATGCCCCATTATTACTAACAGACATTACCTTAGTCCTGCTGTCAGGAGAAAAGAATTTCATACGCTATACCTTGCTCCAAATTCCCAAAAGGCTCTCTAGTGTACTGGACACTACACTAAAGGCTGGGAATGCAAAGATAAAATGAAGTCCTCCCCCTTAGGAAGGTTGTATTTTAGTGGAGAAGACAGACCAGAAAGGAGGGGTTGGGGGAAGAGTATGAAAGAGGAAAAAAGCATTCCAGGCGGAAGAAAGCATAAGCAGGGCAGAAGGCAAGGAAAGGGTCTATGTGTGTATATGGATGAGTGAGGTGGGGGCAGACAGAGTGGGGAGAAGGAGGGAGGGGAAAGGAGAGGGGGGAAAGAGAGAAGGAGAGAGAGAGAAGGAGGAAAATTAAGAAGTCAAGTTAAGCCTTTACGGGGTTTTAGTTTTATTAACTGAATAGAAGAAGGCAGTATCCGCACATGAGAAATATAACATTCGCAGGAAAACAAAAATTGGAGGGATAAGTGGAGAAGTTTGGTTTCATATACACATACAAAGTGCCTGCCCCTAAGTGTTAAGACTAAGTGGACAGACTCAGACCCACCATAATACGGATGGTATTAAAAAAAAAAAAAAAAAAGCATGGTATGCAAAATGGCAGCCCCTGCCTCTGAATATGTACTATATGACCTGTACTGAGTTGCTGAAATTTTAAATTATTTAAAAATCAGATTGCACATAAAGATCCATACTTCCCAACTTCTCTTGAAAAAGAACAAAAAGATAATACTAGATCTAGGTGGCGACAGACCACTGCTGAATAGCTGTGTTTGACTTATCCTTACGATTCAGTGTTTTACACTCCCCTGCTGCAACACTTATTTAAATCATCTGACTGGATTCAATGTGCTTTTGAGTTTACTTCATGACCTGAATTTGCTTGAGTGACAGTTATGTACAGAGTAGTAGGTAAAAACATGGATTCTGAAGCCAGTGTGCGCCTGATTCTTTAAATCTCAATTCTACCACTCCCCAAACTGTGTGACATTGATCAAAGCGTTTAGTATATCCTTCCTTCAGTTTCTTCATCTATAAAATGGGACAGTATTTATCTGAGGATTATGCTGAGGATTAATGAATTAATAGATGTAAAATGTCTAAAACAATGGCACATAGTCAGCACTCAAAATGTTAACTGTTCCACTAGAATGGGAACTCCAAGAAGGTGAGAATTTTTCTTTGTTTTGTTTTCACTGAAATACCTCTAGCCCTGGAACAGTGTTTGGCATATAGGAGTTCTCAATAAGTATTTGGTGAATGGATGGGAGAATAAATAAATGAATAGGAATTACTCTATCGATATTAAAATAACCAATCTTTCTTACATTGCACTTGGATACCCAGAGATATGTACATAGCTTAGAATCTCAACAATTTAGGTGCGCCGTATTTAGTATTTCAGAGATCATATATTTCACTCTTTGAGGGGAAAATGCATTATATATTCAGACTACAGGGTAGTCTCTGATGTAGTCTGTTATCCCTTCACACATTTCTTGAGAAAGCGCTGGGAAATATTTCTCAGCAAACTTCTTGCAATCAGCATGCAACAATCAATTCTAGTAGTTACTCCTCTTTTTTTATTTTCTTGGAGATTTTATTTATTTGTCAGAGAGAGTGAGAGAGTGAGTGTATGCACACAAGCAGGGGGAGCGGCAGGCAGAGAGAGAAGCAAGCTCCCCACTGCGCAAGGACTCTGGGATCATGACCTGAGCTAAAGGCAGACACACAACCACCGGAGCCACCCAGGTGTCCCTAGTTATTCCTGTATCGATTATAATGACATTCTTGATGAGAGCTTCACTTAAAAAATAAAAAAAATCCATGAAGAATAATCTGCCATTCTCTCACACCTATCTCTGATTGCAATTTTTGATAAGAATTTGTATTGCGAATTAACTTCCTTGCTATTTATTTTACTCAAGATGTTTTCTTCATTTAGCCTTTATCATACAAAGTGAAACTAGGGGGCTAAAAAGTTTCACAACACTCTTTTTCAAGGTCATTCTAAGGAATGTTAGTATTTCCTAATATCAGAAACCACCTGTAGGATTTGAGGAACGATAGAGTGAGAATTGTGACACACACTGTCCCTAAAAGAAAAATAAAAAGGAGAAGAAAAACTGGCAATACCGTTGTGAACAAACACTTCTGAACTCTGGAAAACAGCCAAACACATATAACAAGCTGAAAAGCGTTTCTCCAAGAAAAATGACTGAAATGCAGTAAGCACACCGGAGTGTATGTCACCCTAATGTGAGGGGCAGCTGTCAATGTCCTCCCTTCTCCACACTCACACCAGTTCCAAGGCAGGTGAAGCAATCTCTTAAGCTCCACATGACTAGGAGCTCTGTGGAAAAGCTTGGCTCCCAGGCATGGTAAAAACAATAGCAATCAGTGGCAAGTAATCAGGAATACCAGCATCAGACCCGTCTAATGCAGCAAATGTGGCAAGCAAAATTCAACCAAAAATTTAAAATGGAGACCTGTAGAACAAGACAGCCAAAGAGGGTTCTGAAAAGCATGTACACATTCCTGGGCATCTGGAAGGCTTACACAGGCACACTTAGTAAACCCAGGAAGGATTCCAGTTATCTCCTTATCCGCAGCACACCACGAAGTCCTGTGTGTCTGGAGCTACTTGTAAACCATCCACCCTTTGAATGTGTGCATTACTATACACACATCTCTCAGCAAAGATGGAAGCCATACTGACTCATAGCTCTTAAAGAAAAGTGACCAATCCATGGCTGACCATTAAGAAGAAAGTGTGGCCACACACAGAAGAAGGAGAAGGAGAAGGAGGAAGAAGGAGGGAGAGGAAGAAGAGGAGGAAGAGGAAGAAGAGGAGGAAGGGAGGAGAAAGGAGGAGGAAGAGAGGAGGAAGGGAGGAGGAAGAGAGGAGGAAGGGAGGAGGAAGAGAGTAGGGAGGAGGGAGGAGGAGGGAGGAGGTAGAGAGGAAGAAGAGAAGAAGAAAAAACAGTCAACAGAAAGTGTCCTTGAGGGGGCTCAGATGTTGGACTTAGTAGACAAAGATAAATGGCTTTAGATAAACTATTATAAACACAGAACTGAATGATGCATTTTTAAGTATTCTATAAAGCTCCAAAATAAGAACTCTCCTCTTTCTAGAACCCAAAGAATTTATTAATGATTTAAAAGAGACACCTTAGGGAAATACTGAAATTCACCCTCAAAAGGCTATTTAAATTTTTAAATGGGAATGCCTGAAAGTGCAACTTAGCATTGAAAATAAGGAGAAGAAACAACAAGTTTAATTGATTTCCTTTGACAAGCTTTTTCCATGTAAAATCCTTCTTACTACAGACCCAACCTTTGACCAATTCCTCCTAGAGATCAGATATTTGTACCATACTGCCTAAGTTGAAGGCAATGTTTATATTAGTCTTCCACGTACTCCTTAGACATATTTAAAACTACAGTAAATTAAATACAGCTAAGTTTTTAGGAATGTTCATTTAGAAAAATGAAAATTTTTTCTTAAAAAAAAACCCAATAAATTGAATCATAAAACGTCTTGTGATACCACAAAACTGACCTTCCAAAGTGGGAGATAATAAAATAAATGCCAAAACTTTAAGCTTTAAACTTCTGTCTCAGGGAGCAGGGACTGAGGGAAGGAAGAGATGGATGTGGTTAAGGGGAGAGGGGGAGGGGAAGGAGGCATGGCAGTATTTATTCTGCTTCTCAGTATAAATCATTTGTTTTTTCAATAGTCATGTATTTCTTATTTGGAAATATAAAAGGAATGTTCAAACAACTGATATCAAAGAGCTAGCAAGGCCTAGAATACAAAGTTTAATTATTAGATCTGTGAACGAGATAGAGTTAACACTTCTAAAAGTCTGACTTGTGAATGACTCCCAAACTACTAGGAAAGCCACAGTGGAAAAAAGAAATGTGAATTTAGCTAATTGGTAGAATAAAAAAACAAAAAAACAAAAAAACAAAAAACACACACACACACACAAAACAAGGAAAATGAAAAATCTAGGAAAAATTGTTTAAATAAACTGATAGTAGAGGCAGTTCTAGATAGAACTTATATATCATTGTGATAGTTCCTTCCTAAAAATATTTCACTTGAATATAGCCCGAAATGCCTGACATGTCCTTAACTTGAGTTACTGTGTGAAATAATTCCAATGAGAAAGTAATCTAATAAATTAAAATGAGAGAGAGAGAGAGAGAGAGAGCACAGCAGGAGGTGGAGAGGGAGAGAGAGAGAATCTCAAGCCAACTCCAGGCTGAGCTCAGAGCTGGATGCAGGGCTCGATCCCAGGACTCAGATCATGACCTGAGCCCAAATCAAGAGTTGGAGACTTGACCAATTGCGCCACCCAACCACCCCACTCACGCTCACTTTTTAAACTCCTTTATTCACTCAATAAACATTTACTGAAATTCTTCTGTATTCTAGGGAATATGCTATGCACAAACTTGTAAGGATTAGAATAATGGGTGCAAAGTACTTAGTACAGTATCTGGAATAAAGTACTATACTTTACAATGTGATTTTCCATTTTAGAAAGGCTATATTAGAAGTACCTATGGGGCTTTTGAAACCTCACACATACATACATATATACCTTTATTTTCTCTTTTTTATTCCACCAAAGGGAGGGCATAACTATCAGTGAGAAACACTGCTTTATAGTATGACTTCAGCTACCTCTCCAGTTTCATTACCTTTTAGTTCCCCAACATTCTTAGCTCTAGCCAAATTCATTATTCACTGTTTACTAGTTTATAAAGTTGGCCATATGCACATATTCAGTTATGTTTCCCTTGGCCTTGAATGAGTGTGCTCATCCATCTTCCCACCTGAAATCCTATTTACCCTTGGAGATTAACCCCAAAATTCCAAGTGCTTTATAAAACTATTTCTGATCTTGTAAGTAGATCTGATTTTTCCCTTAGTTGAATATCTAAGCACCTTATTGTTTTAATGGCACTTATATTGATGATATGTCACAGATATGAGACAGGAAGCATCAGGAGGGCAGGATCTGTGTTTTGCTCATATTTGCTTTGCTTTCCCTTTAGCATTTCACATAGTGCTCTTTACACAGTATGGAATTAACTTTTGGTATACTGCATTGAAACATATCTTATTCAGAAATGAGTGAGTGTTTCTAGTTTTAAAACCAGAATTTATTACAATGTAGATCTATAGTTTTTACTATTTTGAGCTTTTGCAATGTTACGTGTACAACAATTTTAAAAATCCATTCTATATGAGTATATAAATCAACAGTAGGCTAATATTTTAAATGGTATTCATGTCCAGAAGAATTTTAGCCATGCTATCTTTGAAAAAGGCACCAATGTTCTGAGCTGTTAAATTCAGAGTTATGTTCCAAAATCAATTGTAGTATAGTAATTTTTTTATCCAAAAGGTGCTTTTTTGGCAAGGACCCAAATTCAAATTAAAAGGGATTCAACTGGGTAATAACCTCTTGTGTGGACACCCACACACTGTTAAAATTAATATATTATTCCATACCCAAATTTTCTTAAAACAATTTGGACAGTACCCAGAATCAATCCACTTGCAAATACAAAGGAAGCAATTTTTTATATGAATATGCATCTTACCTACCCTTTATACTAGAATCTGATAGGGTAAAGGATACAAATGCCTCTTTTAAGCTAATCATTCAATGCAACTCCTGATAAACTCAAAGTGGGTATAGCACTTTGATGAAAAGTTGAAGTGTATATCTTGCAAATAACTTACAAAATACAAAGTAAAGTAACACACACAACATTGTACAACATTAGAATAAAATTAAGGATTCTGCACTGTAATAAATCCTATTTCTTCAAGGATTTTATTTATGTATTTATGTATTTGAGAGAGACAGAGAGAGAGAGAAAATACTTGCAAGTGGGGGGAAGGGCAGAGGGAAAGGGAGGGGGGGCAGAGGATCTCAAGCAGCCCTGACACAGGGCTCAGTCTCACAACCCTGAGATCACAACCAGAGATGAAACCAAAAGTTGGATGCTTAACCGACTGAGTCACCCAGGTGCCCCAATAAATTCTATTTTAAAGAGCATAAATCAGAGCATGGTGGTAAATATTATAAGATTATAACACTTAGACAAATTCCTCAGCAGTATAATATGAGATACATGGCAACATTATAGCCAGCAAACATTAAATGGAGCTTCAGAGCAGCTCAAGCTTCTTAGGAGTATATCTTACTGCTTTCAAATCTGTGATTCCTCCATGCATTTTACAGTGCCTAGAGCATAGTAGAGAGTCAGTAAAGGTAGAATGTGTAAATACAAAACACTGAATTAGAAGATGGGGGATAAAGAGAAATATGTATCCTGTCACCAAAAAAATTATAAAGGCAGTAAAACAAGGTAGCAAATAGGAACAACAGAATGACAGTTCAAAGAAAAGGTATTAGAAGAACCAAAGCAGAGAGGTGTTAAATAGCATTCTAGGATTCTGAGTTGGGGTTGAGGGGGGAGTGACATGATAAAAGTTGTCTTTAGGTATTAACAGTATGTGCTAGAAAGGGAGGGAGGAGACAGGAGGAACTAGTATTGAAATCCAGATTATCACCACATGGATTAATTTTATAGTTATAGAAAGAGAGTGAGAAAAAAGGATGGATATGTGGTCCTAATACTACTCAGATTTATAGGCCCCTATAAATTGGCACAGCACATTTGGCTTGGTTTAGAAAGTTCTGGAGGGAAAAAAATGTAAGTATGATTCATAGAAGTATATGCAAACTAATGGAAGGAAACAGGGTATCCATAGATGCCTCCGTATTTCCTAGAAAGTTCTTATTAAGAGTTTTAAAGATTAACTGCTTCAGCACACTACTGAAAGAATCTCAGATATATGAGAAGAGTGGGAGGAAACCACCAAAAAATCCACGTTTAACAAAATTACATTTTGCAGAGAACCCTTATTTTTCTTTAAAAAGTCACTGAATTAGTTTTATATTTTCAAAAATATTTGAATGGCAATTTTGAGCTACCTTCTCCTCTGTAGCTCTTAGGTAACTCCTCTGACATGAAGGAAAACACATTAACTCCATTCCACTGGTATAACTAAACCTAGAGAGGAAACGACCAGAAGCTACTGGTAGCAGCACTTGTAGCTGCTGGGAGAGGACAATGGCTCTGCTCACTTCAGCAACAAAGTGGCCATATGTGGGAAACCCATTAGATTAATGCCACGTGTCAATACATCATGACTGATTGGTCATTCCCAAAAAGGACTTCTAACAAAAAAAGCTTCCCAATGCGAAGAAGAAAATCTGGACATTTTAAGTGGCTGTGAATCCAGTAGCATATCATTATTACTTTCATATGATCTGGAAATTTAAGGGGAAAAAGACCACAGCTACCCAATAAACCCATGTTATCCAAAGAACATTCTCTATCAGACTGGAGTTAAAACACACTGAAATTCATGAGAAGTTACAGAGCTTTCAGATAAAAAAGTAGATTTCCAATTTTTTCAGATCATGCCAAAGCCAGTCTATAAACTATAGAATTCAATCCATTCTTATTCAGTGTTCAGAGACACAAGTTTCTGCTAAAGGGGTTCCAAGCATGGACAACAGCTGGGAAAATGAAATCCTTTCATCTGAAAGTGGAAGGAATTTCTTTTTATGAACTGGAGTGCTTAAGTGGAAGCAATTCTTCCTAGGACTATATAGTAAGTAACCCATATCACTGGGTTTAAAACCACCAGTGAAATCAGAGGAAATAAAGCAGATGTGTAAGCAACAAACATCTGAGACACAAAACAAATTTCCTATTCCTTGTAAGTCTTCTGACATTTAGCCCTAACATAATCAATATTTCATTCTCCTTAAATGAAAATAAATATGATAAAGAATAATAAGCCCTAGACCAAAAAAGAAGTTTCTCAGTATTTTGTCTCTGTCTCCCCTTTTGCAAAATGTAACATGAAGAAAAATGGATATAGTAGTAGAAAAATATGTATCTTAATTTCAGGCAAGTTCCTGTTTGGCAAGAGTTTCAAGTTTGTTGAGAGACAGGAACAATGAAGCCATGGTTAAGAGACATTTGGGAAACCCAAATTTTTATTCATCCCATAGGATGGTGAATCAAGGATTTCCTAGGCCAACATAAAGAAGATCAAATCTACATTTTGAAATTATTTGTTAGAAACATTTTTAAAAAGCTACAAAAGTCACAGGTGAGGAACCAACCCAATCGAATCACTCTTCATTGTTTTCCTGACTTTGCTTTGCCCCCTTTATCCATAAAAGATGATTAACCTGCAAATTCAGTCCTTCCTAGGCATGGAGCCAGTAAGAGTGAGTCAGCAGCCAGAAAGGGCAAAAGAGAGTCTGGAGTTTTAGTCTGATGTCCAATGTGCACAGGAAGTTCTTAAATGTTTACGTGTCAACCAAGACAGAGGTTTCCCAGAACTCCAACATGTATGCCATACCTTCCGACTGGGCATCTCTCCCAGTTATCAGCTTGCACTCCAGTATTCCTTGGGGGCTAGAGTCCAGTCAAACATCAGTCTCTTCAAACTGAGTCCTCATGTCCCAACTTAGCTTTATTTAGATCCCTTTCCCTGAGAAGAGAGACCTTGACTTTCTATCAATTGCTTACTAAAGATCAACTTTGACCCACAGAGAATCACTTTTTCAATCTGACAGAGAATCCCTTTTTCAATCTGACAGAGATACCTGATGCCCAGACTTACCAAAGGAAATGCACAGGTATTCCCTGAATTAAACCTGAGTTTATTGGTCCATGATAGCCAGCTCCAAAGGAGAAGTAATCCTTCCCCAACCAGACCTGCAATGCTAATCACCTCTCTACAATAGCTTATTACTGAGTTCCTAGGATAAAGAGTCTGGGTGAGAATGACAATACGTTTTAACATATATGACACTTCTATTATTATGTCACACCAAGCAATTTTCGTGCATTTTCACAGTCATCAGAAAAATGCTATGAGGTAGAGACTAATATCTCCATTTTAAAATGAGGAGATTGAGGATGGGACTTGACCCAAAGTTAACTGGCAGTCTGACTCCAGAAACTCTGCTTTTAGAGAAATTAAGCAATATACACCAAATATTTCATCAAGCCTCCAATACCATCAAGTGTAAGATAGCCATTATTTTAGCACTAAAAAAACCCCAATACCTGCTAATTAAACTGATGCAATGCTTTCTTATCAGTGGTGCTCAAAATGTGGGCAAGACCACAAACTGTTGTCAGTCAACAAGATAAGACCAGATAATTAAAGTGTTTAGAAATTTTTATGACATTTTGATAATGCTATGATGTTATAAATTATATTTTATAAAAGTGGTGGCGCTATAACAAAACAAAAACCCCAAACTGGACCTTTACTTCAAATATTCTGAGAGGCACTGATTTGGAATTTTGACTCTTCTGAATTTCTTGACTCAAAGTCATCAGTATTCCACTTCTCTGTGTTAGCACTGCTGCTCCACAATCAGTTCCTGGGTTTTAATTTGAGACATGGACAAGCACTTTCAAACTCCTGGATACTGACCATCTCTCTGTATTACCAGGAGGACTCAGGCAGTAATGGCTGTGTCACCACACATTCAAACATCAGAAAGTTAAAAAGTTAGAAAAAATCATGTTAGGTTCCATAAAACAATGGTATCATTTGTTTCCCTGTCACTTCTAAAATTTCTTGATGCTCTCTACTATTTATTTGCCCAAAACACAAACTTGAAAGGTATTCCTTTTTCCCATATAGTCTGTTTTTTGTCCTGTACCTATACACATACACAACATTTTGGCTGATATTTTGACAGACAGTCTTCATCATCTATGCAGAAGATGTGTGGTTAGTCCACAAGCAATATTAAATATACAGATCTATATAACCCAATTTAATTAAAGACACCAACTGAAGACATTCTAGAAGCTCAATTTACCCATCTCCTATTTATACTAACTTGAAAATTCCTTAACCAAAATATCCTGATACCTAATTTGTCCTGTTAATTAATTAGGCTTTGCCAAAAGTTTAGAGAATGTATTCTACTCTGGGACATCATTAGTGGCTCTTCTTTCTTTCCTGGTTATAAAAGCAATGCATACATGTTTACCATGGAAAGCTTGGAAAATATTAAAAAGTATATGAAAATAAAAGTCCACTTATAATCCAAAAGTCAATTTAGTAAATGGGCCTTTCCAGTTTATAAGTCTATCTACTCAATAAAATAGATTATTTAATTTGAAAAACTACAAATTAATGTTTTGATGACTTCACTGATCGGGTCATTAAACTGTGGTCCTAAGGTGATCACAGAACCCTAAGAAATCTTATATGGAAGAGGCACTGGACTTCAGCCACTACATTATATTGCCACACCTATAACATTGTAGGGGCATCGTGTTCTAAACACTCAGCTAAATAGCTTTTAAAAATACTTAACATTTCATGGCTTTTTTAATGAAGTACTGGGGTTCATGTCTTTACTTTTAGCTTTGGGAAGACCAGGAAAAATAGATGAGGTAAGATACTGAGGAGGGGTGTAAGATAGAGGTTAGACACAAATTCACCAAAGGCCACTTCACTTTGACATAGAGAAGTAATTCATCTGTGAACATATTTATGGAAGAGAACAGAAAACCAGAATGCATGATGATATCAACTTATTGAAAAGCTATGGTAGACAGAGTTTAGTGGATTGTTTAATAGACAAACTGCAATAAAGTCCGAAGGAGCTAAGAGAAGAGAAATGTTGATGAACTGTCCAAATAATCTAAAGTCATAAGGTCCTTTATCCAGACCCATAAACATGGCTGACACGGGTAAGAAATGTTGCTGTAACAACTGAACAGAAAAAATTAGCTCCAATATTTATCTCATTCCATACATAAAAATTAATTCAATGTGGATCACAGACTTCAGCATACAATCCATAACTACAGAAATACCAGAAGGGAACCTATGAGAGAATCTTTATGACCTTGGTGTACACAAAGATTTACTGGACAAATAACACAGTAAAAACAGGCAAAACATTGAACAGATACATTCCAAAGTGAGATATATAATTGGATAAAAAATGAATTAAGAGGTGCTGAATATTATTCATCTTTAATGAAATAGAAATAAAATTACAGGGAGATAATACTACATATATTCTAGAAGTGCACAAAATAAAAAGACTAATAAACCCAAGGAAGCTGGACACAAAAGAGTACACTCTATATGATTCCATTTACATGAAATCCAAGAACAGATAAGCTAATCCACGGTGACAGAAATCACTTGGGGGCTGTGGGGGAGGTTGTGACTGGAATTTTTAAAAGGAATGGAAATGCCATTCTTTGTTTGGGGTGGTGGTCACATGGGAGTGCAGAATTGTCAAAGCTCCTTGAACTGAGCAACCGAAATCTGTGTACTTCTTATGCTACCTTTGTATATAACGAACATGTACATTTACATATACATATTGGGTGTAGAAGCAGCATTAAATTTATTGAATTAAGCTCTCTTTGTACAACGAGTAATTTAATAAACATACATATACTACATTCTTAGCATGTGCTAGACACTCTAAATTATTTGTTTTTGTGTTAAAAATGAACATAGCTTAAACTGGCTTTTATGTTCCAGCACAAATATTGTGATTAAAGTAAAACACACTCTTTAATCTCCCTCCTAAGGAATGGTAACTTGTCAATTCTCAGACAATAATTCAGTGCCTTTTTGACATACAAAGTATCATTTAATTTTTAAAAACAAAATATACCACTGTTTGCAGAAATAAAAACTATAATTATGGTATTTTAAAAATTATTGTTTGTTATCAACAAATGTCCACGTGTTTGTATATTTTAGAATACCTTCCTAAAGCTTGTAGTTAAGCCTAAGAAAAGCACCTGTATAACAGTGGACACTAATACCAGACATGGTCATATTGATGTTTTGCTATACTTGGGATGGTCAGAACTGTCCTTGGCTTTTTCGCCTACATGGTATTTGTGAGAAACAGTCAGGCTTCTTCAGTCTAGTCTAGAACATTAACAACACAACAGTGTTAATCACTTGCAAAACAACCACTGAATTTCAAAATATTTCTTTGGGAGAGAAATGCTGACTGTCTTCTGCCTAGATTGTTATGCCTGAGTCATTACATTATCCGGTGCATTTTTCTCATTATGAAATTCCATCTCATGATAGCAAATCCTCAATACTATTGTTACAGATTGTTCAAAAGTATGTGCTCTTATAAATTCACATGCTTCTTTGTGACTTCAAAATTGCTATTTAAATAACAACTGCAAGTTCCAGGCAGAAGAAACTATTATTATTTCACATATACAATGTACCAACAGTATGCAAAACACTGCCCAGAATGTTCTGATTCTTCCAAATTTCATACTTCTTCTAAATTCAATTAAGGAAATAAAAAGTCTTCCTGATTTAAAATTGAGTAATTTTTTATCATAAATAATAATGATCTATAATTACTATGTTTGCATGTACTGAGGATTATAACAAATGCCATGTGTCAAAGAGGGCATTACCAGAGTAATTTTCAATATCTATAGAATTAGTTCATATAATATATTTAATGGCCTGTTACATGTTTAGCTGGCAAGTTTCTACATTTACTAACCCCATAATTTTAAATTAGAAAATTATATTTCAACCTACTGTTTTTATTTTGACTGCATCCAAAATATATTAATTGTGGCACATATAGCCAATAAATGAGCCATTATTTTTCCAAGGTGTGTAAAATACATACATAGTGATGCCAATTGCATTAAATTTTCCTGCCAAACAGGGAAACATTTAAAGCTGTGTTAACTATAAAATCAGGATTACATTAATTTTAATAAAAGGAAAATATTTACCTTATTATTTTTTTTAACTTCAGACATGCAGTTATGTGAATGGTAACCTAATGCTGACTGTATAAAATATGAACTATGCAAAGGTTTTACAGCTGGTTTTGATCAGCTTCCTTTGTTTAACATTAAAAGTTAACTTCCAGAAGACACATACAAGCTACAGGTAATGGTTAGCAGATGGAGATGTCCTTACTGTTATTCTGTCTGTTATCATAAAGAATATGCTGCAAGAAGGGAAAAACAACTTGGCCAGTGATTCTGAAGTTTTCTGTGGTACAGACTCTTCCCAACTTACATGGGTGACCAAAGTCAAAGACTCTACAGTATCAAAATGCTTCTGCACTTTTGTAATAGTTGAAATAGGGTTATGTTTAGCATATGTGGCCTAACATTTAACAAATTTAAACCAATATTTTTAATTATCAGCTCCTTTAATCAAAATGATTAAGCTGCATCCTGAGTAATATTAATGTCTTCTTATTAATAATCAGCTCAGAATAAAGTGTTTGCTCATTACATATGCCACCCCTTTCACTCTATGTCTGATAAACGTCCAACCTACTGGTAAGCCCAGGGAGAGTCAAGATGCCCAGTCTCCTAGCAGGGCCCCCAGAAATACTGTCTCTGCCCCAAACTATTATATGTACTGATATGACGTTATCATCTAGAACAGCAAGTGCAAAATAAGCCTAAAACTTTATAAGACTCTTAATTTCTATTAAACGTGGTCTAGCATTATTAAATTTTTATGACCCTTTGTTCCTCTTCATGTATGCTATAGTCCCCTCAAAATGAACTACCTGTTTTTCTCAAACTGTTCTCCTATGTTTATCTTTCATTATATAACTCCAAAATTACTTCTAATCTCTATAAGAGAGATCAGAGATCACCACTTCCTAGCCCAGATAAAAATTACTTCCTTCATGGGGCTTTCCTTGATTCTTTGAGGAAAAACTAATTTTTCCCTTATGGAACCACTGTAATATCTCATATAGCATTAAATCTTCATTAGCAGTATATTCAGTTCAGTATTTATCATATATACTATTAAGTTATAACCTTCCTCATAAGGTAGAAATCACTCTGTATGGTACCTAGTGTAGGATTTTGCTTATGGTTGGGATGTAAGAAATGTTCAGAGAATAAATAAATGAACTCCAGATTTCTGCAGCGCCAAGTACAGTGCTGGACAGAAGAAGCTTAAGAAAAATCATTTATGTCACCAAATGTACTAATACCAAAAAAACGCAAAGGACACAAATGTAAAAAAAGATAGATTCTAATAAAAATATGCATGTTTCAAATTTTCTTTTTGCCTACAATTTCAAGAAATTTTTAAAATGTATTTTTTTGGGGAGGAAGAATACATCAAAAAGAGCACTGGAAAATAAAGAATGGCATTAGTGGGCCAAAACTTTTGAGAAATCCCCAAGACATAAAAATTCAACAGAATGAGCTGGAAGGTTCGTTGAGAAAAAACAAAATCTAAAACAGAAAAAAGAGAGGACTTTCTAGAAGGTAGGAACAATTTCTGGAAAACTCCAAACTCAAGAGAAACAAGCAAGAGGGAACCCTGAAACAATAATCTGGGTGATTTATGGACAAGAACAAGAGACTTATCAAGAAAAAAAAGAATGAGGATTTTCATTAGCTGGGTTAAGATGAATTCCATGAAGAGTAGAATCCAGGCAGATACGTATACTCACATCCTGTGTCCCATACCCTAGAACCTTACAATTTCCTGTTCAATTTCAAACCAACTACTTCCAAGACATGCCTGAGCTCTTCACAGGGATGTCTTCTCAAGGACAGATCATTCTGTGAGTATGAGCATCTCTAAGCCTGTGGCTGGATGTGAGGGCTGTGGTATTCCTATACATGTATAAGAGACCCTGCATAATGGAACTAGAGTTCAAAAGAGAGGGGGTTATACTGCAGGCTGCCACAACTTTCCCAGTATGACACTCTATGTAGTCAGATATTGCTAAATTTGAACCTGGCAGTCCAGATTGTTAGAAAGATATTTGTCAAGGTAGGGGATATATATTTCATATAAAAATTAGTTATATTATGGACATTGGGGAGGGTTTGTGCTATGGTAAGTGCTGTGAAAGGTGTAAGCCTGATGATTCCCAGACCTGTACCCCTGGGGCAAATAATAATAACAAAAAAATCAGTTAGATCGATTTATAATTTAAGAAACAAAACAGATGAACATGGTGGGGGGAAGAGAGAGGCAAGCCTTAAACAGACTCTTAACTATAGAAAACACACTGAGGGTTGCTGGAGGAGAGGGGCAAGGGATGGGTTAGATGGGTGATGGGTACTAAAGGAAGGCACTTACTGTGATGAGCACTGGGTGTTGTATGTAAGCAATGAATCACTGAATTCTACTCCTGAAACTAATATTACACTGTATGTTAACTAACTGGAAGTTAAATAAAAATGTGAAATAAAAGAAATTACACTAAAAAAAAAACCCCACAAAAAACAAAACACCAAAATCAATAAATGTAATCCACACATCAACAGACTAAAGAAAAAAAAATCATATGACCATTTCAGTAGATGAAAAAAAGAAAAAATAGATGAAAAAAAGGATTTGACAAAATCTAACACCCATTCATGATTTTAAAAAATGTCAGTAAATCAGAAATAGAAGGAGAGTTCTCAACCTGGTAAAGAATATCTACAAAATACATACAGCTAACATCACACTTAATGGTGAGAAACTAGAAGCTTTCTCAGTAAGATCAGAAACAAGGCACAGATGTAACCTCTCACCACTGCTTGTCAACATGCTACTGGAAATCCTGGTAATGCAATAAGACAAGAAAAAGAAAGGGGATAGATATCAGGAAGGAAGACATAAAACAATCATTGTTTACAGATGAAATAATCACCTATATAGAAAATCCTAAGAATCAACAAAAAGTCTCCTGAACCTAAAAAGCAATTACAGCAAAGGTTTTAATACAAGGTTAATATATGAAGTCAGTTGCTTTTCAATAGACCAAAATGAACAAATGGAATCTGAAATGAAAGACACAATACCATTTACATTACCACCCCTCAAAACAAAACACTCAGATATAAAGCTAACAAACTATGTACAATTTCTATATGAGAAAGCCCACAAAATTCTGATGACAAAACCATGTAAGAACCAAACAAATGGGGAAATATTTCACATTCATGATTAAGAAGAATCGTTATAAATGTCAAGATTTTAGTTCTTCCAACTTGACTTATAATATCAATGCAAATCCAACCAAAATCTCAGAAAGTTATTTTGTGGATATCAAACAAACTGATTCCTAAGTTAATATGGGAAAAGACCCAGAATATATCAATACAATATTGAGAAAGACTATCAGAGGACTGACACTATCTGACCTCATGACTTACTATAAAGGTCCAGTAATCAAGATAGTGTAGTACTGGCAAAAGAACAGGCAGATCAACAGAAGAGAATAGAGAAACAAAAAATAGACTCAAAATAAACTCATCTGATATTTGACAAATATAATGTCAAAGGTCATAAAATATATAGCAAAGGCAATAAAATGGAACAAAAAGTCTTCTCAAAAATGACAGTGAATTTATACACAGATCTTACACCCTTCACAAATTAACTCAAAATGGATCTTAGACATTAATGAAAAATTATAAAATTCTTCACTGAAAATAATAGGAGAACATCTAGAGGACACTGGGTTTGACAATAACTTTTTAGATGTAACACTAAAGGCATGATCCATTAAAGAAGTAATTGATAAGCTGTACTTCACTGAAATTAAAAATTTCTGTCCTGTAAAAAACATTTAAAAGACAAGCCACAGGCTAGGAGGAAATAGTTGCAAAATACCTAACTATAAAATAACATAAAGGACTATTATACAAAATATACAATGAACTCTTAACACTCAACATTAAGAGGACAACCTGATTAAAAAATGGGTCAAAGATCTTAACAGATACCTCACCAAAGATGATATACAGGGAGTTCTAGTCCAAAATAGCAACACAGGAGGCTCCTGAATTTAGTTCCTCCTATGAACACACAGAATCTATAGCTACCCACGGAGCAAGTCTCTCTGAAGGAAATCTAGAAACTAGCTGAGAGACTCCTACATACTGGGTGAAAAATAATATATATCAAAACCAGTTAATGGCACAACTACTAGGAGCCACTAAGAACAAAGAAGGCAGGTTAGGAAATCACAAACCAATGATAGACAACCAAGATATAGGGCCAAGGCAAATGATAAAATTCATCTCTTACCCGAGACTATTCCATCAAGACTGGGAGAGGTGGCTCTTTTATCCAATGCATAGAAATCAACAGAGTCAAGGAAAATGAAGAAAAAGAAGATAATGTTCTAAACACAAGAAGAAAACTCCAGAAACAGATCTTAAAGAAATGGAGATAAATGATTAACCTGATAAAGAGCTCACATTAATAGTCAAAGAGCGTTCACCAAGGTTGGGAGAACAATGCATGAACAAAACGAGACTTTTAACAAAGAGGTAGAAAATATTCAAAAGTATAAAACATAAATCAGAGTTGAAGAAAACAATAACTGAACTGAAAAAAAATTTTTTTTAAAGATTTTATTTATTTATTTGACACAGAGAGAGACAGAGATCACAAATAGGCAGAGAGGCAGGCAGAGAGAGAGGAGGAAGCAGGCTCCCTGCGGAGCAGAGAGCCTGATGCGGGCCTCAATCCCAGGACCCTGAGATCATGACCTGAGCCGAAGGCAGAGGCTTTAACCCACTGAGCCACCCAGGCGCCCATGAACTGAAAAATTTTAATAGAAAGATTTACCAGCAGTCAAAATGAAATGGAAGAAAGGATTAGTGAACTTGAAGACAGGGTAGTAAAACTAATTCAATACAAGGGGTAAAAAGAAAAAAGGAAGTAAAAGAGTAAAATGGGACTTATGAGACACCATCAAGTGGGACAATATTTGCATAATAAGAGAGAAGAGAAAGGCAAAGGGATTAGAAGCATATTTGAAGAAATAATGGTTAAAAAATTCTCTAACCGGGTGCCTGGGTAGCTCAGTGGGTTAAAGCCTCTGCCTTCGGCTCAGGTCATGATCTCGGGGTCCTGGGAACAAGGCCCGCATTGGGCTCCCTGCTTGGAAGGGAGCCTGCTTCCTCCTCTCTCTCTGCCTGCCTCTCAGCCTACTTGTAATCTCTATGTCAAATAAATTAATAAATAATCTTTAAAAAAATTCTCTAATCTGGGGAAATAGACATCCAGATCCAGGACATGCACAAATTACAAAGAAGATGAATCCAAAGAGACCCACACTGGGACACAAAATTAAACTGTCAAAAGTTAAAGACAAGGACAGACTCTTAAAAGCAACAAGGGAAAATCAACTTGTTAGGTACCAATGAACCCCCATAAGACTGTCAGCAGATTTTGCAGCAGAAACTTTATAGGCCAGAAGAGAGTGGCATGATATATTCAAAGTGCTGAAAGAAAAAAAAAATGGCATCCAAGAATAGTCTACCTAGCAAAGCTGTCCTTTAGAATTGAAGGAGAGAGAAACAGTTTTCCAGACAAGGAAAGCCTAACGAATACATAACCACTAGAGTGGTCTTGTAAGAAATGTTCAATGGGATTCTTTAAGGTGAAACAAAAGGATACTAATTAATAACAAAAATAGTCCAAAAACATAAATTTTACCAGCAAAGTTAATATACAGTTAAATTCATAATTCTCAAAAAAATTCATAATTTTTAAATGTTTTAATAGTTATGGGTAAATCACTTGTAAATCTAGTATAAAGGCTAAAGGACAGCTATAACTACAATATCCTATTAATGGATACACAAAGTAAAGAAATGTAAATTACAACATTAGAAATATAAAATGTTGGTGGGGGAATGTAAAAATGTAGTGCTTTAGTATGTATTTGAAGTTAAGTTATTATCGGCTTACAATAAACTTTTCTAAGATATTTCATTTAAATCTCATGGTAACCACAAAAAAAAAACCTATAGCAGATATATAAAAGATAACAAGAAAGAAATCTAAGCATATCATAACAGAAAATCGTCAAATCACAAAGGAAGGGAATAAAACAAAGGAACAAAGGAGCTAAAATCAGCTGGAAAACAATGAACAAAATGGCAATAGTAAATTCATACCAATCAATAATTAGTTTAAATTTAAATGGACTAAACTCTCCAATCAAAAGACACAGAGGGGCTGAATGGATTTACCAAAAAACCAAAAAAGAAACACAAAAAACACAAGACCCAACTATATTGTTGTCTACAAGAGACTCTGTTCAGAAGTAAGGACACACACAGAATGAAAGTGAAGGGATGGGAAAAAATATACTATGCAAATGAAAACGAAAAGAAAGCTAAGGTAGCAATACTTATGTCAGACAATAGACTTTAAACCAAAATGTAATGAGACATAAAAAGATCATTATATAATCAGGGATCAATTCAACAAGAAAACATAACATTTATAAGTATTTATGAACCCAACATAGGAGCATATAAATGATAGATACATGTCATTATACATTTGTCCAAATCCATAGAATGTACAATACCAGTGATGAACCCTAAAGTAAACTCTGGGTCTAGATGATAATGATGTGTCAATGTAGGTTCATTAGTTGCAACAAATGTACCACTGTGAGGGGTGATGCTGATAATGGAAAAGTCTATAAATGTGTGAGGGCAAGGGGTATACGGGAAGCTGTATTTTCTGCTCAATTTTGCTATTAACCTAAAACTGCTCTAAATAATAAAGTCTATTCAAAAACAGATTTTATAAAGACTTTTCATCTTTTTCTTTCTTTTTTTTTTTGTATTTATGAGATGATGAAGGTTAACTAAACTTACTGTGGTAATCATTTCACAATATATGTACACCTTTAACTTCCACAGTGTCTACTATATCTTAATACATGACATATAGTATATGTCATATAGACATATAGTATATACAATATAGACATATAGTATATGTCTACTATATCTTAATAAAACTGAAAAAGTAAACAATTAAAAAAAGAACTTTGTTATAATTGATTAAATATGATAAAAGCTCAGAGGATATTGATAAAGAGAGTATTACAGATTCTTGAAATGGAAGAAACACACTGCCAGGAATAATGTGGATTTAAAAATACTTACCTATCTCAGTAAAATGTAGGAACTCGGAGGAATAGAGAAGTAAAATGTTCTAAATGTTCCTTGGAACAAGGTAGAACAGAAAAACAAAAGGATTCTTAAAAGATGAATATGGGGAGAGGGAGAGGAACAAGCTATTTTAATGGGAGCAATTGTGGGTATTTTGTTTTTAAGTGGTGGCAGGACAATGAAATGGCAAGTGACAAGAAGAGAAAGGTAACTATTACTGGAATGTAAAATACAGGAAAACTCAAAAAGAAATAAGAAAGCAATAAATGGTAACCTGGTAAAATTAACAACTAATGTTAATATAGAGAAAACATGAAAAATCAATAATCATAAGATTTTGAAAAAACAGTTTAAGATTTTGAAATAGGTGAATCCTCTTGCTAAAAAACAGACTGTCAGATTGCCGTAAAAATGAATGTGTATGTTATTTAAAACAAGTATTCTTGGGGCGCCTGGGTGGTTCAGTCTGTTAAGCATCTGACTCTCAATTTCAGCTCAGGTCTTGATCTCAGGGCCCTGAGATGGAGCCCTGCAGTGGGTTCCATGCTGAGTGTGGAGCCTGCCTAAGATTCTCTCTCTCCCTCTCTGCCCCTCCCTCTCAGCTCATGTACACATTCTCTCCATTAAAAAAACAAAAAAGTCCCCCCCAAAACAAAACAAACAAACAAGTTTTCTGAAAACTAAGGGATGAATAAGGAATTTAAGGAAATCATAAATAAAAAAGATAGCAGAGGGCGCTTCGGTGGCTCAGTCACTTAAATGTCTGCCTTCAGCTCAGGTCATGATCCCAGGGTGCAGGGATGAAGTCCCACATCAGGCTCCCTGCTCAGTGGAGAGTCTGCATCCCTCTCTCCCTCTGCTTCTCCCCCTTTTCGTGCTCTATCTTGCTCTCTCTCTTAAATAAAATCTTTTAAAAAAAGACAGATTTCAATATTAGTATAGGAAAAACAAGAGTTACAGAACAACATAAGTCACAATTTATGAAGATAAAACTGTATATTCAAATAAGGTAGAAGTAAACCAAAAAATGTAAAATACTAGAAATTCAAGACTCAATAAAAATATGTCTCTTTTTAAATTAAGTTTTCCATACATCTCTCTCAGAATTGGCCAGATCTACTAAAGATATAGTTGAACTGAATATTAAAATCGTGTATTTTATGTATATGTACATGTATATGTAAGTGCATGTACACACACATACCTCCATCTGTTCTTACATCCCTTGAATTAAAAAAAACCCAATTTTTTATGTCCCCCCAAACAAATACAAAATGACCACATATTTGGCTATATGTCCACACAATTTGAACAAATATACAAAACATAAATATACAAAATGTAAAGCCTATAGTCTCTGTTCACACTGTAACAAAATTAGAAATAAAAAAGGATTGTTAAAGTACTCAAATAACTGACACACTCTCCATGGAGCATAGAAGAAATCAAACCTCTTACTGAAAATTACATGGATAGCAAATGAAAACAGGAAGCTATGGGTCAGAGTGAAAACTGTAATTACAAGAAAATTAATAGCCATAAATCTAGTTACTGGTAAAAAAAAAACAACAACTAGTAAACAGTCCTAAGTTTAAGAAATTAGGGAACAAAGAACAATAAAAAAATAATAATAAACCAGAAAGAGGGACAAAGATAAAAGAAAAAATTAATCAAAAGGAAAATAGAAAAAATAATGTAGACATAACAAACCCATCTTAATGCTAATTCTTTCAGAAGACTGCTAAAACTGATAAACTCTCTTGGAGATTAATGAAGGAATGAAAGAATAAACAGGCATTTAAGAAAGGACTATTCCACAGGTGTGGAAGGAAAACAATTATTTCTTTAAACCTTCATAATCTGAATGCAGAAAAAAAATCAATAGGGATAAACTTCCTAATAAATCTCTAACAGAAACTCAGGAAAAAGCGGATTCTGATAGCATGGTACCTTTAGCTATATGAACTTCCTATATGAACTCTCTATGAACACAATCCGAATTCAGGAATTGAATAGATATGAGTATCAAGGGATGTTCCTGTTAAATGCAAATTTGTGGCTATTGTATTAGTCAGGACTAGGTTCAATTGCACACCGAAGAACACCCCAAAATAATACCATTTTAAACAAAATGGAAGCTTGTTATTTTCCATAAAGATAAAAAAAGAAAAAAGAAGTCCCAAAGAAGGTAGGCCAATGTGGCTATGGTAGCTCTCCACAATGTCATCTGCAACCTATGTCCCACTCCCCCGTCCTGGGGCATGGAATGTGTAAGAAAGTCATTTTGAACAGAGGGTAGTTGCTCCAGCTCCAGCTGCCACTTCTGAGTTAAGCAGCTTTCCCCGAAATCTCAAAGATTTGTCCCACCATAATATGGACCATAAGTCTGGCTAGCAGCTGGACTCTTTTGTTTCAGACAGCACTGTGCCAAAAACACAGGAGCTCTGTTACTAGGAAACAAAATGAGAATGGACACGTGCTTAAGCAACTTTTAATTGCTGTCGCTATAAAAATTTGAAAAGCTAGAGAAAAATAAAAGTTTCCTAGCAAAACATAAAATAGAAATTTAACCTCAGAAGTAAAAATCATAACCAGACTAATTATCTGAGAACAATCTGTGAACTTTAATAAAGATCAACCATTTCAAAAGACTCCAGTGTCAAAAAACCTTCCACCTTATTTTGATTTAAACTTTAAAAAGAACAGATAATTTCAATTTTAAACTATTCCAGACTCAAGGATATATGTAAAAATTAATATCTGATAGAAGTAGGGAAAAAATTGTAAAAATACTAAACTATTAACAGAATCTGGCAATATATCAAAAGAATTATATGCTATGATCAAGTAGTTCTAGGAATGCAAGAAAATGTCAATTTTCAAAATTAAAAACTTTAAACATTTCAAGAAAATTTCAGAAAATTTATTAATCTGAAACATAAGATTAGGGGGGGAAGAATCATATGTATAGACAAATGAAATAAAATTTGATAAAATTCAGGAGTCTTTGCTAATAAAACTTCTAAGTTATATCAAAATAAAAAGGAAACTACCTAAATATAATAAAGTCTGGTTAATGAAAACTATAGTGAACACCATTCCAAACAGAGGTGTGGCAAAGTCATTTGCAAATGAATCATTATTTAAATGGGTAACAAAAATACAAAAAAAACCCATTTAATAGAAAAATGGATGAGGGTTACAAAGAGGTTATGCACACAGCAACAAAGGAAAGTGATGATGAGTGGAATGTTCTTGTGCTGTGTCAGTAGTAAAGAAAATGCAAATCAGATATAGCCCCGGGGCAGCCCTGTAAATCATCAGAAACACATTACACCGTTGTCACAACTTCTAAGGGCAAGTAATACTGGTGCAAGTAAAAACTGTAAAGAATATTTCTGAAGCGATATCTAGTAATACCTGTTAACGTATACTTTTGTTCAGCAATTCTACTCTGGGGAAGATGGCACAAAAGGATATATTACAAGGATAACATGTAGGACAGTTTGAAGTAGCAAAAAATTAGAAGTGAATGCCCATCAACAATGCGACAGCTGACAAAATATGGGGTAATCCCATAATCTAAGAATATTATAAAACAATGAAAGGGAGTGAGGGAGTAACATGATAAGTATGAAAAGCAAGCAGAAAACTAAGTGCAGTTTAAGTAATATGATCTCAGTTTTGTAAAACAACAACAAAAGACCACGACTATAGTTGTAACTTTTCTCTAAATATTTATGGAAAAAGTGTAGAAAGCTATATACCAAGTCATTTACAGTAGGCACTAGAAAGGAAGAGATAAAAGAATTAAAAAAAAAAGACTGTTCACAATCTGTTCATATAATTTATTTCTTTTAAATTATACATATTTATGTGTGTACATATAGGAAAAGAGGAGCACAACAGGATGGTAATCGAAATGTTGGTAATAATTATCTCAGAATGGATACCAATTTGAATTCAAATGATTTTTCCTTTCTTCCTCAGTTTTTCATATATTACAGTGAACATGTGTAAAAAACAAAATGAAAAAATAAAAATAAAAGACAAAATGAAGAATAGGTGCCAGGGGAGTCCAGAAAACAGAGAGTGAGAAAAAAAATCAGTGAACAAGAGAAGTGACTGACAAAAAATTACTGAACATTTAAATTCAAGACTTGATTGGCTAATATATATTAAATAAAATTCAAACAGTTTGATTTCAGATTTTCAATACAATGACTTTGTTGTCCCATAATATTTATGTTTTATAAGTTCTAGCTCATGCATTTTTACAGAAAAGACTTGGGTGGATGAAGTTATGGTCCAGAGGTACAGAACTAAACAGACTTTTAGCTTTTTCTGGGTCAGTCCTCATTATTATTTTCATAACTTTATTCTCAGAAAAATAGCAGAAAACATCAGATGCATCCACATTGTCACAGATATCTAAAACTGCATTTGAAAATTAGGTACAAATGATTTTTGAGTTGCCTGCCATTTTAGATTAGTCCTATTTGTTGAGAACAAGAATTATTACTAAATTTCACATATAAAATAAACGGAGCAGCTACTTTAAAAATATTCTTAGCAACAATATTGTATACTAAAAAAGGTGAAAACATAAATGGAATATACATGACAGACAGATACTATGTTCTGCCAACTTCTGTCATTCTCCCTCCTTTTATCCTTCAATTAAGATTTTACAAATGATGAATCTACCCTGACATAAACTTTTTAAGTTGGAAATACAGGTCATTAAAAACAAAGAGAAAAGAAAAAAGAAAAAGAAAAGAAAGTAGCTCTAAGGGAAGAAATTGATGTTTTCTGCTTCATTCATCTAAGCTCACAAGAAAAGAAACAAAGTCACAGACTCCTACATGTAGAAGAAATCTATGATCTTGTTCAATATAAGGCCAGGAAAGTTATTTATAACATGTGCTGTAAGTTAAGTTGCCCTCCCACATTGTAATACTAAGTCTAAATCCTCCAAAGTTTACCAAAAAAAGTCTTTAGTTGAAGAGGTTAAACAGGTATGTCAAGAACTGTGTGTCTGGATCTCTGAAATCCCTTCATTGTAATCTAGAGTAGATACGGCTTCAGAAAGAAAATCATAAAGTGTTCTGCACTCTCATCAAAGACTTGAGAACTTTTGTTTCATTTAGCCTCAGTTGATATACAAAGTCCCCTCTCTATAAAGAACTATCAATTACCGAAATGAACTACTGTTTTCCATTTTAATACAGTCATTATTCTGGCTAAGGAGAGATCACATCTGAGTGTAATGCAGATGGCAACACTTCCAAGTGCCTCTGAAGACCCATTATTTCCAATATGAACAGGATTGTGAAAAGGCCTACCTTTAATTTTACGTCTGCATTTTAAACATTTTGATTATAGTGAAATCACCTGTTTCACGGTAGAATTAGAGGGCACCTAATGACCTCAAAATCATTTGGCAGAATACTACCTACCTCACATTAAGAGTATTAGAAATGCAAATGCCACTATATTAAATAATGGAGTTAAAGAATATTAATACAGTAAATTATACAATGAAAAAGTTAAGAGGATAAATTTTGTGTTATGTATATTTTACTACAATTAAAAAAAAGCATATTGAAATATACATACCCACCAGAACTGAAATAAAGAAGAAAGGCAGGACCAGGTGATGGCAAGGATGTGAAGTAACTGGAAGTCTCATACACTGTTGGCAGGAGCATAAACTGATGTAACCACTCTGGTAAACTATTTGTCATTATTTATTAAAGTTGAACTTTTGCATACTACGTAACAGAAATTCTGTCCCTAAGTACACTCCCCAAAAATCAAAATACTTATTCAAGAATATTCATAGAAGCATTATTAGATAATAGCTCTAAATCAGAGTAAGTCAAATGTATATAAAAGTAAAACTGGTCAAGTGTTACAAATGTACACAATGAAATGATACCTTGCATGAGTATAAACTTTTGTTACACATAACAACATGATGTTGAGTCAAAGAAGCTAGACTCAGAAGAATATACACTGTAAGATTTTATTTATATAAAGTTCAAAGTGAGCAAAACTGTATTTATGGTGTTAGAAGTCAGAATACTCTGTTAAGAAAAATACTCTGTTAAGAAAAAAAAGCCAGACACAGACTGGGATAAAATATTTGCAGATGGCAAATCCAACAAAGGACTTGTATCCCGAAGAAATAAGGAACTCTCTAAACTCAGCAGTAAGAAAACAAACACTCCAATTAAAAATGGGTAAAAGACTTGAACACTTCATCGAACAGGATAGACCTATGGTAAATAAAAAATATATTTAACATCATTAGCTACTTGGGAGGGGCAGATGAAAACCACAAAGAAATACTACTACACATTGATAAGAATGACCAAAAAATACTGGCAATATCAAATGCTAGTGAGGATATGGAGAAACCGGACCTTTCATACACTGTTAATGGGAATGCAAACTGACAGAGCTACTGTGGAAATAGTTCGGTAGTTTTAGGAAAAAAATTTTCAGGGGGATTTTAACTCTTGAATCTAAAACTTTCCCATAAAACCCAGCAATCACAAATCCATGGCATTTATCCTAGAGAAATGAAAACTATGTCTACATAAAAACTTGAATGCAAATGTTAGTTGTATTTGTTATATAGCACATGTCCTTCAACAGATGAATAAAAAAAACCCTAAAAAACATTAAAAAAAACCATGGTACATCCAGAAAAGGAAATACTACTAAGCTATAAAAAGACCATACTGTTGACTCCTGCTACAACCTGGAATGATCTCAAAATCTTTATGCTGAATTTATTTTAAAAAGCAATCTCAAAATATTAGTCACTGTATGATGTTGTTTGAAAAACTGCAGAGGTGGATAATTGATTATTGACTGCCAGGGTACAGGAAAGAAGAGGGTTGGGGAACAGTTGGTCAAGTATCAAGGAACAGCAGGAAGGAGTCTCTTTGTGGGGTGACAGAGCAAGTGTGTATCTTGACCTTGGTGATGGGTTATACAAATGTCCAGATGTGATAAAATGACATAGAGCTACATATGAATATGAATGTATGTATGTAAAAACTGGAGAAATCCTAGTTGATAGTGTTGTACTAATCTTAATTTCCTAGTTTTGTGTAAGATGTTACCATCAAAAGCAGCCGGTTGAAGGGTTCCTGGGAAGCTCTGCATTATTTCTGCAACATTTTGTGTCTACAGTTATTTCAAATTAAAAAGTAAACAATGAAAAGAAGCAAAAAAAAAAAAGTGGTTATCCTTGGAAAGAGAAACAGTATCTAGAAGGAGTCATGAGGGAGGTTCCTGGGTGCTGGTCATGTACTGCTGTATGCTAGTCAATGAGTGTACTCACTCTATGAAAACTCATCAAGCTGCAAATGCTAATGATTTACATACTCTTCTGTGTCTGTGTTCGTGATACACTACAGAAGTTTATTAAAGAAAAAGTAAGTATACTCTTTATTAACCTATAGATTTCCTAGGAAAGTTGCAGTAAAAATAAACACTTGAAACAGTACAATGAGTAAACCATTGTTCAGGTATGGGAAATATCCAACAAAAGTGACTTAACTGGAGCATAGTTGCTTTGTCCTTTTAGAAACCTTCGTATTATCAGAATTTAAAGTCTACAGCATAACAACTATATTGTTCATTCATTAGAACAACACTTATCAGGTTCAGTAAGATCCTCTTTTTTTTTTTAAGATTTTATTTATTTATTTGACAGAGAGAGAGAGAGAGAGAGAGAGAGAGAGAGAGAGAGAGAGAGACAGATCACAAGTAGGCAGAGAGGCAGGCAGAGAGAGTGGAGGAAGCAGGCTCTCTGTCGAGCAGACAGCCTGATGTGGGCCTCGATCCCAGGACCCTGAGATCATGACCTGAGCCGAAGGCAGAGGCTTTAACCCACTGAGCCACCCAGGCGCCCAGTAAGATCCTCTCTTAATGCCACATCCTCTCCCACATTTTTGACCATAGAAATACAGATAACAATTATGCTGGGATAATGGCCATAAACTAGGACTTCTTAAGCAAGCTGGGACATGTGTTCACATAACTTTTAGGGCAAAAATTCCTTAACAGATTGACTATCATTTTTGCCTTCACTTTCTCATCTCCAGTTCTCTTTGTGATTAATTCTAGAAAGATTTTTTTTGTCTCTATCACTGAATTGGAACTACTCCTGCCAAATACTATCAAATGCAATAATCAACTCTCTGTCCTCATTTTAACCTCCCAACAGGATGTGAAATGCATTCTTTACCTGGCTACCAGGATACCACACTCTGCTAGTAACACCCATGGCAAGGCTTGTATCTTTTCTCCAACCTGTGAATGTTGGAATACCTCCAGGGGCCACTCTCCGGTCTTCCCCTTTCCTCTTCCTCAGTGACCTTATACTATCTTAGGACTTTAAACCCCATTTATACGTCAATGACTCCCTTTCTCAGGAATTCAAGTCACATATTAAACTGATGACTTGTCTCCTCCACTTAGATGTCTTACAGGCATCTCAACTTTAACACAAAAAAATGCTAATCATTTTGCTATAAAACTACTAATCATCTAGATGCTCAGATAAAAATTCTAAAGGTCACCCTTGATTTCTTCCATACCTCCACATCTAATATCAATTCTATGAAAAGTCTTATCTGGTGCCACCTTCAAAATAAAGCTAGAGCATCTGGCCGCCAGGACCCCACCAGTGCAAGCTTGCCACAAACCATGACAGAAGCCTCTCAACTAGTTTTCATGCTTCCATTCTGAAACTCCTACAGTCTCATCATCATAGAGCAGCCAGAGTTATTTTTTAAAAGCTTTAAATCACACAGGGGATTCTGGGGACCTGTTAAACAATGTGCACGTAGTTGAAAATATGATACTTTAGTACACTTAGAAATTGTTGGAATGGTAAAAAAAAAATTAGTACATTTCGTTTGCTTGGATAAAGATACTTCTGACTCTTGTGTGCTTTTGCCTCAAAGTCAAACTCTAAAAAAGATAAATTTAAAATAAACCTTGGGGGTGCCTGGGTGGCTCAGTGGGTTAAGCCTCTGCCTTTGGCTCAGTTCATGATCTCAGGGTCCTGGGATCAAGCCCCGCATCAGGCTCCCTGCTGAGGAGCGGGGAGCCTGCTTCCCCCTCTCTCTCTGCCTACTTGTGATCTCTGTCAAATAAATAAATAAAATTTGGAAATAAAATAAATAAATAAAATTTGGAAAAAAAAAACCTTATATCAGAGCACAAATCAGTCCCCTATTAAAAATTTTAGTAGATTCCTATCAGACTTAGAACAAAATTCAACTCCTTATCATGATTTATCTGTCAATGTAAATCAAACCTTTTAAAAACTTCTTACCTGTACAGGGTGAAAGAGTTACAATACCCACATAATCCATCCTGCATGTACCTTTTATACTTCATCTCCTACCATTCGACCCCTCTCACTCATTCCACTCCAAACATGGATACTTCTCACTGTTTCTGAAGCCCATTCCAGTCTGGAGGCCTTTAGACTCCCTGTTCCCTCAGTCTGGAATGTTCTTCCCCTAGATCTATGCATGGTAATTCACATTCTTTAATATTTTGCTCAAATATCATCTTGAATGAAGTCATCTAATTATACCTTTCCTTTTCCTTATCTTGCATTATTCATTTATTTACCAAAATACAAGCTCCATGAGGGCAGGCACTTAATTGTAGGTAATCTGATTATTAATCTAGATCTTTAAATTTTATTACTAGAAAAACTGAAGCACTTAAATCACCCTTAAGAAGTCACAAACAATAGGAAACCTATAACATCATAAGGGCACTCTTAAAAAATTAGAAATTCTCACTGTGGTGACTATAGTTAATAATACTGTATGGCATATTTGAAATTTGTTAAAGAGAGTAGGTCTCAATATTCCTCACCACATGAAAAAAAATTTGTGATTATTATGGCAATGGATGTTAACTAGACTTATTGTGGTGATCATTTTGCAATATATACAACTACCAAATCACTATGCTATACAATGAAACTAATATAGTATCTATGTCAATTATACCTCAGTAACAAAAAATGAGAAACAACTCATCTTGCTTCATTCCCCACCAGCTAGTAACATCGAATCTTCAATGGTTACATGACTAAATGTGTCCTGTTACTTGTATCACCAGGAACCAAGCTCACACACACAAAACATCCACTTGTACTTGTGACTTGAAGGAACTATGTGCATACATAATAAAGCATCGGGTTCTTAAGACTTGGTTTTACAGTCTCCCTAGAGTTCCTTCCATCTCCAGAACTCTACCCTTCTTTGAGTTTTACTGTGTTCAAAATAGTTTCAGCAACTGATTCACAATGGTGTTATTATGTAACTAGAAAAAGTGTGTCTTACTTGGTGTTGAAAATAGGAGTAATTGGTCTGTGAACAGGTGCACTGCTAAAAAAAAAGGTTTAATGAAATTTCTAATTCCATAGCTATTAATAACTAAATTTCAATATGTAAGATAACAGGAATAGTGAACACTAGGTGTCAGTGTAAGAAATGGAAAAATATTTTTAAAAACTTGTTTCCAATCAGGTATATAACAAAGAAATCAAAAGCAGCTGTGACCACATTTACTCGTAATTACATAATTCAGTTAACAAGCCAATCTTTCTTTCGAACAAAAATTCCTGTTCCAAAACCATCAAGAGTTTAAAATCAGATTAAGTTGATTATTAGAAATTATAAGTCTTTTGTAAATTCAGCTACATGAAACACAGCAAATTAATTTTACTTTTAAGAATAGATGTTTCGAAGGATGGTGTTAAACACAGGTATAAATCTGGAAGTATTATGTTGCATATTTTTAGTTGGTAGAAAAGAATTATTTTCACAGTAATAATGCTGGATGATTAATAAAGTATACTGAATTTTCAGATTTTCCCTGAACAGAAATATGAAACATGAAGGTATTAGAAATTACAATGCTTAAAAGGTCAATTCACAATTGCACACGTGACCCTGGGAAGGGTGATTGACTCTTCCCTCAAATTCTGGTACCTAGAGGTTATTTCTAAACTATGAATGCTAAAACTAATACTAAAAACAGCATCTATTAACGATCAATACTTTAGATAAAAGCCTTCTGTATAGACTCTTCAGATTAAAGACTTATAAAACAGGTGTTAGTTTTAAAAAGATATTAGCAATAATACTAAAAGGTAAAGTTAAATTAAAATAGTGCCTCATATTTTACAAAGTGCATTCATAAGAAATACCTAATTTAAGCCCAATAATACTAACGTAATATATATTCTTTTTAGCACAGCATCGTTTTGAGGGCTTGAACTCTCTTCTATCTATTGAACTCTCTCACCTACCCACTTGGCCATTTCCATGTTCCACCTCTCAAACTCCACATCATTATTTACTTATTTCATCTTTTCATATGTTTTTCAAGCGTGTTGGGAAACTTTTTGTACAATATTCTGGAAGTCATTTGTAGAAATGGAACAAAACTAAATACAGAAGTCATCACTAGGGTACAAAATGCTGTGACTCAAAATTCATTTAGGAAAATATTTAAGGATTTGCCGGAGAGAAATAAATGCTTTTAGTTAATGTTGTACTCTTGTTTTACTGATAGTTAAGTTCTACTCAAATTCTAGTCGTAAAATGAGAAAGTATGAAGTTTATGGAAAAGCTTTCCAAGCTTGAGGACTGAAGCAAACTAACAAAGGCAATTTAGACCACTCTGCAGATTTCTTCCCGGGCACATAAAGTCAGATGGTGACAGACAAGGACGGAACAGGGAAATTCATATATAATACATTATCTAAACTAGTATCTGTGACTTTTAAGGTATCTTAGCTTATCAGGAATGAGAAATAGAAATGAAAGAAACTGAGCTAGTACTATATATGATATGACATTCAAAGATAGGAAAGTGGCCCCAGAAATACATACAGCATATATCTCTTCAAACTTTCTTTCTGGCTCTTTAGTGTCTTTGCCCTTGACATTGTGTTACTCCAAATGTATAGATTAATGCTTAAAATTTTTGGCTGTCATTAATCAAATCGCATTTTCATTGACAAATAGTGTGGATCAGAGCTAGGTCACTTATATGCATTATCTTATATTGTGCCTATGAGGTAGGTAACTTCCTGCAGATGAGTAAACCAAGACTCAGAGATGAAGAAATATGCTCCAGGTTGCATAACTGGCAAGTTATGAAGCCAAGATTCAAACCTGGGGATCTTGTCTGCAAACACCTTCTACTGTACTGCTGTTTCCTAAAAAAAGCTCTTGTGGGTTTTGCAAAAGTAACCAGGACAGTCACATTTAGAACAATGATTAGTAAGTGAGAATATGTCAAATTGGTAGATCTAAAAATGCACTAATAACAACTTAGTACTTCCATCAGTTTTGCAATCAAGTAAACAGTAATAGCCACCATGGTGGATATGATTGTTGTATCATTCTGAATTCATTTATTCTTGCTGATACAGGATTTACTATCATTCTGTTCACAGATAGCAAATAAAGTTCAGAACTTGTTATCATACAGCTTGAAGCTGGTAATATCTTTTGCCCTAAATACTTCAGTACCCCTCCTCTGATAGATCTCTTCAGAAGTGGCTTCTGGAGTCTTTCATTATTGTATATAAAGTAGCCAGGTTATTCTATCCACCTTCCTCAGTTGCCACTTTCTGACTTTGCCCCCCAACAATCTACAGAATAACAAATAAATTCCTCAGTTTGAAATTCAATGACCTTAAAAATCGAGTCCAAAGCTGCTTTCTCATCCCTTTCTCTAATATAAATTTAGGAAAGGTTGTTTATAGTACAAGTGCAAATTTACATGGCTTGATCAGAGGTGATTTCATACAAACCAATGCCTAAATTTGGTTTCTTGGCATAAAATGCAAACTGTGTAATTTATCTGACATTTAAAAATAGGACTTCCACCTCTGACAACATCATTCAAACCCATTCCAAAATCTATACATAGTTTTCATTATTAATGGTTACTAAGTGGCTTGTTATCCAAGCATACTTACTTAAAACAGAAACAATTGGTTTTGGAACTCAAGTGTAAATAAAAGGATAATTTATTAATTATCATTTTCTCTTTTGGAGAATAGCTATGCAGTGTTTAGTACTGACATAGATAAAAATAACTTTCTTCTTGCTTACAAGAAACATTCACTTCCTGACTCACATAAAAAGAGAACAAATATAGATAGATATGTTAGGGGGAAAAAAGAGCTTCTAAAATCCAGTATCTTAGTTCCACAAGAGAGACATTTGCAAACATTAACTATATCACCACCTGATCTCTGATTTATATGAAAATGAAGTGGCTTTACTTTATACTCATCATGTTAGAAAACACAAAACTTCTTTAAAAAAAAAAAAGAGCTAATACTTCTGCTTCTAAATGGAAAAACAAACAAAAATAAAAATATTGAGTTCCTAGTAAACATAAGGCACCCATAGCAATCTTATTCTTACCAATGAAATTAAATGCATGTCTATTTAGTAAAAGAAAAATATTTGACCTCTTTCACCTTGCCATAGACGACATGATTGCACAGAATAAAACAGAGGCTTTAATCAGGGGGGTAAAAGTTAATACAAGAGGAGACTGAATAAAATTATTACTCTTTTTATAACATGTGGACCACAAGAAATTTTTTAGGAATAATGTGAGGTATTTTAATTTTCATATTATCATCAAATCTTATGATGAAGTCTAGTGATCTTAACAAATCAGACTTAAGGGGGAAACTTCAAGAAGCAAACTTAGTCTCAATGACAAAGTCTTCACTAGAACTTTCCTTCTTGCAGCCTATTACCAATGCAAGCAGCAAGAACATAACTTCATAGAACTCATGCTTTACACATCTTGATTTCAAGTATGCTTAAATCTTTTCTTTTGTTCACATTTAATTACTTTTGTCCAAAGATCTATCAAATGATGCCTACTTTAATTTTATAAAATTACCCACTGTGCCTAAAATGTTTTGTTTTTTTGTTGCTAAATGGTTATTAAGACCATTTCTCATGTTGAACGATGTTTTTCTCTTTACAAACTTGAAGTGTGATGAAGTACTTATCAGAGACTTGATACTGAATTTGTATGTTCCATACCAAAAGAAGATTTTCCCTAGGGTTCTCTTTTTCAAATATCTCTTTTTGTTCACAAGCCCTCTGTAAAATATAAATCCTATTCTGAAAACAATATTCTTCACTTCAGAAAACCCCAGAATACTCAAAACTAGGAGAGACCTTAAAGATACATAGTAAATTCAGCCAGACAAGTATCCATTCATACCCATAAGTCAGCATTTTTCATTCTAAAGATTCCCTAAACTCTCTAGAGAAGAAATTACTTAAATTCCACATCTACTACTTATAAGGTATGTGACTTTGGGCAACTTGCTTAATCCTTCTGTTCTTCAGTTTCCAAGCCTATAAAATGAAGACAGTATCTTCTAACTCCCTAGATTTATTATAAATATTAAGTAAAATGACTGTTATTAGAGATGCTTATTCTGTCAGCACCCACAAATTGCAAGTTTGAAAAATAAAATATTTTAATTTTCTTAAGGACATCTGCCCAGCCAAGGCAACTTTACATAAAGGTTTTGGTCTTTTGCATATAGTATGCTATACTGTACATATAGTATAACTAAATTTCCAGATGAAAAAAGATTAAAATTTATTACTGAGAGACATCTTACTAAGTGTATCACACACTATCTTCATCTTCTAAAGAGTACCCTGAATGTAACAACTTTTCTAATTGTTTTAAACCTTCACTGTGAATATCAATCATCATATTTTGTTAATATAAGTATGACGGTCGGTCTCTTCAACCAAAGAATTTTATTAACAGACTTTAGATATTACAGTATACAATTTCTGGAACATACTTTGTAAATTTTACTGCTAGACCAACTAGATACCTATAATTTTGTGTGTCTGTGTTTTTATAAGCAATTATTTTGTCTTGGCTCCTTCACTCTTTTTTTTTAAATTTTTTAATTTTATTTATTTTTTATTCTTTGCCCCAGGGCTACAGGTCTGTGAATCATCAGGCTTACATCTTTCACAGCATTCACCAAAGCACAAACCCTCCCCAATGTCCATAACCCATCCACCCTATCCCTACCCTCCCACCCCCCAGTAACCCTCAGTTTGTTTTGTGAGATTAGGAGTCTCTTATGGTTCACTCTTACTTCTTACAGTTTCATATCAGTGCCCACCTTTGTAACTAACTGCCTTGTCGTCACTGTTCTGCAGCTTCTACTCTACTGCAAAAAAGGAAAACTGATAAATGTTTAGATTAAACACATTCTGGATGACGAACATGACTTTTATACTATCTACTGCCTTTTACTGCTCTCTGCCAGATTCTTAGCTGGACTGAAAGTGCAAAGTCAGTAACATATTACTGATAAAACATTTTAAAAAATGGTCTCGAAACATTCTTAAGGTTTTTTTTAAGCCTTTTCTAACTGACAAATTTATTTAAGAGACCTTATTTCTCTTTCTATTCCCTTTAAAAATCTGAGATCAAATTTATATCATTGCTTCAAATATAAATAATAACTTGAATTTCAGGTTATATACATCACCGAGAATTTCAAAATAACTTATTCTAGAGAAAGATTTAAGGATAGTTAATACATACTTGGTAAACTAAGAATGTGATTATAAATTCAACAAGAGACAGGACAATGACTAGAAATATCTGAAATCATCAGCATAAACAAATGCTCCCTATCACAGTTAGTAAAAAAACACCCCTAATAAAATAACAGGATGGAAGTAGATACCTAAAGGCTAAAACACATTTTTTAAAAGACTTATTATATATTCTTCAAGTATAAAATAACATGTGCTGAGATATGAGAAATAAAGCCTTCTAACTATATACATAATACATATATAAAATATAACATACATAATTATATATATGTAAAACAAACAAAGCAATGTTAAACTGGGTTAAATTTTTATACATTCAAAAGCTATATAGAAATAATAATTTTTTAAACCTGGAAAATGGTCTATATGTGTACAATAAAACAATATATATAAAATCTTTAGCAGCCTGGCACATAGTAGACATTTACTAACTTTTATTTTCTTCTTTTCTGGATAGTCTGCACATGAATCAGGAGTAACAGCAACACTGGGGAAAGGAGATAGAGAGTTATGCATATATAATAGTGTCAGAGATCTTAGAAAAGGTACTGAAGAATAGGAGTTTAAAAACAATCTCTTGGTTCAGATACAGTGAAGACAAAATTTGATGAATGAGAACTGGGGAGACATTTACCAAATTAAAAGGCATCAAAGGTAAGAACAAAGAGAAAGGGAGGGAGAACCCAACATCTGCTAATCCAGATAGGAGACTGGACATTCCCTCTTTCACGTGTGTGTGTGTGTGTGTGTGTGTGCGTGCGCGCGTGCGTGCGTGTGTGTGTGTGTGTGTGTTTGTTTGCTTATTTATTTATTTAAGTAGGCTCCATGCCAAGTGTGGAGCCCAATATGGGGCCCAAACTCACAACCCTGAGATCAAGACCCAAGGTGAGACCAAGGGTCAGACGCTCAACACACTGAACCACCCAGGCACCTGTGTATGTTTATTTTTTTTTATTAATTTTCATAATGAGAAATTATTATAATAACCCTGAAAATAGATTCCCATAATGAAAACGTAATTCAACAGAGTGGCTTCCTAGTTGCCTGACAAATTCACAGAGTGAAAAATCTGGTACGATTTTCAGATGGAATGATAAATGATTATATTCTATAATAAACAGATTGTTTTGGTAAGTTTTATTTGATAAGTTTCAGTGAATAGAGAAACAGAAGTAGTCATACAGTCATCAGAGATTATGATAGTTTTTAAACTTCACTCAAAATGGATATTATCAAAAGAATGTCATTGACAGCATTATCAATTCACCCATACAATTTCCAATTCCAAATCTCTACCTATTTTAATTAAGTGATGCAACTCAATTGGGAGAGTGAGAATTTTATGGAAAGTCTGTATCTCTTTGGTAAATCTGAAATTCCTGGCAACAGTTCATTAAGCATTTTTAAGAAGTTTCAGTCACAACTGAAACTTTCAGCATAGGTCAGAAATACAAGCTTTAAATAAGAGTCAAGTCGTTAGTAGAGCTTAGCTTAGGTCAAGTGACAGGATTCTAGCAGACCAACAGGAAGAAAGTGAAGAACCCCAAAGGAAAATCCTTGACACATGTGGAAAGATGGGGAGTTGGTGTTTTACATCCATGCTAAGAAAGCCAAGTAACCTGAGACACTACTTACCGGAACTGTAAACACTTTATACTGAGACTGTCTTACCTTGTAAACTTGAATAACTGACTATGACTGGGATGTAGGGCAGAAGGAAAAAAAAAGGAGGGGGGGAAAGACACGCTAAGAGAGGGAGAAGGCTTGGAAATTCCTTCCTGGTTGGCCCTTTAGATTATGGCTGCAGCAAACTACCCAGAACAGTTGGTGGGGAAAACACAGCTGAAGAGGCATTTTGCCTAGATATGCCTATTTTGTGTCACAGATTAATAATCAAGTACCTGTCAACTACGATATAAACTTACTATTTTTTTAAGAAGATTTATTTATTTGTCAGAGAGAGAGAGAGAGGGAGAGAGAGAAAGGCAGGCAGAGGGAGAAGCAGGCTCCCTGATATGGGGCTTGATCCCAGGACCCTGGCATCATGACCTGAGCCAAAGGCAGAAGCTTAACTGACTAAGCCACTCGGGTACCCCAAACTTACTATTTTTTAAAAAGAATACTTAAATAGTATTTCTTGAGGCATGAGGTGGTAGTATCTGAGAGAAAATAAGACTAATTAAATAGAAAATATTAAGATCAGGGGCGCCTGGGTGGCTCAGTTTTTGGGCATCTGCCTTCAGCTCAGGTCGTGATCCCAGGGTCCTAGGATCAAGCCCGGCATCAGGCTCCCTGCTCCTCAGGGAATTTGCTTCTCCCTCCCCCTCTCCTGCTGCTTGTGTTACCTCTCTCACTGTCTCTGTCTCTGTTCAATAAATAAAACAGAATCTTAAAAAAAAAAATGAAGATCAACTAGAAACAAGTGCTATTCAAAACTTGTAAAGTTTCCACAGCACATTAATAAAAAAATTAAGTTTTAAGTAAAAGTCAGAAAAAATAATTGGTTTTTAGTGACATATAATGTTCTGTATCTTGATCTGCATGTATATGTGTGCACTTGTGTTTTTCACAAAGCAGGTGTGCTTTTAAGCTGTTTATAATAAATACGTGGTACTTGATTTACTCCACAGTAGGAACAGACAAAATAAGCCAAGATTTTTTTTCCCATATGGTATTTGTGAACTCCTTTATCCCATTCATGTAAACACAGAGTGTGTTCCGGTTTGCTGAGTTACATATACATGCTTTGACTTAGTACAAAGTTTCAATGTTTGGTTAGCTAGAAGACTGTTTCCATTCTGTGATTCATTAGGTCCCCGTGGTACCTCTACTTCCTTTATTTTATGCAATCACAAATTATATTAGTTTGTCCTATTTTGATAACCCCTTACAAGTGAAGTTCTGCACAGCAAACTTTATTACTATTTTAAGTTTTCATTTAAATTCCAGTTAGTTAACATACAGTGTAATATTAGTTTCAGGTGTACAATACAGTGATTCAACACTTCCATACAACACCCAGTGCTCATCATGAAAAGTGCCCTTCTTAATCCTCATCACCTGTTCAACTCCTTCCCCCGCCCCCCCTTCCAGTAATCATCAGTTGTTCTCTATAGTTAAAGAGTTTCTTGGTGTGCCTCTCTCTCCTTTTAAAAACATACTCGTAAACCATTACTGAGGTGGCATAAGTGACAATCTCACAGAAATGGTAATAAGGCTCAAGCAATGCCTTACATGAGCTCCTTCTACCAAGGAGACTGACTGCCAAATTAAAAAGCATTAGAAGGAAGAAGGCCAGTGGGGGGGGGGGGAAGGGGCGTCACGAGGAGAGGCACAACTCAGTGTATACTAATCCACGTGAGAGATTTAAGCAATTGCTCTTCACACACATAAATTTATCAATTTTCATATATTTTTTAAAATATTTATTTATTTTAGAAAGGGGGAGGGGCAGAGGGAGAGAATCTCAAGCAGACTCCCTGCTGGGCACGGAGCTGGACATGGGCTCAATTTCATGACCCATGAGATAGTGACCTGAGCAGAAACCAAGAATTAGACATGTGACCAATCAAGCCACCAAGGCATCCCTACCAATTTTCATATTAAAGACTGTTTGACTAACCCTGTACTGGTTCTGAACAAATAGCTGACTATTTGCCTAGTAGATTAATAACAAGAAAGTCCAATATGATTTTGAAGTGGAATGATAATTATATTCTATGCATGAAATGAAGAGATTCTTTCGATCATTAAGCTTGAATGAAAAAAAATGAAAACAGCTATATAGTCAGAAGTCATAATAGTTATAATCTTGAAAGGATAATATTATTATTATTGAGAACATCATTTAATAGCAACTCGTCACACCATTTCGAATTGGCACAAATCTCTAGCTACCTTCAAACTGGAGATGCAGCTCAACCTGGGGAGTTGAGGGAGACGGAAGCTTACGATATGAAAAGGTTGGCATCTCTCTGGCAAATGTGAAAGACATTTCAATTCATTTTCTAATCCATTTCTAATCTAAATCATACCACCAAAGAGTCCTCTTACCTTATCAGGATTAATCACAACACTAACCACTTAAGTACTAGCATTACTACAACTTGGAGAAAGGATGCTATGCCCCAGGAACTTGATTCAGTAAGTCCTTTACATACATTTTATCTAATTTTTATGACCCTCTGTAACAACTGTTAACTATTAGCACTGTCATTTTACAAAATAAGGAAATTACGACTTTTGAATACCATCTCTCTAGTGACAATTTCTAATTTGTATTGGACTGAACCATCTAAAATTGCCAATATTCAACCATTCGTGATCTATAAAAATGGCAATTTCATTTTGATTCAAACCTAGACAACTTAATAAGCTTAAAATAATTTCTGAAGTAGGGCGCCTGGGTGGCTCAGTTGGTTAAGCATCTGCCTTCAGCTCAGGTCATGATCTCAGGGTCCTGGGATCAAGCCCCACATCAGGCTCCCTGCTCAGCGGAGAGTCAGCTTCTCCCTCTCGCTCTGATCCTCCTCCCGGCTTGTGCGCACATGCTCTCTCTCTCTCTCTCTCTCTCTCTCTCAAATAACTTTAAAAAAAATTTAAAAAACATTTCTGAAGTGTAATTCAACTTCAAATCCTATGATTTTAATAAACACTTGTTCTTTAATAACATCAAAAGCCTTATATAGATTGTAAACTGTGTATTTTCACTATTTAACATATCCTGTAATTCTACAGAACTCTAGTGAAAAAGAGTCAACTGGGGCCTAAGCCAGACACAACCTAACAAGTGGAACAGAGTAGAGGAAATCATCCAGAAGGAGGGTGGGTCTGCCTGAAATACTACTTAAGAATCAAGGGCAGGATTGGGGGTAAAGGATGAGAGGGTAAAGGCCTCAGATAAGAAAACAGGTAGAAGAAACTGGCAACAAAAGAAAAGATTTAAGGAAAAACTTCCCGACTTGCCAATCTTACTGTAGCATTTCCCAAATGAAACAATAAGGAGACGCTGCCAAGATAATCCCCAAACTGTACACCATTATTAGTTCTAGATACACAGATGATGTTCAACAAAAATCTGCACTGGAAAAAAAAATCTGCATTGACTGACTGAACAAGAAACACATTTAAAAGAAGAATCAGGACGCCTGGGTGGCTCAGTGGGTTAAAGCCTCTGCTTTCGGCTCAGGTCATGATCTCAGGGTCCTGGGATCGAGGCCCGCATCGGGCTCCCTGCTCAGCGGGGAGCCTGCTTCCTCCTCTCTCTCTCTGCCTGCCTCTCTGCCTACTTGTGATCTCTCTCCCTCTGTGTCAAATAAATAAATAAAATCTTTAAAAAAAATAAAAAATAAATAAATAAATAAAAGAAGAATCGAAGTATACCACATAAAACTTGTCAAAAACACAGCTGACCTGCTTTAGGACACTATATTCAGTCCTGATATCTGTATGTCAAAAGAGAATATCTTGAAATAGTCGACAACACAAACTTACGTATGGCCTAGGACAGAATGCAAACTGACATTTAAAAAAGTGCTTTAGGATATAAGGGGTAGTACAATATACACTAGGTATCAACCTGTGTAACTTACCTTACACAGAATAAAATGCTGAAAATATAAACAGATCCAAGATGGATTTCAGAAATTCCTAACTGAAACAAGCAATGGCTCTTGGAAGAAGCTGTTGATATTTTGAGGTAGATGTTTGGTTCACAGAGATTACACATTGAATTAAATGAATATTTTTCTCTGGTTATATTCTTGCTATATTATTATCTAAGTATAAACTTGATGATTAAAATTGTATTTATATCTAACATCACCCTCTATTATTTCTCTATGTTTCTCTAAAATAAAGAAAATGGCATTGTGTGTGTATACATACATGTGTGTTATTCATTTAAACTATTCCAATCACTTTTTTTAATACAAAGTCTGTATTGTTCCATTTAATTGACACAAATAATTTTAAGCCTTAAGAGGTATATGCCTACAAATACAAATCTTTAAAGATTTTATTTATTTATTTCACAGAGGGAGAGAGATCACAAGGAGGCAGAGAGGAAGGCAGAGAGAGAGAGATCACAAGGAGGCAGAGAGGCAGGCAGAGAGAGAGGGGGAAGCAGGCTCCCTGCTGAGCAGGGAGCCCGATGCGGGCCTCGATCCCAGGACCCTGAGATCATGACCTGAGCCGAAAGCAGAGGCTTTAACCCACTGAGCCACCCAGGCGCCCAAATACAAATCTTTAAGAAGCTCCATCATATTGGCCAACCCATACACAAATACTCTAAAGTACAGTGCCTCATACCCACTTCTTCTCAACAGAGTCAGGAGTGATGCTTTTTTTTTAGGGGCACTCACCCCCACAATAATTTTTCCCCCAGAACTTTTGACTGGGCAGATAAGGAGTAGGGTCTGGTACTTGTGGGATTTTGTTATTGTTATTGTTGTTGTTGTTGTTGTTGTTGTTGTTTTAAAGAAGATCCCTTTAATGTGAACCCCAAGTTGAGAACTGCTAAATGCCTTGGATTAGATGATATAACCAACTACCCTATTCATCAGACTTGTTTTTGAATGGTTTTACTGACTTTAATAATCAAGATCAACCAAAATTGGGTAAACAAACGTGATGCTTTGAGTAACGCCTAGGGTTACTGAAACGATTTTATGGCATCTTAAGATGATCTGTTTTGAAAGAGAAAACACTTAGGTGTATTAGGGTGTAAAGCAAAAACAAATTCATTAAGCTACAGTCAGACTCCGTATTGTTACTTAACAGTTTCAAGGAGTGGCCTCATCTTGTTCACCTAAAAGTCGTGTGAAAGTTCAGATCATGTTTTGACTTTTTTAAAAATACTGGCAATTTTGTTGCCCAGACCTGGTTACAAACCACCAGCCTATAAACTGGTTTCTCAAGTCTGATTCTTGAACTACTTGGATTACAAAGATCTTGGGTTTTTATTAAAAATACAAATTCTTCAGCCCTACTTGAGCCCTCCTGAAAAAGAATCTTCTGGGGAGTATGGATGAATAATCTGGATGTTTTGCAGATAATTCTTAGACAACCTGACCACTGACACTGATTCTATACTTAAGGAGACTCTGGATTTTTATAGTCCCCTATAATGACTCAGAATATTTATGTAACTGAAGAATTGCTAGGTAGCCTGAATAAGTATCAGCTGCGTGCCTACTCTTTCACGTGTAAGAGTTCAGAAGAGATACTTTATCTTATTTTTTTAACTTTATTTTTTCAGTGATCCAAGATTCATCGTTTATGCACCACACCCAGTGCTCCATGTAATACGTGCCCTCCTTAATACCCACCACCAGGCTCACCCATGCCCCCTCCCCCGGCCCCTCCATAACCCTCAGTTTGTTTCTCAGAGTCCACAGCCTCTCATGGTTCATCTCCCCTTCCGATTTACCCCAATTCACTTTTCCTTTCCTTCTCCTAAAGTCCTCCATTATAGTCCTTATGTTCCACAAGTAAGTGAAACCATATGATAATTGACTTTCTCTGCTTGACTTATTTCACTCAGCATAATCTCCTCCAGACCCGTCCATGTTGATACAAAAGTTGGGTATTCATCCTTTTTGATGGCTGCGTAATATTCCACTGTATATATGGACTATATATATCTAGCCATCAGGGAAACCCAAATCAAAACCACACTGAGATATCACATTACACCAGTTAGAATGGCCAAAATCAACAGGACAGGAAACAAGTGTTGGAGAGGATGTGGAGAAAGGGGAACCCTATTACAAAACTATTGGTGTGAATGCAAGTTGGTGCAGCCACTTTGGAAAACAGTGTGGAAATTCCTCAAAAAATTAAAAATAGAACTACCCTATGACCCTGCAATTGCACTACTGGGTATTTACCCCAAAGATACAGATGTAGTGAAAAGAAGGGCCATATGTACCCCAGTGTTCATAGCAGCAATGTCTACAACTGCCAAACTGTGGAAAGAGCCAAGATGCCCTTCAATAGATGAATGGATAAAGAAGATGTGGTCCATATATACAATGGAATATTACACAGCCAGCAGAAGAGATATTATAAAGATTTTTTTTTATTTGACAGAGAGAGAGAGAGATCACAAGTAGGCAGAGAGGCAGGCAGAGGGAGAGGGGGAAGCAGGCTCCCCACTGAGCAGAGAGCCGGATGCGGGGCTCGATCCCAGGATCCCGAGATCATGACCTGAGCCAAAGGCAGAGGCTTAACCCACTGAGCCACCCAGGCGCCCCAGAAGAGATATTTTAAAAAGCCAAGGGATACTGGCAATAGTATTGAACTTCTATGTTTTTCTTTCCCTTTAAGTTTTAGATTAAGTTTTCTTAAATTTTAGCTTTTGGTTGCAGAAGAACAAATGAACTGCTGAAGTCCTAGCTCACTGTCCTAGTAGGTAAAGGTGCTTTCTGACAGGAGACACAGCACCACAGAAGCTATGATGGTGAAAAGTCCCTCCTCTCTTCTGTATAGACAGTAGCAAGAATTTACATGCTTCCTGTTGCTTCTATAATTTTTGTATTACCTTTGATAGATCACTCTTCCATTAACAGAGCCAAGTTGCATGGGTTAAAAAAAAAAGTAAACTATACAGGAAACAACCTTCTTTATTATCTTTCTGAATTTCTGCGACATACATAACAACTGCTCCCACAGCTTTTGAAGGAAAGTAAATTTTTTTTGTAAAATTTTTTTTAATGACAAAATCTTCTTTCAAAATTCAGTTTCTTGAAAAGTAAAACTGGGGAGGAATATGGCAAAAATGGGTACCATATGCTGCATAACTCCATCAATACTGAATATCCTGATTAAGTCAATGAAGCTGGTCTGGTTTACCTCCCACAGGTAGAAGCGGCCACTGAGCAAAGATTTCCATGTTAAATTCAGGCCTGTGTTATCTAACATTTCAATTTCAATGTTTCAAGAGAAGCCAAAAATCCTGTTTTTATGTAAAAGAAGTCTAATTTTTAAATGTTGGCGATTAAATTCACATCTTTAAAAATACAGTCCAAATAAAATATAACATGCTTTTGTGCTATATCTATGCAGAGTATAATGTCTATTCTGATACTTACTTTCCTCAATTTAATACAGTAAATATATGTTGATTCCTATAAAAGATTTAACATATATTTTTATATAGACATGTATATACCAATGCATGAAGAACACGAGGTTGGATACCATTTGTCAAAACCTGCATCACTCTTTATGCATATTAGCATTACCAGCTATCATGTTTTAAAATTATTTTTTTACTCAATTTACTGAAATCAAAAACAAAAACAAAAAATAGCATACTACTTTCTCCACATCCATACAGCCCCCACCCCACCACATTACTGGCAACTGCTATCCTATTCTCTACATGTATGGACTGGATTTTATGTTTTTGTTTTTAGATTCCATATGTAAGAGAAATCATATGGTATTTGTCTTTCTCTGTCTGACTTACTTAACTAGCATAATACCCTCTAGGTAGTTGTAAATGGCACCCATGTAGTTGTAAATGGCACGATCTCATTCGTTTCTGGATATTACATTATGTATCTATATCACAATTTGTTTATCCAGTCATCTATCGACAGACACTTAGGTTGTTGCTTCTGTAGCTTGGCTATTGTAAATAGTGCTGCAATGAACACAGGCACATACATCTTTTTGAATTAGTGTTTTGTTATCTTACAATAATACCAAGAAGTGGAATTGCTGGATCATATGGTCGTTCTAGTTTTAATTTTTTGTGAGAAATTTCCACTTTGTAATTACCAATTTGTAATTCCGCTAATAGTGCACAAGAGTTCCTTTTTTCACATCCTTGCCAACATGTGTTCTCATCTTTTTGATAGCAGCCATTCTAACAGGTGTGAACTAATATCTCATTGTGGTTTTGATCTGTATTTTCCTGATGATTAGTGATATATAACACCTTTTCACGCACCTGTTGGCAATCTGCACATCTTCTGTGGAAAAATGTCTATTCAGATTTTCTGGCTATTTCTTAATCGAATTGGTTTTTTTATTCCTATGAACTATGTGAATTCTTAATCTATTGGGGATATTAATGACTTAGCAACCATATGATCTCCAAATATTTTCTCCCATTCAGTAGATCACCTTTTCAGTTTGCTGAAAGCTTCCTTTGTTGTGCGGAAGCTTTGTATAGTTTGATACAGTCCCACTAATTTTACTTTTACTTTTGGTATCAGATTTAAAAAATCACAATGAAGACCTATGTCAAGAAGATTACTACCTACGTTTTCTTCTAGGAGTTACATGGTTTCAGGTGTTATGTTCAAGTATTTAAATCAATTTTGAGTTAATATTAGTGTATGGTATATGACAGTGGTCCACTCTCATTCTTTTGTATGTGACTGTCCAATTGTCCCAACACCATTTTTGAACAGACTATTGTTTTCCCATTGTATACTCATGCTTGCTTTGCTGAAAATTAATTGACCATATACGCATGGATTTTCAGGATATCTATTCTACTCCATTAATTTATGTGTCTATTTTTATTCCAATACCATACTATTTCATTTATTATACCTTTTTAATGTAATTTGAAATGAGAGAGTGTGATACCTCCAGTTTTGTTCTTCTTTGTTAAGACTGCTTTGGCTATTAAAGGTCTTTTGTAGTTCCATACAAATTTTAGGACTGTTTTATTTCTATTAAAATGCCATTAGAATTTTGATATGGATTGGCTTGAATCTATAAATTCCTTTGCATATTATGGGCATTTTAATAATATTACTTCTTCCAAACTTTGAGCATGGAATATCTTTCCATTTATTTGTGTCATCTTCAGAATTTTTCCTTAATGTCCTATAGTTTTCACCATACAGGTGTTTCATCTCCTTTGTTAAATATATTCCTAGAAATTTTATTCTTTTTGATGCAATTGTAAATGATATTGTTTTTATCTTAACTTCTCTTTTAGATAGTTCATTATTAGTGTACAGAAAAAACAACAGATTCTGTTTTTTAATTTTGTACCCTTTGCTGAATTTGTTGACTTGCAACTTTACTGAATTTATTAGTTTTAACGTTTTTTTCATGGAATCTTAGGATTTTCTATATATAATATAAATAGTGGAAATTTTACTTCTTCCTTTCCAATCTGGATGCCTTTTATTTCTTTTTCTTGTCCGACTACTCTAGCTAAGAGTTCCAATATTATGTTGAATAAAAGTGGTGATAGTGGGCATTCTTGTCTTCTTTCTGATCTTAAGAGGAAAAGCTTCCCCCTTTCCATTGTTGAGTATGATGTTAGCTCTGAGCTTGTCATAGATGGTCCTTATTACTTATTGAAGTACAATTTCTCTGTATGTGCTTTGTTGAGAGTTTTTATCATAAATGGATGTTGAATTTTGTCAAATGCCTTTACACATCTACTGAGATGATCATATGATTTTTATCCTTCTTTCTGTTAATGTGGTATACAGACTAATTGATTTGTGCATGTTGAACCATCCTTGCATCCCTAAAATAAATCCTATTTGATCATGGTAAATGATCCTTTTTATGTATTGTTGAGTTGGTCTGCTAATGTTTTGTTGAGGATGTTTGGGCCTATATTAATCGGGGATATTGGCCTGAAATTTTCGTGTGACTTCCTTGTTTGGATTTGGTATCAGGGTAATGCGGGCTTGAAAAATGAGTTTAGAAGAATTCCTTCCTCTTCTATTGTTTGGGAAGACTTTGAGAAGGGCTGCAGAATTCACCAGAAGAGCCCTCTGGTCCTGGACTTTTGTTTATTAGAAGATATTTGATTACTGATTCAATCTCCTTAATAGTAATTGCTATGTTCAGATTTTCTATCTCACCCAGATGCAGTCTTGGTAAGGCTGTGTTTGTAGGAATTTATCCATTTCTTCTAGGTTATCCAATATGTTAGCATATAATTGTTTATATAGTATCTTATAATCCTTTATGTTTTTATAGTATCAGTTGTAACATCTCTTTCATTTCTGATTTTGAGGTCTCCTTTTTCTTCTTTGTGAGTCTAAATGTTTGTCAATTTTGTTTATCTTTTTGAAGAACCAGCTCTTAGTTTCATTGATCTTTTCTATTGTCTTCTTAGTCTCTGTTTCATTTATTTCTGTTCTAATTTTTGTTATTTTCTTCCTTCTACTAACGTTGGTTTTGTTTGTTCTTCTTTTTCTAGTTCCATTAGGTATAAAGTTAGGTTGTTTGAGATTTTTTTTATTTCTTCAGGTAGGCATTTTGCACTAATTGGTTGTTTAGTAGCATGTTGTTTAATCTTCATATATTTGTGAATTTTCCAGTTTTTTTCACATAACAAATAAATTCTTAGTTTCATCACTGTGATCAGAAGAGATGCTTGATATGATTTCAATCCTCTTGAATTTATTAAGACTTATTTTGTGGCCTAACATATTCTCTGTCTTGGAAAGTGTTAAATGTGCACTGGAGAAGAGTGTGTATTCGCTTCTTTTTGGATTTTAAATTTAATTTGTATGTGTCCATATATATTACAAATCTGTTAATTCCCCAAAGGCAAAGACAATTTTTATTCACTTTGTATCAGCAGAATCAGAGATACATTAGTGTCACTCAATAAAGGTTGGCTGAATTAATGAATACATAAAATTAGTACATGAAATAAAGAATACCTAATGATCTATTAAAGCAAGAAACAGTTTGAAACAGTATATGGCACCCTAGAAACTAAATGGTGGCTTAGTTTACACTTGCTTTTAGGATATTGTTAAAAATACAACTTTCATGTTCAAAGAACAACTGATAGCCACTTACATATGATTTTAGATTGTGCAGCTAAAGATTTAGTCCCATAGAAGTCCCACATATTGAACAATAAATACATAGACAGTATTTTAAGATACTATGACTATGGGATCTGAAAGGACACTGCAGCATTGAAAACACCACAGCTTTCTGAATAGCAATTCCCAAAGACCTATCCATATATAACAGCTCTATGCATGTTGCATCTGGGTATTACCAAATGACATGAAAACACAATGTGGTAGTTTCCAAACAATAAATAAATATTGTTTTAAAAACTATCGAAAGAGAGGCGCCTGGGTGGCTCAGTCGATTGAGCAGCTGCCTTCAGCTCAGGTCATGATCCCACGGTCCTGGGATCGAGCCCTGCATCGGGCTCCCTGCTCAATGCGGAGTCTGCTTCTCCCTCTCCCTCTGCCTGCTGCTCTGCCTACTTGTGTTCTATAACTCTCTGTGAAATAAATAAAATCTTAAAAAAAAAACCCACAAACTATCGAAAGAGGTCTCTGACATGCATGTTAAAACTAAGAGAAATTGATGTATAAGCTTCAAGTACATCAGAAGACCACCATCAAAGATAACCAACCAACCAAGGTCTTCTTTAACTGATAAGCTTAAATCTGAAATTAATAAACTACTTCACTTAATTGCAAATGAATCCCTACTTGGAAACAACATACTTTTACTTATATCAGTATCGGAAATAAGAATTCTTAGGTAACACTGTGGAACAAATGTGCTATGATAAAAATGTACCAAGATTCTGATGCAAAGAGGGGAAAAAAGAGAAAAGAAAAATAAAATTAGAGAAATTCACTATTGTGGTGATCATTTTGCAATATATATAAATATTGAAACTAATATAATGGTATATACCTGAAACTAATATAATATTATAGGTCAGTTATGTCTCAATAAAAAGTTTTTAAATGAAAAGAACGTCAATTCATTGTATCAAGTAACAACAATGTTTAGAAAAATGATTGAATTCAAATATCCACTCAGTTGAGTTAGAGTAATAAGCACACTCTGCACTGCTTCTCCCAATGGATACAATAAAAACCTTAGACATAGGGCATGCAACAACTATCTGAGAATTCTGAACAGTAAATAGTAGGAGGCAGACTTGAGAAGGAAATGAGAACATGAGATAAAAAAATCTGGCACTGAGTTTCATGGGTTTTATTTTGCACTAGTAACTATGTTGGACAAAAAAACCATGTAAACTTAGGTGTGAGTACCAGGCACATACAAAAAGTTACGAGACGTTCTCTCATTCTACTCCAACAAAGGTGAATGGAAACCTCAAGGAGGCAAGAGATTGGGATAAGGAAGAGGAGTCTGAATACACATGGGTAAAATAAGGGAATTTCGGGGGAAGTGATGTAAAGTACTGAATCTTGACTGTTATGGTAGTTATGAGAGTCTGTGCATTTGTCAAAACACACAGAGCTGAAAAACAAGAAGAAAAAAACACGGATTTTGACATATGTACTATAAGCAATACACTTCAAATATAAAAAATCAAAGCAGTAAAAAAAAATAATACTCCACAATGTGTAGTGGCTGCATTGTATTCTAAGTTAAGGAAGTATCAATATTTATTTTTTTAAATTTATTTTTATTCTTTGCCCAAGGGGTACAGGTCTGTGAATCATCAGGCTTACATCTTTCACAGCATTCACCAAACCACAAACCCTCCCCAATGTCCATAACCCATCCACCCTATCCCTACCCTCCCACCCCCCAGTAACCCTCAGTTTGTTTTGTGAGATTAGGAGTCTCTTATGGTTTGTCTCCTTCCCCATCCCATCTTGTTTCATTATTTTTCCCTCCCTACCCCCCACAACCCCCCACCCTGCCCCTCAAGTTCCTCATATCAGAGAGATCATATGATAATTGTCTTTCTCTGATTGACTTATTTCGCTCAGCATAATACCCTCCAGTTCCATCCATGTCGTTGCGAATGGCAAGATTTCGTTTCTTTTGATAGCTGCATAATATTCCATTGTATATATATACCACATCTTCTTTATCCATTCATCTGTTGATGGACATCTAGGTTCTTTCCATAGTTTGGCTATTGTGGACATTGCTGCTATAAACATTCGGGTGCACGTGCCCCTGAGGATCACTACCTTTGTGTCTTTAGGATAAATACCCAGTAGTGCGATTGCTGGGTCGTAGGGTAGCTCCATTTTCAACTTTTTGAGGAATCTCCATACTGTTTTCCAGAGTGGCTGCACCAGTTTGCATTCCCACCAACAGTGTAGGAGGGTTCCCCTTTCTCCGCAACCTCGCCAACATCTGTCATTTCCTGACTTGTTGATTTTAGCCATTCTGACTGGTGTAAGGTGGTATCTCGCTGTGGTTTTAATTTGTATTTCTCTGATGCCGAGTGATGTTGAGCACTTTCTCATGTGTCTGTTGGCCATTTGGATGTCTTCTTTGGAGAAATGTCTGTTCATGTCTACTGCCCATTTCTTGACTGGGTTATTTGTTTTATGGGTGTTGAGTTTGAGAAGCTCTTTATAGATTTTGGATACTAGCCCTTTATCTGATATGTCATTTGCAAATATCTTCTCCCATTCTGTCAGTTGTCTTTTGGTTTTGTTGACTGTTTCCTTTGCTGTGCAAAAGCTTTTAATCTTGATGAAGTCCCAATAGTTCATTTTTGCCCTTGCTTCCCTTGCCTTTGGTGAGGTTCCTAGGAAGAAGTTGCTGCGGTTGAGGTCGAAGAGGTTGCTGCCTGTGTTCTCCTCGAGGATTTTGATGGATTCCTTTCTCACATTGAGGTCTTTTATCCATTTTGAGTCTATTTTTGTGTGTGGTGTCAGGAAATGATCCAGTTTCATTTTTCTGCATGTGGCTGACCAGTTTTCCCAACACCATTTGTTGAAGAGACTGTCTTTTTCCCACTGGACATTCTTTCCTGCTTTGTCGAAGATTAGTTGACCATAGAGTTGAGGGTCCATTTTTGGGTTCTCTATTCTGTTCCACTGGTCTATGTGTCTGTTTTTGTGCCAGTACCATACTGTCTTGATGATGACGGCTTTGTAATAGAGCTTGAAATCTGGAATTGTGATGCCGCCAACTTTGCTTTTTTTTTTCAACATTCCTTTGGCTATTCGGGGTCTTTTCTGGTTCCATATAAATTTTAGGATTATTTGTTCCATTTCTTTGAAATAAATTGCTGGTATTTTGATGGGGATTGCATTAAATGTGTAGATTGCTCTAGGTAGCATAGACATTTTCACAATATTTATTCTACCCATCCATGAGCATGGAATGTTTTTCCACTTCTTTGTGTCTTCCTCAATTTCTTTCATGAGTACTTTATAGTTTTCTGAATACAGATTCTTTGCCTCTTTGGTTAGGTTTATTCCTAGGTATCTTATGGTTTTGGGTGCAATTGTAAATGGGATTGACTCTTTAATTTCTCTTTCTTCTGTTTTGTTGTTGGTATATAGAAATGCAACTGATTTCTGTGCATTGATTTTATATCCTGACACTTGACTGAATTCCTGTATGAGTGCTAGCAGTTTTGGAGTGGAGTCCTTTGGGTTTTCCACATAAAGTATCATATCATCTGCAAAGAGTGAGAGTTTGACCTCTTCCTTGCCGATTTGGATGCCTTTTATTTCTTTTTGTTGTCTGATTGCTGAGGCTAGGACTTCTAGTACTATGTTGAATAGCAGTGGTGATAGTGGACAGCCTTGCCGTGTTCCTGACTTTAGGGGAAAAGCTCTCAGTTTTTCTCCATTGAGAATGATATTCGCTGTGGGTTTTCGTAGATGACTTTGATGATATTGAGGTATGTACCCTCTATGCCTACACTATGAAGAGTTTTGATTAAGAAAGGGTGGTGTACTGTGTCAAATGCTTTTTCAGCATCTATTGAGAGGATCATATGGTTCTTGTTCTTTCTTTTATTAATGTCTTGTATCACATTGATTGATTTGCGAATGTTAAAACAACCTTGCATCCCAGGAATAAATCCCACTTGGTCATGGTGAATATTCCTTTTAATATACTGTTGGATCCTATTGGCTAGTATTTTGTTGAGGATTTTTGCATCCGTGTTCATCAAAGATATTGGTCTGTAATTCTCCTTCTTGATAGGGAGGAAGTATTATGTTTTCTTATTATGTTTTCTTTTCCTTTGAAGAGCTGAAATATGTTGAAATACACAAGCTCACAGGAGATACAGAAGGAATGAAGCCAAAAAAGCATCAGCAGGAAATTGTAAGAACTTAGCAGAGATGTGAGTTGGCTCATAACATGGCAGAGTTTACATTTTAATGTCCAGGCAAGTTACCTTCCAGCTAAAAGAAAACAACCAAAATTTTCAGAGGAGTCATAAGAGTATGTCATCTACAATATCCAGTTTTCAAATAAAAATTACTAGGGATGCAAAGAAACAAAAGGATAACTGAGTAAATAGAGGTATCGATGGAAATGGATTCCAATGTGATCCAAATATTGTTTAGAAGATAAAGACTTTGAAGGAGATATTATAAATATATTACAAGAATTAAAGGAGGGGAGATGCCAATTACGAGCTCCCATGCTTGCATTCACCCTCGGCAACAATAATGTAGCCACCATCCATGGACAAAAGGGGCGTGTGTGTGCTTTGGACTCAGGTAGGAAACTGGGAAAGTCCAGTGCAGTCCAAGGCTGACAAGAGCTATTTTGCAATTGATTCACTGAACGTGGTACTGGCTACAGACCCAGAAACAATCCTGTACCCCTGAGGGCTAGGCTACAGCCCTGTGTGGCCACCATACCATCACCTGTACCACACACCAAAGGACCTGGAAGGAGTCACGCCCATCTGTGCCTCAGATAGTAAGAGACACAGCTCAGTCCCAGCTGAGGAACTTGAAATGGTCTGTGCACTGATTCCAATCCCCTTGGCCACTGTCCAGAAACCCCTGCAGGTAAGCCCACCAAACCTGGTATTTCTGTAGATTCTGAAAGGGCCCTATAACCAGGCTCCAGTCCTTCCCAGCTGCTGTCTCAAGGAGTCCTGCTGGCACAAGAACCAGGCAGGAAACATTTCTGTCTACAGACTGAAATCATAAATCAAGTATTTTTTTTTCTGACTCCAATGATAAGGGACTAGGAATCAATAACAGGAGGAAAACTGGAAAATTCTCAAACATGCAGAAATTAAACAGCATTCTTCTGAATAACCAATGGATCAGAGAAGAAATCAAAAGGGAAGAGAGAAAATAGCTCGAGACAAAAACAAAAGCAGAACATACCAAAGCCTTTGGGATGCAGCAAAACCAGTTTCAGAGGGAAGTTTGTAGCAATAAATGCCTACATTAAGAATAAAGAAAGATCTCAAATATACAACCTAACTTTATACCACAAGGATTAAAAAAAAAGAACTAAGTCCAAAGATAGCATTAGGAAATAATATAGATTAGAGAGAAAATAAATGAAATAGAAATCAGAGACACAATAGAAAAAAAATCAGTGAAACTAGGAGTTTTTTTGAAAATATAAACAAACTGACAAATCTATAGCTCAACTAATGGGTAAAGAAAAAGAGGACTCAAGTAAACAAAATTATAAAAGAAATCAGAGAATTATAACTGGTATCACAGAAATGCAAAATATCATAGAAGGCTGCTAATGAGCATTACATAAAAACAAAATGGATAACCTAGATGAAATGGATAAATTCCTAGAAATCTATAGAAATATACAGCCTACCAAGACTGACCCATAAAGAAATGGAAAATCCAAACAGACCAATAATGATTAGGAAGTTGAAGCAATAATCAAAATCTTCCAACAAAGAAAAGCCCAGGATCAGACAGTTTCAGTGGTAAATTCTACCAAATATTTAAAGAAGACTATCCTCAAATTCTTCCAAAAACTGAGTAAGAGGGAACACTTCCAAACTCATTTTGTGAGGCCAGCATTAAACTGACACCAAAGTCAGATAAGGACACTACAAGAAAAGAAAACTACAGGGTAATACATTTGATAAATACAGATTCAGAAATTCTCAATAAAATTCTAGCAAACCAAATTCAAAAGTACATTAAAAAGATCATAAACTATAATCAAGTGGAATTTTCCTCTGGGATGCAAGATTGGTTCAATATACACAAATCAATAAGGGTGATAAGCTTATGACCCTTGTAATAGATACAGAAAAAACATTTCACAAAATTGAACACCCTCTTGTGATAATAATTCTCAACAGATTACATAAGAAGGAATTTAACTCAGTATAATAAAGGCCATATATGACAAGCCAATAGTTGGTATCAAGTGAAAGATAAAAAGTTTCTCTTTTAAAATCAGGAACAGGGCAACTGGGTGGCTCAGTGGGTTAAAGCCTCTGCCTTCAGCTCGGATCGTGATCTCAGGGTCCTGGGATCGAGGCCCACATTGGGCTCCCTGCTCTGCGGGAGCCTGCTTCCTCCTCTCTCTCTGCCTGCCTCTCTGCCTGCTTGTGATCTCTCTCTCTCTGTCAAACAAATAAATAAAATCTTAAAAATAAATAATTAGGCAAATAAATAAATAAATATAAAATAAAATCAGGAGCAAGACAAGGTTGCCCACTCTTACCACTTATTCAACATACTATTGGAAACCCTACCCAGAAAAATTAGGCAAAAGAAAGAAATAAAAAGTATTTAAATTTGAAAGGAAGATATAAAATTCTGTTTTGCAGATGACATGATGTTACATGTAGGAAATATAAAGAATCCACCAAAAAACCATTAAAACCAATAAATTCAGGAAAGTTGCAAAATACAAAGTCAATATACAAGAATCAGTTACATTTCTATACATTAGCAATGAGCTATCTGAAAGAGAAATAAAGAATTACATTTACACTAGCATCAAAAAAAATAAAATATTTAAATTTAACTAATGAGGTGAAATATCACTACACTGAAAATTGTATAATATTGGGGAAAGCAATTAAAGACAACACAAAAAATGGAAAGCTATCTTGTGCTCATGGATTGAAAAATTAGTATTACTTAAATGTCCATATTACTCAAAGCCACCTATACACTCAATGCAATCCCTATCAAAATTTCAATGGCATTTTTCACAGAGATAGAAAAGATAATGCTAATAAAACTTATATGGAACTACAAAAGACCCCGAATAACTGAAGCAACCTTGAGAAAAAAGAAGAAAACATCACAGCCTGATTTTGAACTATACTACAAAACTATAGTAATTAAAAGCAGCATAAAAAGGTACACAAAGATGAATGATATAGAATTAAGATCCCAGAAATATACCTATGCACCACAGTGAACTAATATTTCATAAGCGAACCAAGAATATTCAACGGAGAAAACAGTCTCTTTGATAAATGGTACTGGAAAACTGGATACCACATATGTGAATGAAACTGGATCTCTATCTCACACCACTCACAAAAATTAACTCAAAATGGAATAAAGGCTTAAATATAAGACCTGAAACCATAAAACTCTTAGAAGAAAACTTAAATAAAAAGCTCCCTGATATTGGTCTGGGCAATGATATTTTGGAAAGAAGCAAAAAATAAACAACTGAGAGTATGACAGATTAAAAAGCTGTAGCAGAGTGAAAGTCACAATCAATAAAATGAAAAGGCATCCTATAAAATGGGAGAATATATCTGCAAACCATATATCTGACAAGAAGTTAATTCTAAAATATTCGGGGATATATTAAAAAAAGAATATTTTTTTAAAACACTGCACAGAATGAGGGTCAGGAGGCCTCAATTCTGGTTCCAATTCTGGAACTTAATAAATCTTTGTCTTCTTTTTCTTTTTTTTATTATTTTTTCAGTGATCCAAGATTCATTGTTTATGCACCACACCCAGTGCTCCATGCAACATGTGCCCTCCTTAATACCCACCACCAGGCTCACCCATCCCCCCACCCCCTTCCCCTCCATAACCCTCAGCTTGTTTCTCAGAGTCCACAGTCTCTCATGGTTCATCTCCCCTTCCGATTTACCCCAATTCACTTTCCTTTCCTTCCCCTACAGTCCTCCATTATATTCCTTACGTTCCACAAGTAAATAAAACCATATGATAATTGACTTTCTCCGCTTGACTCATTTCACTAAGCATAATCTCCTTCAGACCCGTCCATGTTGATACAAAAGTTGGGTATTCATCCTTTTTGATGGCTGAGTAATATTCCATTGTATATATGGACCACATCTTCTTTATACATTTGTCTGTTGAAGGGCATCTCGACTCTTTCCACAGTTTGGCGATTGTGGACATTGCTGCTATGAACACTGGGGTACATATGGCCCTTCTTTTCACTACATCTGTACCTTTTGGGGTAAATACCCAGTAGTGCAATTGCAGAAGCCTGTGTCTTTGGTGAGCTATTTTTCTATACGTGGACATTCAAATTTCAAAATATAATAACATCCTCTCTCTTTTCCCCTGAGGTTTAACACTTATCAAATAAAACATGAACATGAAAGATGGTTGCGAAACTTAAAATTGGGGAAGGACCTGAACAGACATTTTTCCAAAGAAGATACACAAATGGCCAAAAGGTATATAAAAAGTGCTCAACATGACTTATCATCAGAGAAATTAAAATCAAAACCACAAGATATTATCCATACTGGAAGGATTACTGTCAACAAGACAGGAGACTATAAGTGCTGGCAAGGATGTGGAGAAAAGCAATCCCTTGTGCACTGTTGGTAGGAAAGTTAGTTGAGATAGCCACAATGGAAAACAGTATGAAAGTTCTTAAAAAAAAAAAAAAAACTGCCACAAGAGCCATCAGTTCTACTTCTGGGTGTATATCCAAAAGAAATAAAATCTTTGCAAAGATATCTGCACCACAATATACACTGCAGTATTATTTACAACAGCCAACACACAGAAACCACCCAAATGTGGATCATGAATGAACAGATAAAGAAAATATGGCACACGTATACATGTATACATATAATGGACTACTGGCCACTGAAAAAAACACCCCTGCAATTCCTTCCATTTGCAGCAACATAAAATAAATCTTGAAAGCATTATGCTAAGTGAAATAAGTGAGAAAGAGAAGACCTCTACTGTATTATCTCATTATATGCAGAATGTAAAAAAAAAAAAAAAAAAAAACCACCAAATTCACAGAAACAGAGAGTAGACTGGGGGCTGCCAGGGGCTTAGGGGTGGAAGAAATAGGACAATGTGGTTTAGAGGGTATAAACTTCCAAATACATGATGTATCAGTTCTGAGGAAGTAACGCACAGCATGATGACTATACCTAATGGTACTGTATTGTATACATGAAAATTGCTAAGAGTATACATATTAAACATTTTCATCACTCATGCAAAAAATGTTAAATATGTGAGGTGATGGATGTGTTAATTAACCCTAATGTAATCATTTCACGATATAAACATAGCAAATCGTGTTATCGTACATCTTAAACTTGTATTATATTACATGTCAATTATATCTCAATAAACATGGAATAAAAGAATTAAAGAAAAAGCTAGTCTTAAGAGTTAAAATGTATAGATAATTATAAGATGGTATAAAACACACAGACACACATATTTCATCATGGCTGCAAATATACAATGCTAAGAAAGGACTAACTTTAAAAACATTTCTCTCTTACTCTTTTCATCTGAAGAACTCACTCTAATACATGCCTTGATACGGCAAAGAGAATAAAGCAAGACCTTCCTCTAGTAAGGTGTCTCATTCTATTTTACATTTAGTGAGATTTGCACAGGGTCAATCTCACAAACACAGATCAAAATTATTTCCAAATAATACATGGATTATTACATGTATATGTAATAAGAAGTTCCAAGTAAATTCTCCTTTATACTACTGCAATGACCATCATCAAATAACTTCTATAAGTAACTTGGAACTTCTACATTTGAAATGAAAGAACAATATAAAAATGTGTCCATAATTAAAAAAGGTATATTATAACACAGTAAGATACATTTTCATATAGTATAACATAGAATACTATGATTAAAATGAAAAATATGTCAGATTGACTAAATAGTAGATTAAAGATTAAGAAGAATACATGAAGTTAAAGATAAGTCAGTAGAAACTACAAAGCCAAACAAAGTAACAGCTAAACATAGGGGAAAATTTTTTGAAAAAAAATTTAGAGGATCTCAGAGATTTGTGAAACAATAACAAATGGTTCAGCACACATGTGATTGAAATTGAAGAATGAAAAACACAAACTAAAAAAATAACGAAAATCTTCTGCAAATTACTGGTTTCCAGATCCAACAAGATCAGCAAACTTGCAAGCAAGATAATCATGAAGAAAGTCAGCCCTCCATACATCAAACTTCTAAGATCCAACAATAACGAGAAAATCTTTTTTTTATTTAATTTTTTTTTATTTTATTTTTATTCTTTAATAAAGAGAAAATCTTGAAATGAGCTAGAGAATGACAATATGAACAAGGGATCAAATGAGTAATAGCTGCCCTGTCATCAGAAACCAATGTATGCTGAGAAACATTGGAGTGGCACATTTGCACAGCTAAAAGGAAAAGATTAGCAACTAGAATTTCACATACGGAAAAGATACACCTCAAGAAAAAAGGTGAAAATATATATGTTCAGATGTAGAAACTAAAGATAATTCATCACTGGCACACCTGTACTATTAAAAATTTAGTGTTTTCAGGCGGAGGAAAATTATTTAAATGGCAACTCATACCTATAAGAACAAATGATGAACATGGGAAATCGTAAATATGTGGGTAAATGTAAAAGATTATACATACTTCCTTCTATATTTTAATTGTTTTAAAAGACAGAGGACTCCTTAAAGGAAAAAGCTACAACACTGTGATGTGAAGATAAGAGTATGTATAGATTTAATACACTATAGAGTAAATGTCTGATGATATTTTTAAGAGAAAAGGACACATAGACACAGTGACAAACGAGAGAAGGCCATGTGAATATAGAGTCAGAGAAAAATAGCTGCCAACTGAAAATTATATACCAGTACTTTAAAACCTGAATTTCTTTCTAGTCTCCATGTTTTCTTTTTTTAAATTATTTTTTTATTTCAATTTTAGGTAGTAAACATATAGTAAAGTATTGGTTTCTTAAGTAGAATTCAGTGATTCATCACTTAGAGCAATACCTAGTGCACTTCACAACAAGTGCCCTCCTTAATATTCATCATTCATCTAGCCCATCCACCATCCACCTTCCTTCATCAACTCTCAGTTTGTTCTCTATCATTAAGAGTCTCTTATGGCTTGTTTCTTGCCCTTTTTTTTTTCTTTTCCCCTTCCCATATGTTCATCTATTTTCTTTTTTAAATTCCACATGTGGGTGAGATCATATGGTATTTGTCTTCCTCTGACTAGTTATTTCACTTAGCATAAAACATTATAGCTCCATCCATGTCATTGTTGCAAATATCAAGATTTCATTGTTTGATGGCTAATATTCCATTGTATGTGTGTGTGTGTATACATATACATATATATATACATACATATATATATATATATATATATATATATATATATATATATATACACACACATATACATACACACCATAATTTCTTTATCCATTCATCAGTCACTGAACATTTGGGCTCTCTCCATAGTTTGGCTATTGTTGATAATGCTGCTGTAAACATCAGGGTGCATATATCCCTTTGAATCTGTATTTTTGTATCCTATGGGTCAATACCTAGTCATGCAATTGCTGGATCATAGAGTAGTTCTATTTTAACGTTTTGAGGAACCTCCTTGCTGTTCTCCATAATGGCTGGACCAGTTTGCATTCCCACCAACAGTGCAAGAGTGTTCCCCTTTCTCTGCAACCTTGCCAACACCTGTTTTTTCTTGTTTTATTAATTTTAGCCATCCTGACAAGTGTTAAGATGGTCTTTCATCATGGTTTTGATTTGTATTTCCCTGATGATGAGTGATATTGAGCATCTTCTCATGTGTCTGTTTAGCCATCTGGATGTCATTTTTGGAAAAGTGCCTATTCATGTCTTCTGCCCATTTCTTAACCAGATTACTTATTTTTGGGGTGTTGAGTATGGTAAGTTCTTGCTAGATTTTAGATATTAACCCTTTATCAGTTATACCATTTGCAAATATCTTCTCCCATTCTGTAGGCTGCCTTTTAGTTTTGTTGATTGTTCCCTTCACTGTGCAGAAGCTTTTTATTTTGATGAAGTCCCAATAGTTCATTTTTTATTTTGTTTCCCTTGCCTAGGGTGACATGTCTAGTAAGAAGATGCTATGGATAAGGTTCAAAGAGGTTTCTGCCTGTGCTCTCCTCTAGGATTTTGATGGTTTCCTGTCTCACGTTTGGGTCTTTAATCCATTTTGAATTTTTTTTTGTGTATGGTATAAGAAAATGGTCCAGTGTCATTCTTCTGCATGTTGCTGTACAGTTTTCCAACACCATTTGTTGAAAAGACTTTTTTTTTTCATTGGATATTCTTTCCTGTTTTGTCAAAGATTAGTTAAGCATATAGTTGTGGGTCCATTTTTGGGTAGTCTATTCTATTCCATTGATCTATGTGTCTGTTTTTGTGCTAGTATCATACTGTCTTAATGACTACAGCTTTGTAATATAGCTTGAAATCCAGAATCGTGATGCCTCCAGTTTTGTTTTTCTTTTTTAGAATTGCTTTGGCCATTTGGGGTCTTTTGTGGTTCCATACAAATTTTAGGACAGCTTGTTGTAGCTGTGTGAAAAATGCTGGTGGTATTTTGATGGGGATTGTATTAAATGTGTAGACTGCTTTGGGAGCACAGACATTTTATCAATGTTTGTCTTCCAATCCATGAGTATGGAACACTTTTACATTTCTTTGTGTCCTCTTCAATTTCTTTTGTAAGTGTTCTATAGTTTTCAGAGTACAGATCTTTTACTTCTTTAGTTAGATTTATTCTTAGGTATCTTATTGTTTTAGTGCAATTGCAAATTAGATCAATTCCTTGCTTTCTTTTTCTGCTGCTTTGTTTTTGTTATATGGAAATGCAACAGATTTCTATGCATTGATTTTATATCCCCACAATTTTGCTAACTTCATGTATGACTTCTAGCAAGTTTTTGGTGGAGTCTTTCAGGTTTTCTGCATAGAGTATTATGTCATCTGCAAATAGTGAAAGTCTGACTTCCTTTGCCAATGCAGCAAGGGAAAAGGGTCCTTAACCTACAAGGGAAGACAGATCACGTTCACAGCAGATTTGTCCACAGAGACTTGGCAGGCCAGAAAGTAGTGGAAGGAACTATTCAAGACACTGAATGGGAAAAATATGCAGCCATGAATTCTTTATCCAGCAAGGCTGGCATGGAAATTAGAAGGACAGATAAAGAGTTTCCCAGACAAACAAAAACTAAAGGGGTTCATGACCAGTAAACCAGCCCTCAAGAAATTGTAAGGGGGACTTTGAGTGGAGAAAAAGACCAAAAGCAACAAAGACTGGAAACGACCAGAAAACATCACTATAAACACCAACCCTACAGGTAACACAATGGCACTAAACTCCCATCTCTCAATAATCACTCTGAATGTAAATGGACTAAATGCGCCAATCAAAAGATATAGGGTATCAGAATGGATTAAAAAAACAAGATCTTTCTATATGCTGCCTACAAGAGGCTCATTTTAGACCTAGTCTCCATGTTTTCTAATGAAAATTCTGCTGTCTTTCAGACATTGTTCCCTTATGGTAATGAATCTGGGTGCTTTTAGGATTTATATTATGTCTTTTTTATATTTAGCATTTTAACATGCATTTCTGTGGGTTTACCCTGCATGGAGTTGGCTCAGTTCCTTGAATCTATAGATTTATGTATTTCAGTTTCAGATGTTCCGTTTGCAAAAGTAACAAAGATCAAATACATAGGAATAAATGTAATAAACATGTCAAGCCTATAGAAGATAAATGTTAAAACACTCATGAAAGACACCAAAGTGGTTTTCAAAAAAGGTAAAGACATTCCCTATTCTTAGATGGAGTCAACATTCTTAAGATGCAGTTTTCTCTAAATTGATTTGTAAATTCATGAAATCTCAATAAAGACACCAAAAAGTTATTTTATGGAGCTAGAAAAATCTAATACTAATATTCATAGAAAAAAAAATAAACATACAAAAATAACCAGGACCGCACAAAAAGAAAAATTACAAGGAGTCTAGTTGTAACAATCTTTAAAATATACCATAAACCTATGTAATTTAAAATGTATTATCACATGCATAGAAAAATAAGATACTGGTAATAAATATAAAACCATATATAGATCCCAAATATGCTTATTTAGTACATAATAAAGGAGGCATCTAAAATCATTAGGAAAAGCATGGACTTTTTAATAAATGATGATGGTATAACTGGGTAGTCATTCAGATAAAGATAAAATTAGATCCACATCTCACAGGATAACAAGAGTAAACTACAAATGGACTAAGGACCTAAACATTAAAAAGGAAATCATACAAGTCTCAAAAGGCAACATGGGTGAATTCCTCTTCAAATTCAGTATAAAGTAAGTCTTTCTAACTATGTTTCAAAATTCTAAGACAATAAAAGGCTGATATATTTGGCTCTGTTGAAATTAAAATATTTGTATGCCTAAAAAATCATAAAAACAAAGTGAAAAGATAACTCACACACTGCAAGAATATATTTGTATCATATACTACAAAGGATTGATATCTCTAGTATATATGGGTCATGGGATCAAAAACTTGATGGATAAATGGGGAAAGGACATGACAGTGTTCCTAATGGCCAACATTATAACAACTTAAGCAATACAAATAAATAATATTAACTGCATAATGATCTTAAGAATAAAATTTAAATATACATTAGTCCATACAAACATACATTAAAAATTGAATAAATAAATGGTGATAAAGGATAGATATTCCTTTAAGAAAAATTGCAATTAAAAAATATAAAAAGGAAAGCAGGAAATAGAAAATCACTATTAAGCAAATACCAACAGTCATAACGGTCTCAGGCAAGATCTACTGATGAATGGTAAAATAAATAGGCACAAATTTTTAGAGAAGGAAAATATTTGCAGTCACAAAATACCTCCCCCAAGATATTTATTACAAAATAAAGAAACTTGTAACTTCATTATAGTGAAAAAATTCAGCGTATATACCACCTTGACCAATATATCAAGGTTAAAATCACAAAACATCAAGAACATGACCATGTTGATGCACACACTGAGAAGGACCCATCACTTCCATGGTGTTCTTAGCAAAAATGCACAGCCATGTCCTAAGCATAAGAAAATATCAGACTGAAAAAGGAAGAATGTCCTATAAAACACCTGTCTGGTATGTTTAAAAAGGTGTCAAGGCCATGTAACAAGGAAAGATGGAGGAATTATCCTAGAAAGGGGATGACTACAAAAACAAGATAGCTAACTGCAAAGTGTTACCCCAGACTGGATCCTGGGACAGGAAAGGAACATTAAAAAGAAAACTGATGGAAACTGAATAAGGTCGGTAATTTCATTAAAAATATTATACTAACATTATTTCCTATTTTTGATAATTGTACTGTGGTTACATAAGATGTTAAGAGAGGAAGATGAAAGGTATCTGAGAATTCTATGTACTGTTTGTGCAGTTCTTCTATAAGTCTAAAGTGCAATACAGGAAAGTTTTGAAAAGCATTTTAGAAAAACTCTACTAATATAGTGACAGAAAACAATTCAGTGTTACTGGAGGGTCAGGGAAAGGGGGAAAGGACTAACTACCTAGGGGCAGAAGGGAACTGTTCTATATCACAATTGTGTTAGTAGTCACAGGACAGTATTCGGTTGCCAAAACTCACTGAATTATGTTCTTAGAGTGGTCAAATTGTGTTTTATGTAAATTACACCTCAATCCAGCAGAAAAAATAATTTCAAATGTAAATACAATCTTTAAAAACATGTGTTGGGTTGCAATTGCAATATAAGCAGAATGGAGAAACATCAAATAAGATTATATATGCTCTTACCAGATTGATTAACTGCGTGTGTACCACGTCTTCTACCAAAACTGCCGTTTCATGAAGAGGCCTCCTAGCATCACCTAAAGAAAACCTGTCAAAAAAAAAAATAATAATAAGCATACCAATATGAAAGACTGTAAAACTAAGAAAGGCAAAAGGTGAAAGATATTATCATAATTTGTTAATAAAGTACAAATTTTTCTCTCAAATAACAGAGTGAATGTACAATTTTCTATGGACAAAGAATTGCATCTTTCCCAAACAAGCTACAACTTCCAAAGAAAATGCACTGTCAGTTATGCTATTTCTTGATCTGTGTAGTCATTTTTAAGGGCACTTATTGTTTCAAATGGAAAATATTAACAACTACTTCATAATATGGGCCACCAGAAAACCATGTTACTGTATCTAAAGTACTAATAAAGTAACATACTAATAGTCATTTAGAAAATTATAAAAGCATGCAATGTAATTAAGCAAGTAGTGGAATTAAAATGAAAAGCTGCTTAGAAAAATTTATATAAATACCATAATTTATCATTTCTAATTATATACAAGCAGATTGTCAAGAATGGATTATTGATCTTAAAAGTGCTTTTCTCAACTTTCATAGGGTAGACCAGATGTGCAGAGAATCCCTTCCTGGTAAAGGACATTTGAAAATGCACAATACGGTATTAACAACTTACATTTAAAGTTTGCTTTAACTAGCAGTGAGGGAGATAAAACAGAAGGCTGACAAGATGAGAAAATTAGTTCCACTGGATAAGAGAGCCCTGGAGCCAAAATTGATTCTGAAGGCATCTATATATTCATAGTAGTAAATAATCTGGATTTCATCTAGTATTATATTCAAGATATAGCAAAGAATGCTGGGACCCCGAGCAAAGCAGAAGATCAGTCTGAGGAACCAAATATGAAGTCAGTGATATCTGGTATGTGTAAAAGCACTTTGCCTATCTTGCCCAAGGCTATGGGTGAAAGAATAAAAGATGTAATGCTGGCCTGAAGACAGGTAAATGGAATAGAATAGAAAGCCCAGAAATAAAACCTTACATTATGTACAACTGATTTTCGATAAGGAAACAACCAATTTCAACAACTGATGCAAGGAAACAAGATATCCACACACGCAAAAAGCTGGGATTCTTACCTTGTACCATATAAGAAAATAAACTCAAAACAGATCAAAGACCTAAATTAAAAAGCTAAAACCATAAAACTCTTAAAATAAAACCAGGAGGGTGCCTGGGTGGCTCAGTGGGTTAAAGCCTCTGCTTTCGGCTCAGGTCATGATCTCAGCATCCTGCGATCGAGGCCCACATCGGGCTCTCTGCTCAGCAGGGAGCCTGCTTCCTCCTCTCCCTGTCTCTCTGCCTGCCTCTCTGCCTACTTGCTGTGATCTCTCTCTCTGTGTCAAATAAATAAATAAAATCTTTAAAAAAAATAAAAAATAAAAAAATAAAACCAGGAAATCTTCAAGACCTTGGATTTGGCAAAGGTTTCTTATCTAGGACACCAAAATAACAAGCAACGAAAGAAAAAATAAATAAATTGGAATTCATCACAATTACAAACCTTTTATACAACAAAGGACAAGACAGTGAAAAACAACCCACAGAATAGGAAAATATTTGAAAATAATATATCAGATGAATAACCAGAATATATTTATAAGACTCTTATAACACAACAATAAAGAAAAAAATCCCAATTTTAAAGTGGGTAATAAGCTTGAATAAATATGTCTCCAATGAAAATATACAAATAGCCAACAACAAATGAAAAGATCCTCATATAATCAGTCATTAGAGAAATGCAAATCAAAACCACATTGAGTTGCTACTTCAAACCCAGAAGGATGGCTATTATCAACAAAATGGAAAGTACTGGCTTGGGATACATAGAAACTGGAAATACTGTATATTGCTGGAGAAGATGCAAAATGGTACAGCCACAGTGGAAAACAGTTGGGTGGTTCTGGAAAATGTTAAACATAGAATGAGCTTTTGACTTAGCAATTCTATTCCTGGGTATATACCTCCAAAGAAATGAAAATTGAAAACAGGGATTCAAACAGGTATGTGTACACCAAGGATCATAGCTACATTATTCAGAATTGTCAAAAGGTAGAAATAACCAAAATCTTCATTAATGAATGAATAAACAAAATATATACATATAATGGAACAATATTCAGCAATAAAAAGGAAAGAGGTTCTGATACATGCTCCTACATGAATGAACTTTAAAAACAGTATGTTAACTAAAATAAGCCAGGCAAAAATGACAGGTGTTATATGCTGCCACCTATATGAGTTATCCGGAGTAAGAAAATTCATAGACATAGAAAGTAGAATAGAGGACACAAAGGGATTGGAGAGTTTTTGCTTCATGTGTAGAGAGTCTGTCTGGGATGATAAGAAGTTCTAAACAATAAACAGTGATGATGATAGCACATTTTGAATGTATTTAATGTCAGAGAACTATACAGTTAAAAATAAGTGGTAAATTTTAAGCTTTATATGTTTTACCACAATAATCAATATGGGTGAAAAAAAATTTACCAGACTAGATTCAGCTAAAAAGATAATTAGGGTTCAGAACAGCAAATCTGAGGAAACTACCCATAACACATCATGGGTAATAACAAAATACCATGATCAATGTTATGCCAAATATGATGATATTGTGGTGAAACGGATAAATTTCTAAAAAAATAAAATACAAATGTCCAAAGCTGACTCAAGAAGAAATAAAAAACCTGAATAGTTTTATAAATTTTAAGGAAATTAAATCAGCAGTAAAAAATCAAAACCCAAACAAAACCAAAGCAACCAAAAACAAAACCACCCTACCTCATCTGTAATTTTGTACTAAACATGCAAAGAATAGATTATTTTAATTTGATACAACTTTTTAAGAGAATACAAAAAGACAGATACTCCCTAACTCATTTATTTAGGCTAGTATAACCTGGGTTTCAAAACTAGAAAAAGACAGTGAAAGAAAGTAAAATTACACATAAGTTTTACTCATGTACATAAACAGAAAAAAAACATAATTAAAAGGCTTGAATAAAACAAAAGGTAGAATGAGAGGGAATTCACTTTCCCTCCTACCCTGGATCTATGACCTCATGGGACTGCTCTATGATCAATTAACAGAAAAAGAGAAGACTCAGGCTCTGGTTTACATATGGTCTTGCATGATATGCAGGCACCACCCAAAAGTTAACAGCCCAGAGCACTGCAGTCCCCTTCTGGAACATCACTCAAAGACAGTGGTGAAGGGAAATCCTCCCAATGGGAAGGACTCCCAATGGGAAGAAGAGAACTCTGTCATCATTCAACAGGGCTCATGAACAAAGGTGAACAAAGTGGTCATGGTGGGAGGGATGGAGGATATGCAGGGTGCAGTAACATGGATTTCCACTAATCAATGCTATCATTATTATAGCCCCTGCTGAGTGCCCATCTGTCAGCAGCAAAGATCAACACTGAGTTTCTGAACTGGCACCATTTCCCAGGGTGATCAGCCATTTTCCTTGCAACAAGTTGATTACATTAGACTGCTCCCATCACGAAAATGAAAGGGTATGGTTCTTATTAGAATAGACATTTACTCTGGATATGGATTTGCTGTCCCCACAGGCAATGCCACTGCCAAAACTACCATCTGTGGACTTACAAAATTCCTATCTGATGTCATGGTACTCCATACAGCATTGTTTGTGATCAAAAAACTCATTTCACAGCAAAGTAAGTGGTGCACTGGGTCCATGCTCAAAGAATTCACAAGCACTAGTCTTAACATGTTTCCCACCATTATGAAGTAGCTGGTTTGATAGAATGGTGGGAATGGCTTTTGAAAATCCAGTTACAGTGCCAACTAGGTGGCAATAGCTTGTAGAGCTGGGGCAAGGTTTTCTAGAACACTTATACATCCTGTGAATCAACATCCAATATATGGTACTGTTTCTCCCACAAACAGGATTCACAAATCCAGGAATTAAGGGGTGGAATGGTAGTGGCAGCACTCAATATTACCCCTAAAGACCCACTAGCAAAATTTTTGCTTCCAGTTCCCATGACCTTATGATTTGCTGGCCTTGAAGTCTTTTCCAGAGGGATGAATGCTTTCACATTTATTCCACTGACACAACAATTATTCCATTGAAATGAAACTTTAAGACTGCCACTCAGTCACTTTGGATTCCTCATGCTTCTGAGTCAACAAGCAAAGAGGGAGTTACTGTGCTAGCTGGGGTGAGCGATGTTGACTACCAAGTGGAGACTGGACTGGTTCACCACGGTGGAGGTAAGGAAGAGTATGTCTGGAATACAGGAGATCCCCAAGGCCACTTCTTAGTATTACCATGCCCTGTTATTAAAACCAATGGAAAATTCCAACCCAAACCAGGAAAGGCTATTAATGGCCCAGAACCTTCAGGAATGAAGGTTTGGGTCATTCTACCAGGCAAAAAGCCACAACCAGTTGAGGTGCTTGCCTAAGGCAAAGGGAATACAGAATGGATAGTAGAAAAAGGTAGTTACTAATACCAGCTAGTCACGTAACCGCTAACAAAAACAAGGACTGCAATCATTATGAATGTTTCCTTGTTTTGTTATAAACATGTGTGTGTGTGTGTGTGTGTGTGTGTGTGTGTGTGTGTGTGTGTGTGTGTGTGTGTGTGATTACTGGGCAAATATTATTGTTTCTTTCCCTTCCTTATTCCCTTATCATATAACATAAGATGTACTGGATTAATAGCATAGTATTTAAATATTATTAATTTTATATCATAGTATTTAATGTAGGTTTATTAAGAAGTGTTAACATCACTCAAGGAATTAACCTCATCTTCTAGGAAATGTGTCAACACCTTTTTAGTTTTACTGTGGATAACTGTATCAAGTTAGGCAAAATTATGACCTTGTTATTGTCTTTATTTGGAGATTAAGAATAATTTAAGGAGAGGTATATGGGTATCAAGGTGACATGGGGTAGTGGTTAATTTTATGTCTTAACCTGACTGGGGCCAAGGATGCCTAAATATTTGGTTAAACATTAATCTGGACATGTCCGTGAAAGTATTTCTGAAGGAGATTAGTTTCCTGAACCAAACTGCCCTCTCCAACACTGATGGGCTTCATCCAATCTGTTGAAGGCCTGAAAAGAACAGAAGAGAGAGTAAGGGAGAAATACTCCTACTGCCTATTTTCAAATTGGGACATCAGTCTTCCACTGTCTTTGAACTCAAACTGGGACTTACACCATCAGTTCTACTGCTTCTCAGATTTTCATACAGTTTACTCCTGTCTCCATTTTGGTTTTTGAATTTCATAATGTACATCTTCTAACTTTGTGTATCATTAACAAATTATTGTAGTGGGGGTCATTATTTTTACTACTTTTGTCTTTTAGCCTTCATACTAGATGTATGAATGATTTACTTACCACCATTGAAACATTTGAGTACTATGAATTTAACAGGAGGGATTTGTACTTTTGTATGTTTTCCAGTTACTAATTGGCATTCCTTCATTTCAGCTTGAAGAAGTCCCTTGAACATTTCTTATAAGGCTAGTCTAGTGGTGATAAACTCTTTCAACTTTTGCTTCTCTGGAAAACTCTATTTCTCCTTCAGTTCCTAAGGACAACTTCACCAGGTCAACTATTCTTGGTTGCCAATTGCTTTCTTTCAGCACTTTGAATATATCATGCCACTCTCTTGGGGCCTGCAAAGTTTCTGCAAAAAAATTTGCTAACAGCCTTGTGGGGGTTCCTTCATGTGTAACAAGTTGATTTGTGGCTTTTAAGGTTTTTCCCTTGTCTTTAACCATTGACAATTTAATTATAATATGTCTCAGTTTGGATCTCTGGATTCATCTGATTTGGAATTCTGTGGGCATCATGAATCTGGATATCTGTTTCTTTCCCTTGATTATGAAAATTTTCAGCCATTATTTCTTCAAATATGCTTTCTACCCCCTTTCTCTCTCTCTTCTCCTCTGGTACCCTTATAATGCAAATATTGGCCTGATTGATGTCATCTTCAGTTAAACTATCTTTACTCTTTTTTATTCTTTTTTCTTTTTGCTCTCTGATTGGATGAATTCCACTACTCTGTCTTCAAGCTCGCTGACCCTTTCTTAGAGTTCATCTAGTCTGCTGTTAAACCCCTCTATTGAAATTTTCAGTTTAGTTATTATATTCTTCAACTCTATGATCTCTGCTTGGTATTTTTAAATATTTTCTATCTCTTTGTTAAAATTCTCACTTTATTAATGCATTGTCCTCTTGATTTCAGTAAGCACCTTTATGACCATTATTTTGAATTCTTTATCAGGTAAATCACTTACCTCAGTTTCTTGAGTTTTATAATTTTGGTTAGAACATTTCTTTCTCTTTCTCAATTTCCCTTAATTCTCCATGCTGATTTCTGTGCATTAGATAAACAGCCACCTCTCCCAGTCTGGAAGGAATAGTCTTCTGTAGATGAACCTTATCATTCAGCCCTAGTTCTTGGTTGTCTCTCTAAATTTAACCTTCTTTGGTCTTAGAGATGCCTAATAACTTAGGTGTGCCAAGAACTATCAGTGTCCCGTAGAAGATCTCAGTCAGCACACTGATTTAGGCTGATTGGATGCTGGACCCCGAGGCCATATACTTTAAAGTATTCAAACAGGCTTCCCTTAGCAAATGACTAGTAGATGGTGTTTCTCTCTGTTCCCTCTTTGCTGAGCCCTGGGGTGATAGTTGATTGAGAAGTATTTCTTTGCTTGGACAGGAGCCACAAAATCCAGGTCACTAAATGTGTGTAAAAGCTCTTTTCAGGGTGATACTCTTGAATTAGATCTGGGCAGAGGGAGAATGCAGAGGCCTCCCCAGTCTGTAGGGAGGTTCACAATCAGCCCCTAGATATGTGCCAGATTAGAAGCTTGACCCTTCATCAGTAGTTTTTAAGACATGCAAATAAGACCTCTTTCCAGGAAAGACTGGAAATGGGCATTTCTAACTGCTTTCTCTGTGCTGACCCCTGGGAGAAAAGTCAATTAAAAACTATTTTGGGGACCCAGAAATGCAAGCCCCAACTGGCCACCACAGCCAGTGTGTCCTCTAGATGGCAGTCCTTATTGTGGTAATCATTTTACAATAAATGTAAATACAACCTTAAACTTATACCGTGATGTATGTCAATTATTTCTCAATAAAAACAAAACCTGCAGCCTGAAGGTCAAGCTTCTCATTTAGCACATGTCTGCAGTATTCCCTCTGCCCCACTGTGGTTCACCAGTATCTCCATGAAAGGAGCTTATGCACAAATCTTGTCATCCAGTTTTTGTGACTGCCATCTAGAGGGCACAAACAAAACCAACCCAAAGAGGTCTGCACCAAGACACAAAGTAAATAAGATGGCCAAAAGTAGTGATAAAGGGAAAATTTTAAAAGCACCAAAAGAAAGGAAAGCAGTGACATACAAGGGAAACTCCAAAAGCCTATCAGTGGGTTTTTTAGCAAAAACTTTGTAGCCCAGAAGGGAGCAGCATGATAAATTCCAAGTTCTAAAAGGAAAAAATCTACAGCCAAGAATACTCTATCCAGCAAGGCTTTCCTTCAGAATAGAAGAAGAGATAGAGTTTCCCAGAAAAACAAAAGTTAAAAGCAAAACCAGCCATGCACCTGTCACACATGATGCCATCGGCCTGAGGGTCCCAAATTCACGGTCCAGCCACCCTCCTGCCCAAGTGAGCATGTACGGCCTGCCACCTGCTCAAAGCCAAGTCAACACACCTTCACCTCAGATTGACAAGGACTCAAACTGACACTCTTCCCCTCAAATTCCAGCCCTCGTGCTTGTTTATGCACAAAAATGGGCATAATTATAACTGCAGAATGGAGTAATCCAAACAGTGACACTAATTCTGTGGAATATATAATGAATAAAAGGAGTGTGCTAGGCTGAGAACGTCTCCAACAAGCACATGAAGAAAGAAGTGTTCAAAGGCATTAGAAAAGCCTAAGTGAGGTTATTTTTCAGGCCTGGGAAAACTTAAAAAGTTTTCCATATAAGTTAATGGTAGTTATGTCTCACTTTACTCCACTTTGGCTTAGGAAGGTTTCAGAGGAATACTCTATTTTTGGATTGGTGGCAGGGGGGAACTTATAATACTTAAGACTGTAGCCAGAACATTAAGACAAGAAAAGGTTTAAACTCCATAAAGATTGAAAAAGAATAAACTAAACCACTCTTATTCACATATAATCTGGGTATCCACCAGAAAATCAAAAATTGGGAAACAAACTATTTGAGTTAATAGAGGAAGTTATCGGCATGTTTTTCAAATACAAGATCAATTCACAAATATCATCATCAACACAAAGGCAGAATGAACTCATAAAAACAGAAAACAGAGTGGTGTTTATAAGAGTCAAGGGTGAGGGAAATGGGGAGATGTTGCTTAACGGGCACAAACTTCTAGTTATAAGATGAATAAGTTCTAAGGATATAATGTACATCATGGTGATTATAGTTAATAATATTGTATTTTACACTCAAAAGTTGCTAAGAGAGTAATTTTTAAATGTTCTCACCACAAAAAAGAAATGGTAATTATGTGACGTAATAGAGGTGTTAGCTAAAGCTATGTAATCATTTTGCAATAATTAGTGTATCAAATCAACATGTTGTGTCCCTCAAACTTATACAATATTATATGTCAATTATATCTCAATAAAGCTAGGGAAAAAAGCACAGGCAGAAAATGCAATTAAAAAGAAATATAAATTAGTTCTAAACTTTTTATGAAAGAGCCAAGAATAGCCAAGACACGTGCGAAGTGGAAGGATATATCCTACCAGACTCATTATAAAGTTATAGAATTAAGATAGTGTGTTACTGGTACAAGGACAAACAAATAAACTAACGAAACAGAAAGGGAGTAAAAAACTCACATTAGAGAGTAAGCTCCACAATGGCAAAAATCTTGTTAGGTTCACTGATAGATATTCAGTATTTAATTCTTTGAAATGGCTGGACAAAGTTACCCTGCCATTATTTAGATTATTTAATATCTCACTAGAGAAAAAGTACAAAGTTATCAAAGTGAAATAATTGAGTCCAAGATAAACAAATTCAATTCACATCTCTAGTAAAAAGAATACTTTAAAAATACTCCTTGTATTAATGTACATAAAATGTACAAATAATTATCAAATTTTACCTCAAAAAAGTTAAAATTTTTCTACTTAAAATTGTCATTAGCATAAACATGTAAGCTACCTAAAACATGTCAAGTATCTAAAACTAAGGATGGGATCTGATGACCATACTATTTTAATTTTCAAGGTTGTTAATACCTCAGCTTTAATTCCACAGTTTTTCTCACATTACTTCTGCCAATTTTTTTCCCACACACAGAATGCTAGACATTGTCCTAGTGATTTTTGGAAAACAGAAATGAAAACCACCATACCTAGCCACAGTCACTTTCTTTTTTCTCTGTAATGTATATAATATTTTTAAGTCACTTAAAGACAAAATCCAAGTAACTGACACTTATAAAAATCTTTTGAGGGCGCCTGGGTGGCTCAGTGGGTTAAAGCCTCTGCTTTCGGCTCAGGTCATGATCTCAGGGTCCTGGGATCGAGGCCCACATCGGGCTCTCTGCTCAGCAGGGAGCCTGCTTCCCCCTCTCTCTCTGCCTGCCTCTCTGCCTCCTTGTGATCTCTCTCCCGCTGTGAAATAAATAAATAAAATCTTTAAAAAAAAAAATCTTTTGATTTTTTTCCCCCATTAAAGACCTACCTTACTATTTCCTGATGCCTTGACTGACTTGTCCTGGGTCTGGTTCCAACTACTAGAGTCTGATACTCCATTCCTTCATAAACTGCCTACATGCCTCCAATAACACCAGTACTCTAGACCAGCCTCCACTAAACGTCTTTCAGGAAACTATCCTAAAAAGACTGTCCCTGCCCTGGTCTCCTGCTGTAACTTCACTGCTGTAACACACAAGCCTCCATTTTGGGAAGGACTGAACTTTGAGAACCATGGTCACAGCAAGCAGTTTAAGTCCAAAGCCATCCTGCCGGACTCCACCTAATAATGATAGTGGCAGAGTCACCTACAGCCTACCTTCTCACCCAAACAAGATTGGTTTGATTCAATTCCAGGATTAGATGCTTCGGTGAGCATTAGCGCACGCACCTAGCTCTGTGATTCCCTTGTCAAGTGCATAAAGAAAGTATGAAATAAGCAAGATTATTTATGAGGTGAAGTTGCACTTCTTATTACGTACACTTATACTCAGATATAGGAGGGTGTATGCTGAACAAAACTATGGGATACTTATTCCCAAAGGAAGAACTTAACACTTAGCCTTTCAGTATTTTTGCTATGTGTATGCCCAACACAGTGTACAATTGAGGGCTATCCTTTAAACAGACATCTATTCAAGAAAAAAAAACCCTATTAATAGAAAGCACGTAAGATAAAATAGAAGAACTAGTTGCAGAGACACTTCTAAAACACAGAAAATACATTTATAAAACTATACACTGTTACTATAGTCACCATGTGTTTTGAAAAAAATATGCTCTAGGTCAGCAGTTTTAGACATTAATTTTTAAAAGAAGTAAAAAACAAAAAAGGAGGGAAGAAAGATGCCAGATATTTGCTATCTTACTCTAGGTTGAGCCCCTACTTGATATTTTGTTAGTAATTCATGCCAAGATGCTTCCCAAGTATATGCTTGCACTGTCTCTGTAAATTCTAAAGCATTATTCATTTACTAAAATCTTTAAACTCCAGATCCTACATAAATGTATATATCTGATTATGTCCTCATAGACCCATAGTCCTTATACCCAGTTATCCCCAACAGTGAAAGGCAATCAACCCCAAATTCTTTTAATGGTTTTAACTAAGAAAAACAAACATTTGAGCAAGTACATACCATATAAAATAATTTTCTTTGTATTATACAAGTGTGTATATATATATTTATATATATGTATATATATGTATTAGTATAAAGTGAATTTCAAAGAAGGTAAAAATAAAACAAAAGGTATCTTTTAAATAAGTATTATTTATTGACACGGGAAAACTTTTTTGACTTGATGAAAATATATGGTTTTTTTTAAAGATTTTATTTATTTATCTGACAGAGAGAGAGAGAGAGATAACAAGCAGGGGGAGCAGCAGGCAGAGGGAGAGGGAGAAGCAGGCTCCTTGCTGAGCAGGGAGCCTGACCTGGGGGGCTCAACCCCAGGACCTCAGGATCATGACCTGAGCCAAACGCAGCCACTTAACTGACTGAGCTACCCAGGCACCCCAAAATATATGTGTTATAAGCATCATCAACACTTCCAATTTGCCTAGGACTGAGGGGTTCTCCAAGTTATTCGCTACCAAATAAATCAGCTACCAAATAAATAAAGTCATGACATGCTTCTTAAAAAGAAAAAGAAAAAAAACACAAGCCAGAAGTTTCTTTTTTTTTTTTTTTTTTTTTTTTTAAA
>LNAC01000172.1:632218-912618 GCA_002007465.1 Ailurus styani
AGAAGCAGGCTCCCTGCTGAGCAGAGAGCCNCTCGATCCCAGGACCCTGAGATCATGACCTGAGCCGAAAGCAGAGGCTTTAACCCACTGAGCCACCCAGGCGCCCAAGCCAGAAGTTTCTTGAGAATGAATGAATAATGAATAAAACTTGTATATTTACTTTCAATTACCCTAATTATTTCAGTTCTTGGGTCCCAAAATAGAGAAACAAATAGCACATGGACAATCTATCCCTTCATTTGGAGATAATGCTTTTCCATTCATAAAGTTGAAGACAAATTTCATGACACTGGATGAGGCACAGCCACCCAGCTGAATCTCACCTTATTCCCTGCCTACATGCAAGAGAAGAAACAGCATCTACTGAATAAGAGGCCAGAGATGGTAGCCCAGAAAAACACAGTTCATGTGTCTATTATCAAACTAAGAAGATTACAATAATTGCAGAAGAAGTCCCACTCCATCCTGGCCATCAGCTACAACGAAGAGGAAGTCAGTTACGATGAAAAGAAATTAGCCGGGGAGTCTGACAGCCTGGTTCTAGTTGACATTCTACCACTAAGGAGTATTGTAACCTTGGGCAAGTAACTTTTCTGGATGCCTCACTTCCTCGACAATGAAAGAAGGGGACTGGATGAGATTGATTATAAAGGTGCCTTTTCAGATATTTGATTCTGGCATGTGAAAGCAGCTGTAACCCTTCCATCATAACTTATTTCTTCAAGAATTATTAAAAAATTATGTTTTAAGAAAATCATTTTTATAAGAAAATTTTTACAAGAAAATTAAATCTTACTAAATTGAGTAAATTGGATAAAAATCATGATATTAAGAAAGAAAAAATATATTTTTTAAATGGGTAGCACAGAATTAATTAAAAGAATAAAGCCAACTGGAGGAAGGGCAATAAGGCTACAATTTATTCCTTGTCCTAAATGTGGAAATAGTTCCCAAGAAACACTCACTGCCTCCTAAAGAAATTGAAAAACAACAACAACAACAAAACCCGTAATTCTAAATAGTCTTTGTATTTAAGAATATTATCACAGGAATTTATATTATCCTTTTTCACTATATTTAATGAGATCCACTTTTGAGTCTAAAATATTTATGTTCAAATTTTCAAGCCCTGATTAAGAACAGAGTGGCATGGGCGCCTGGGTGGCTCAGTGGGTTAAAGCCTCTGCCTTCAGCTCAGGTCATGATCTCAGGGTCCTGGGATTGAGGCCCGCATCGGGCTCTCTGCTCGGTGGGGAGCCTGCTTCCTTCTCTCTCTGCCTGCCTCTCTGCCTACTTGTGATCTCTCTCTCTGTGTCAAATAAATAAATAAAATCTTAAAAAAAAAAAAAAAGAACAGAGTGGCACAACTGAATAAATTTTAACTAAAGGACTGTTTAATTAAAAAGATCCTTTCACAATGTATACGTGTATCAAGTCATCGCTCTGTGCACTTTAAATATCTTACAACTTTACTTGTCAATTATGCCTCAATAAAGCTGGGGGTGGGGTGGTGGGGAAGAGATTGTGAAAAAGATATTATGGAGGTAATTTTGGTGAACATCTGTGACAGAGAGCCTGCTGGCCAGGGCTGGAGAACACGAGACCCATAAGCAGATCAGTTCATAAAGTATACAGAACCAAACATAAAAGAAAAGGACAAAGAGACATTTCTTAACAGCCCTGTGTGCGTCTTCTTGGATGCTGAGTTGCTTTCAGTACTTACCACTGGCTACAAACTCTAATGTGGTTAAATTATTCTGGATGCTGTGGTTAAGTAATTGCTGTGGTCTTGGGAGCTAGTTACTTTTTTTTTTTTTTTATTACTTCTGGTTTTTTGGACGTTTTTCTAACTCAGGTAATTGACGTTACTTTGGAATGGACACTGTGTGACTACTACTTGGTGTAAGAAGGCCCTGGGTGACTTTCTGTCCCCAAAAGAAAGTTTCCTTTTTCCCTTCAAACCACTTATTTGATTATACTTTTATAGGGTAGGTATTACTATAATACCCAGGAATTTCTCCTAACTGGAATTAGAGTGAATAGCAGGCTACAATCCTAACATACACTCTAGTCAGCTAACCTGGCACTAGACAGCACATGCAAACACAGACATCATACTGTTTATGTCATTCTTACCCAATATTTGTTGAGACTGATTTACCCACTGTCCAAAGGGGGGAAAAAGTGCAGATGTTTGACCACGAGCAGTCATTTAAGGCAATCAGACAATCATAAACACATGCAAATTATCCTTACTCTTCAATTTTTAATACATCGTCCTAAACTCTATAATTTTATCTACCTGTTTTTCAAAGAAAGAAATGAATTCACTTAACAACAGCTCTGAGAAAGCCAAACTAATGAAGTAACTTAAAATATCAAATAAATACCTAAGACGACACTTTTTCTAGCAGTGATTTTTTTCTCATTGCTTGCTTAAATTTTCATCATCAATTACTCCACTCCCTTTACTATATATTCATGTATCATTTAAATAAACCTTGAGAATATTATTAGAATTTTATAACACTGTATGAAATAACTATAAATATTTGAAGATATAAGAAAAACAAGATAATAAAATTATTTATGATGTAAAATTTACAACACCAATGTGAAAAAATACGGGAATATTAACTATCTTTGTTTAGAGTAAAAGAAGAGTTAAAACTTAGAAAAAGCAAACATTTAAATCATCTATATGAATTAATCAATCCACAAATTTTTACCAAGTGCCTATTATGTGTCAGGCACTGTTCTAGTTGCTTAGAATACAACAATGAACGAAATCGATTAAAAAAATTAGTGGGGTTTATATTCTGATGAGGAAAGGATGCAAGAAACAATATATATAACAAATTACCAAATAAAAGATTTGTATATTTAAAAGACCACATAGAAAAAAAGAAAACATAGAATCAGGAAATGGGAAGTGAGGGATAAGGGAAGGGAAGCAGTGTGAAATATTAAAATGGGCATTTATTAATTTTTAGTTTTTGACTTGAAAGAAATGGCCTTAAGAAATGGGAAAGTGAAAAGATAAGTTAGAAAACTTTGTAAAAATCAAAGACTCACCCAGGAAAGCTAATCTAGAATTACCAGAGCACAAAGCACAGAGCAATTTCTCTCAAATATCTTGTGTTTTTTTAAATTCTTTTATGTGACTATGTTAGTTTCAGGAGTACAACACAGTGATTCAGTATCTCTATACATTCTGCCATGCTCACCTCACGTGGAGCTACCATCTGTCACCATATAACACCTATTACAAACCTGTTGACTATATTTCCCATGCTGTATCTTTTATGCCCATGCCTTATTCATTCCATACCTGGAAGCTTGTATCTTCCACTGATATATCTTATATTCCTGAGAAAGAAATATCCCAAGTTCAAACACTGACATAAGCAAAACAAACAAACAAAAACCTCCAATGTGACTGAAGAACTTTAGTGATGGGATTCCAAATGAGCTACAGCCTAAAGTGTTAGGAACATCAAAGTTTTCCAGTTTTAAACAATGAGATGATGCTGGTGGAGATAACAAAATAATTTTTTAAAAAATTCTTATATTCTTGAGAAGGAAATATCCCAAGCTCAAACCCTAACGAATAGCAGCATAAAGCAAATGATGATAAATAGGCACTCCTTGCTTGAGGAACAGGAAAGACAGTAAATGAGAAGTATATTGATCACTGAATTTTAGGTCAGGTAAGGACTTAAAAGATTATTTAATCCATTCACCTGTTTTAAAAAGAAGGAAAATAGAGGTCAGAGAGGCTAAATAAGCATTTCAGGGTCACAAATCCACTTACAGGCAAAAGCTAGGTCTTTTATTTTGTCTAGAACTCTTTCCCTGCAATACCATGTTAAATGTGCAAAAACTGTAACAAATTAGACAAATTAACCTTAAATGCCCATTTATCAAAGATTAAGATTAACAAAATAATTTTATAAAGGGAACCTGGTACAATTACTTTCTATAACTAAATAATTTTTTAAGGCTTTTAGAGAGATACATCATAGCATCAAGAAAGTTGCTCTGGTCCCTGAGGCCCTGAAAATATTTAATAATGCAAGGACCTTATCTCATTATTGCTGAAATTTAAGTCAAAAATTAACATTCTATAACATTGGACATAGACACACTATAATCACAAATTTCACCCAAATTTTCAAGCATATTTCATGGACTGTGAATCAGAGATTCAAGAAAGTTAAGAGATTTGCCCATGGCATTAGCAAACAGTAAGCTTCAGAATTACATGCTGTGATGTGAGACAGTCACTTAGAGATAGGTGCATTTGCACTATGCAGGTATTTAGAATATTGGCAAAACGGATAAACATGTATCAGCACCTCCCAAATTGATGTGGTCAGAAAAAAAGTATTCTGTAGTTACAGGCATTCAAGAAATGCCTGATAGCTTATTCTTCTCTAGCTTTGCAACACATTACATGAACTACTGAGAAATTCTGCAGAAAGAAACTTGGTTTTCCATGTATTTACTGTGTACACAATCATTTTTCTAAGCCCACTTAGTGATACACCACTGCAAATCACTTCAAGAAACACTGACATAAGCAAAACAAACAAAAACCTCCAACGTGACTGAAGAACTTAGTGATGGGATTCCAGATGAGCTGCAGCCTAAAGTTTTCCAGTTTTAAACAATGAGATGATGCTGGTGGAGATAATAAAATAATTTTTTAAAAAATTCTTTACGCACTCACCAAATATTTACTGGGGTTCTATATCATGTCAGGCACTGAATTTTACATGAGCTGAGAATTTCTAAAGTTTCCACAAATTAAGGATTTTTCGATAGCTATGGTAACTAGCCACCAAAAGTATTGAAGCTCATCAGGAAAATATCTGACAATGGCAGTTCCCCACTTGCAAAAGCCAAATCAAGATGGGACTTACTCCAAAAAACTTGCCTCTGAGTGCCAACCAATCCACAACAGTCCCAACCGGATAACCTCTCTTCTACAGACGATGTCAAGCTCCAGAACACCACTGCTTCCTGAAAACTCTACGTAATACCAGCTGTCCACCCTGCTGAAAGATTATGCTTGACCAGCACATGCCTTTCCTTTAGGATAAGAAACAGTTATCTCTACTTCAGGCACCGAACGATGGACCCACTATGCTTTCACACAGCATCTGAGGAAATCTGCTCTCACAAGCCTGTGAGCCCGAACCTCCTCCTGTCTTTTTTCCCTCTTAACTTTTTATTTTGGAAGATTTCAAAAATCAACAGAAATCCTGCAATTAACAGTACAATGGACACCTATATACCCTTCATTTAGAATCATCAGCTATTAACATTTTGGCATATTTGCTCTCAGAATTATACATGCACACACAATTTATATACAAACACACTTGTTGGTTTATCTGCATCTATTTTTCTTTGAACAGCAAACTTTTTTTGAGTGTCTCACATATGTCTGGTATACTTAGATGAATTGTATCATTTAAACTTCTCAAAAACCCCATAACTCAGTATCACTATGCCTGTTCCTCCCCATCTTAGAGAGCTATTACATTAAAGTAAGTGAAATTGTTTGCTAACTTCCACACACTGGGCCTAGTTTTGCCACCTAGAACTAAGTGAAATATCAAATCTACCTTTCACATGATAGGTCTTCAAAAATATGAAGAAAGCTTGCTTAAAAACTTTTTAAACAATTTTACTGAGGTATTATTTATAAGTCAATGATTTTTAGTAAATTTAAAGAGTTGTACCATCGTTACCACAATCGAGTTTTGGGACATTTCCATGATTCCAAAAAGATGCTTCATGCCTATTCCAATCCCCAGCTCAAGAGGACCATTAATCTACCTGAAGAAACCATGTACCCTCCTCTCTAGTCTTCTTCAAGGTTAAAAATTCCCCACTTGGACGCCTGGGTGGCTCAGTGGGTTAAAAGCCTCTGCCTTCAGCTCAGGTCATGATCTCAGGGTCCTGGGATTGAGGCCCGCATCGGGCTCTCTGCTCAGCAGGGAGTCTGCTTCCTCCTCTCTCTGCCTGCCTCTCTGCCTACTTGTGATCTCTCTCTCTGTGTCAAATAAATAAATAAAATCTTTAAAAAAAAAATTCCCCACTTATTATCATTTAGGTCTCTACTTGAACAGCATATCCCTGGAAAAGACCTTTTCTAAGACTGCTTTCATTTGTCACTTGAATGAGAGTAGTTCAGCATTTATTTGGTTATATAAACCAAATATATGTAAATATATGATTGAGGTCCTGGCCAAGATCTCATTTGAAGAGAAAGATTCTAAAACTTGTAAAATAAAAAAAAAAGGGAATGAAAACCTCTAACTTGAGTGTTAAACAAGTCATATAGCAGATATAAAGCCCTGAGCTAAGAGATACCCTTGAGACAACGGATCCACTCATCAATACTTGTGGGCTCAGAAAGGGTGAACCATCATGTTGCCTCTGTCAGACCTATAATTCTCCATCTCATCTGTAAGAAAATTTTGCTACAATTTTGTATTCTACCGCCATGGCACTACCCTATCAGAAAGAGAAATTATTATACTCTGATATAAATTGAGAACTGAGAATTCATATAAATTCCTATTAATTACAGATCCCAGAATTTTTGTTGAGATTGATGTAAAGTTCACCAGGGTATAATGACTAGAACCTCCCTCCTCCACCCATCATTTTTTAAATGAAGCAAACTTATGCCAAAGTTATAACTTAATTATGCTTCCTTAAATAGCATTCTAGACCTGGTAATAATTAATACCACTGTTATAAATAATCTCTCTCCTAACGTACTTGTATTTCCAGAATTTAATTTGTCACCCCAAACAATAGTTTTAGTCTCATACACTATACTACTGACTAAATAAGCCTATAAATTTAAAAATATGGAAAACACTACAAAGTTGTTATATTACCAATTAAGCAACTCAGAAATTAATTGTGCAAATATTTGTGACTGCCAACAGAAAAATACATAATATATTCCAGTTGTAGTACATAATACATTCCATTTGCTCTTTCACAAAGGGCTTCAGTTTCAATCAGGAAGTGTACAAGACAATTGTCTTTCTAGAATATGTAAACTGGACAATGATCAGTCACTTTTGTTCTGAGAAAATTAAGAAAAAGTTTATCTCCAGTCTCCACAATGTTCCTCAAATCAAAATGGAATTTAGCATGCCCAGAAGACATGCATTTTAAGTCTGTTCTCAAGAACATGGATAAAAAAGTGATAACATGAGAAAGATGTTAAGACTTAATTATATATAACAATTCTACTGAGAATAAACACATAGGATATAATGAATGATCTTTTGGTTTTACTTCAGATTATACTCCACAACTTCAAAATTTTGGCATGTATAAATAAGAATCTTTTCTAGATGTTTACCCATACTATCGGTGAAACTCATATGTTAATCTTTGTACTATGAAAAGCTTAGTCTGTATTTCTAGTGGCTTACAATGAACATGTGCAGCCTTCTAAGTGTATCAAAAATATTAATAAAAACGCTGACTAAATAAGCCTATAAATTATATGCCTACCAACTATCAGCTTGTTGTATCATTACATATCTTCATAAGGACTAGTTGTGGTAGCAAATAAAAAATATTAATAATTACCATCAGTGAAATAGTGGTTAACACCTAGACTTAAAACCATGACAGAACCCTACAGCTTCCAAACTCCTTTGCTTATTGCATAAAAGCCTTTGAAATCTGGCTTTTGCTTTTAATTCTGGGCTTATTTCCCGCCATGCACTCTCTGTTCCTGCCTGACATATCAAACTACCTGTACTTAGCTGACGACACATTTCCCATCTTCTGGCCTTTGTATGTGATGTTCTCTCTGACAAATATGGCTGTTTTTCCTTTTGTTCAACGAATTCCTTCAAAATTCAGTTCAAGGGGTCTAAGTCAGGAACTGTTCCCTAGTCCCCCGTTTAATGTGGATGCGTCCCTGTGGTATATCGCATTGACAGCCCTCATATACTTCACCACACACTGTATGCATTCCCACTGCCAAGTAATTTTGAGTGCCTTCACACTGTAACTGAGAGCAATCATGTCACATGCTTTGGCCAATACGTGGTGGCACATGTTAGCAGGCAGAGGCTAAGGAACACTGAAGCATTTCCACTTGTGCTCTTATACTCTGCCATTGCCATGGAAGTGTGTCCAGGCTAATCAGCTGGAAAACTAAAGACAGTGGGAGCAGAGGTGAGTCACCCCACTTCTCCCAGTTGAGGCATCCTAGATCAGGTGAATCAGCTGATACTCAGACAGCTGACAAAACCCTGTCAAGACTGGTAGAGCTGCCTAGTCTACTATCCTAGACACATACACATAAATGCTGAGGTTTTACTACTGAGGTTTTATGGCTTTTTGTTATACAGTGTTATTGTGGCAATAAATAACATCCCCACCCTCCTAGATGCTTCCATAGCACTTATCATCACATATGTTACGTTATGCTTTTATAGTGACTCACTTATTTCTCCTCCCCGTGGATTTTAGAGGAGAAAGCACATCTTACTGAAATTTGTATTCTCAGCACCTAACACAATGCCAGTTGCCCGTGGGCATGAAATACATGATTGTGGAAAAAAGAAAAAAGGGAAGGGAGGAGGGTGAAGCAGGAGGAGGGGAGGGGGGAAGGACAAGAAGAAGGGAAGATGGAAGGCAAAACGGTGGGAGAGAGGCAGGCAAGGGTCAAAAGGAGAATCACATTAAAAAGAAAAACAATGTTAAGGAAACACATACAGGTAATGAAGAAGGACTGGTATTTGGATAGGATTCACCTCCCATCTGATTTCACTGGGATCTCAGATTCTAAGGAGGCTTTCCCATGGTGTACAATTTCAGTGGGCACACACAGTAAATACTGGTAGCGCAGATTAAAACCTTAAGGCATGTAGGCAGCTGCCCGCTCAATGGGAAAAAATATCAATTCATGGGACTTGTCGATACAGTATTAGCAAGAAAGAGCCAATAATTAATTGCAAGACTTTGGCCAACAACATTGGGTGGCATTAGGTTATGGAGTAGATATGGGCAGAGAATCAAAGGATATATTCTTAGAAATCTTAACATTTTAATATATAGAGGAATAGGCAAAACCTCAAAGATGCAAAATGAAAGGGGCCCCATTTCTGCTATAATCCCATACACATTTCCCATACTTCACTGCTTCTGTACCTTTGCCTCTACCTAGAAGGTTCTGCTGTACTCCCTCAGTCTACTACCCCTGTCCATCACCTGTTTAATAACCACTATATTTTTTAAGGTCTTGATCAAATGCTTCCCCTTCCATGAAATCATCTCGAGTATCTATCCCAATCTACCTCAAGAACAACTAATTATAGCCTTGGAAATACATGCACATTTATTAGCAGTAACTGAATGATGCTAAAGACCTGATCTTTTTCATCTCTATGAAATGAAACAGCACATAGAGGGAGCTCAACCAATTTTTACCGAATGAAACAAAAGCTTAGGGAAAAAAACGCTCAAAATTTTATTATAGTTGGTATGTTTTGGGGACAGGTAAAATTATTCAAAAAGGTACCAGATGAATGATATATTTTTAACAGCAGCAGATATTTTAAAAAGAAAAAAAATCCATGAATCTGAAAGGACCTAAGATTTAGAATCAGTATAATAATAAATGTCAGGAGGAAAATGACAGAGGATGATATTTTTAATGTACACTAAGGGGTGACTATTTGTTAGATACTACAGAATTGACTTAAATGTTGAGACAACCCTATAAGGTAGGTACTGCTATTATTTCCATTTTCTAAGATCTCATATTCAAAGAGTGACGGAAGTGGAATTTCAATCCTCAACCAATCTAACTGCCAATTCTAAAAACCAACTCCCTGACTATTCAATAATACTGTCTTTCATAGAAGCTGAAGGGACCTCAGATGTAATTTATTTCAACTTCCACTACGTTAAAAAAAAATTAAAAATTTCACATCATATAGCATATATCCAACCATAGAGTGATTATAGTAGAGTATTGGAAGACACTTGGCTAAATTACAAACAACTTTTTGACAACTGAGTGCAGAATATGAAGAAAAGTAAACCTACATAAAAAGGCTACAATAGTTGAGTTTACACAATTAAGAGGAAAAATCTGGAAAATTGGAACATCAAATGCTTTTTATATCACTAGCCAGAAAAAAAAAACAAAAACTCTATTAGATGAGTGAAAAAAATCATCCAAGTCAAATGTAAATAAATGGCTTCCTCTCTAGTCATTCAAATAGCTGAGTCTACCACAAGAAATTCAACTTTTTAAGTCTCAAGAATTAATTGTACATATTAAAACTGTGTAACTGGGAAAATGCATGGTACCTTTATACATAAATCACATATGCAAATACATAAATCACTGGGTTCTGGAACAAAGTTCAAAAATCACTCTACTAATTAACGTTAAAATTTCCAAGGATAAAACTTGGCAAAAAAAAAGTTTTAGTTTAGCAGAAATACTAAAATGTCTTAGCAGAAATACCAAAACAGTAAGTGTAGGGTTAATTTCATCATATAACATAGAATATAGATATGATAAAGAGATTAAAATTGATACTTCAGAACAGGTTAATTAGGTATATAATTATTATTATATTCAGTGTGAAATTTTCTTTGCAGCTTAAAGACACCAATACCATTCCTATAACATACACAGAGAGTTTAATAGAGAAAAATCTCAGCTCAAAAAAATTTAGCTTTCCCATATAACTCCAGGAATCCAGGATCTCTAATTTCTATAACTTTAGGTTCCTATTTAGCTTTTATAGACAGACTCTTAGGCAACTCTGAGGGGGAAAAGAGAAAGTAGGATGTTCTGTAACTGGGATCCAGAGGTTTACAATATTCCAATAAGTGTAAACAATCTGACTCTCTCAGTATTGTTAAGTACTATGTTTTACATCTACAATCTGAGTTCTCAGGTTTAAGAAGCTTCCCCACTCCCCTCACATAAAAAATTCAAAAAGCTATGAAATTATGCTTTAGATGATGGTTAAAATATACCTTTCACACAGATGGATGACTCAAAATAATATTTAACATTTTAAATTAAATTGTTTCTATGGTACTATTCTTCATTAAATGCAGAGAACTTGGTTTTACTTATGAATGTGTTCTTAAAAAACCCCAAGTGAAGAAAATTAAGTGAAAGAGAGATTTCATTTTCAAAAAAGAAAGAGGAAAATAAAGAGTGCCGGAGTGAGGAAATACTAGTTTCTCTCTATATAAGCTTTGACTTTAAAAAAGAAAATGCTAAATTACTCTGTTTACCCTTACTATATTTTCACATAGGTGTCATCTTTCTTATACTGTTACAATGCAAGAGTCTACAACAATCTATTCCAGACATGGGATGGGGGTGGGGTGGGGCGGAATGAGGCATTGGTGAGGGAGTAGAAAACTAATAAGATTGTCTGTAGCACTTTTAGTATGTGGTTCAACAGTAATACGTAACAGAAAAACCTTGGTTCAATTCAGTATGACTACCTCAATTTTCTTAAAATTACACACCTTTATGGTTAAAGCGCTTATAGATTTTCTCTCCAAAAACTTAATTTAAGAACAGTTTGGCAGCACCTCTGGAATAAGAAAAATATATTTACTTGTATTTCTAAAAATATTTATATTTTTACTTTAAACATTTATATATATTGATATTTAAAATGTCTCTTTTTAATCTATTTGCTATGAAAACAAAACAATGGGCTTTGAAAGGGTGCTAAATCTACCATCATTATTTTTATTTTGGTAACTAACTTTTATCCTAATGTCTTTATAACAAAGCTAAGCCTTAAGGCTAAATCGCCACATAGTTCATTAAAACAGCAAAGACACAAAAGAAGTTTGCTCTTACTCCCAGAAAATAGTTCTGTTTCTAATTTTTGTGAAAAGGAAACAAATTGGGAGTATCATTGAAGAGAAGTCACATCAGGAGATATTTTCACATTAAACAAGAAGGAATACCTCCATGTGTTTTCTAAGTTTAAGTCACAGTGAATACTAAACTCTCAGATCCAATCAACATGAATAAAAATCACTTGCAAATTGCTAATTTTTTTATTTTGGACTGTATAGTATGTTGAAGATAAGAGGTGAAAATTTAGTCATATATGTTCTATTTTCAGCTTTATCATTAATATGTTGGAGGATCTGGGGTAAATCTCTTTACAACTCCTAAATATTCTAAGTATGCTATGAGCTAATAGAGGTTACTCATGTCTACCCCCCCACACCTTTTTAAATATAAATCTAATTCACCTCGACCATATTCATTTAACATCAACCAAAATGAAGGCCTCTATTAAAGGCTGAGGAACATAAACATGAGTATCACCAAGTCCTTGAGAATGCCAGAAATAATGTATGGCATAGTGATAGATATGCATACAATGAAATGAGTAAAACTATCCCTATTAGTCAAACATAAAGCTGTACTGATTATCAACCTTTTGAAAAATATATATAGGTGAGGTAGTCTAACAGATTGGAAATGAACTGTTGGTAGAGTCCAGGGTCAGAAAACTTTCTGTAAAAGGTCAGACAGTAAAGATTTTTACCCTCGTGTGCCATTCAATTATGCAACTGCCACATGGCCCCAAAGCAGCCACTGACAATCCATAAATGAATGAATATGGATAGTACAACTTTATTAGTGGTCATTAAAATTTGGGATGCAAGTTAATTATTCTATGTCACAAAATATTCTTTTGATTTTTTTCCAATCATTAAAAAATGTAAAAACCATTCTTAGTTACACGTGATGTACACAAACAGTTGGCTGTCAGGATTTGACCCGCAGGCCATAGGTGGCCAACCCTTGTTATAATCAAACACCAGTCCCAAATAATACATAGATTGAGAGTGACTCTAGCATGTACCACCCATGACTGCTACTAGCACTCAGAGAGAAGAGGGAGGAATATGTTAGAATAATCAAGAAAGAGTTCTTTGAATAAAAGAAATGTTGAGCCAGGGCTTGAGTTGATCTAAGGATGATGAGAACGCAGTCACTGAAGCTACTCTCTAGTTAGTTAGCACATGCAAGAAAATTGTTCCACCATTTGAAAAAAAGAAAACACTATTTTGTTGAAACATGTAGCAAACAATGAGCAATTAAGCATCATGCTATTGTTTAAACTGTACTGTACAGCTTACCAATTTTTGAAATATTGTATATTTGCATTTAAAATAAAAAAAACAAACTGTCATGGGTTATGGAAAAAGACAAGTGGAAATCCTAACTCATCATACCTCAGAAAATGACCTTCTTTGGAAATCAGGTCTTTAGAGGGGTAAAGAAGTTAAAACAAGGTCATCAGGGTGGAGTCTAATTCAATATGATTGGCATTCACATGGAAAGGAGAAATTTGGACGTAGATGCAGACACACACAGAGGGAAGACCGTAGGAAGAATAAAGCAATGTGAATGGAGTGATGCATCTAGAAACCAAGCAATGTCAAGGATTGCCTGCAAACACCAAAAGCTAGAAGAGACAAGGGAGGATTCTCCCAGAGAGACTTGAGAGAGAGTATGGCCCTGTCAATACTCTGGTTTTGGACTTCTTGCCTCCAGAACTGTGGAACAATAAGTGTCTGTGGTTTTAAGCAACCCAGTGTTTGAGACTTTGTTATAAAAGTCCTGGGAAACTAACGCATAAACAACAAAGATTAGGAATTTTTTTTTTTTTACTTTGTAAGACAGTCACTATATTATCCAAATAACATAATTTAATGAACAAATAAAACGAACCATGCTAAAATTGCTGTGTTAAAATTAAACTGATTTTCTTTGCATGATATAGCTACAAAGCAAGTCATTCCTTGTCTTTTTTCTTCAGTACCTCAAAGCACATGTTCTTTGGCTAAAGGACAGCTAACAGGCAGAAGGAAAGACAGAATCATACTTATCTTGCCTCTAGGTGTTAGGTGAAAGTTACCTCAATGAAGCAAATGGTTAATAATTAGGTTGCTGCAATTAGGGGTCTTGGGGTCCTCAACGATCATATGGTACATCTCTGCTCATTAAGCCTCATGTGTTCCTGAGTAACCCAAGAAAAGATCACTAAGGCTACCTTCTTTCCAAATGAAGGTAACGTAAGTATCCAGAGAAATTCATTTGGATTTATGTCAATTTTTTTAAAGATGGTGCTTCACATTAAAGGATAAAAGAAACCATATTTTATTAAAGCAAATAAAAGCATACCTACCTTACCCAAGAGCCCTTTGTTACAGAGATTATGCTCTAACATTGTCATTAAATGGTCTGTTAATGGTTTAAATGTGAGCACAGCCTCAATTCTTTAGGGGCGGGGGAAGCAGAATCGGGGCACTGTCTTAGATGGAGGCCACTCAGAAAAAATAAAGTCATCAACATTAAGGCTACTACAGAGTTGTTAGATTGCATTTTTTTTATTTTAAGAGTATATATCAATCACTTATTTTAATTTCTACAATATAGGATATTGAAGTGTATTAAGAAAGCCTCAAATTATAAGATACTTGTCATCTTCATTCTGTGTTTTGATAGAACACCTCTGAAAATGTGAGTTTACTAAGAATGTTAAAGAGAATTGACCCTTAATTTGAATTTCTTTACATATGCCTGGAGGAAGCTGACTGATCTAGGCCATATTTAGCTGCTACAACTCCTTATTTTGTTTTTCCTTCTCAGGCTTCCAATTTATACAAACACTTATCTGGAATCTTTTCTAATTTTTTTTCCCAATGTACTATTTTCTATAATGTGTAGGATTAAAACAAGGTGGTAGGTTCTAATCCAAGCCATTAACCATAGTCCCAAGATTATAATGACCTATAATGCACTAAGATAACAAAAAGTTCTTTGGGCAAAAATTACTTAGAGTTGGAGAAATGTATTAAAAGACCCCTTTGGTAGTAAATTAGTAGAGGCATACTAGGTACAAATTTGGAGACAGATTCCATTTATATTTAAAGTAGAAGTTGAGATTTCTACAATCAACCAATTAAACTTATACTTGGGTTTAACAATACTACCTTAAGATGTGGTAAGAGAGAACTCTACTCAGAACCTAAATGTCAAAACAAAACAACATCAATACTCATCACTGACACATAACCCAAATCTTTCATTCTTGTGACCAACATCATTCAGGCCCTTAGGGGGAAAATTCTCTACATTTCTCAAAACAAAAGGCTACTGCATCAGAATGCCATGAAGGTTTGTGGGTTATGTTACTACTGACATGGGAAATGCACACTGCTCTGGGAGTTGGGAGGATTAAGTGGTAGAAATGCTGAGGTTCTCAAATCTTCCTCTCAGACAGCATGAATACACAAGATTACTGCATTTCAAAGTACCATTTTCAAATAGCGCCAAAGATCCATTTTCTTGCTTCCCTTCTTCTGATGTGTGATTTCAGGGAGATTTATGATGACGTATGGTACACGGGTCATCATTTAAATTATTGCTCTTTGCCCTACAAATTTGGGGGGTGAACTTGAACAAAACCTGAATCAGACATATTACAATTCAAATAAAATATCATTTCTATCTCATTTTTAGCACAGATTTAATTTTTGGTAATTGAAAAAAAAACAGTATGTGTTTGGAATTTTTGGATTAAAAATATTAAGAACTATTGACCCTAACCTACTCCAAAAAAAGTGGACATCTTTCCTGTTTTTAAAGATTTCCAGTAAAAGAAAAGTCCAAAGCTGCATTCAACTGTTTATGTTAAAGTTTCCATTTTCAGTTTATTTGTATTTCATCCATTAAAAAAATGTTTTGAAAACCGAGATTCGCATAGAATGTTGGCCAAATTTTCAAAGACTTCCAAACATGCTCTCTCAGAATATGAACCTACAAGCTTAATGTTTCTGAACTCAGATTTGTGCATTTCGATGTCATCTGGGGGCCCAAATTTAAATTTCACGGCCGCTTATCAAGCACAGTAACTGAAAACTTGAACTAAACTCACAAGTGTGCAAAGAAGTAAATATCCACTGGAAAAAAAAAAAAACCTGATTTACAGGGTGGCCCATTTAAAACAGTTCCCATTTAATAATGTGGCTGTGTACAGGGCCTCTTTTAAATGGGCCACCCTGTATGAAGCTTAAGTCCAAGATAAAAAATGTCCTCCCTTGAGAATTTTTTAAAACCAAAAACACTGTAGGTTTAGTGGTTATTTTTAAGGTTTTAGATGGTTTCTTTGGACTCCTTTAGAACTGAAAAAAGATGGATACACATTTTAAAAATGAAATGTTACAACCACACATCTGTAATGAGAACCAGTGCCAGTGGATATTTTTAAAGCAAATTAAAACGGTCAACTTTTTTTAACTTAGGCAAACAGCTGCTACACACACAGTGCACAGTAACTACTTTTCAGCATAAGTTCAGAAGGAATTTCCTAATGAAGATTTATAGGATGTTCTGGGATTGATAATTAAAGGTTCCCCAAAAAAGATATGAATGACAGCATCAGAGATGTGAGGGTTAAGGGCCCTGAGCATGCCTGTCCTCTAAGGGAGGGGCCTAGAATTTAGAATGTAAAATACACAGAGGTTACAACAAAGGGAAATTGGGATGAAACAGACATGGAGCAAAGCTTTATAGTGTATCTTTTTCTGTACTGACTTCAAAGTCTTTTTGTAAGATTCCAAAGTGATTTCTAGTGTTTAAATACCTCTGTAATTTAGTTCCTTCTGTAAAAAAAAAGTAACGGGGGGAGAGAAAAAAGGGAAAAGCCTTGCTTAAAAAAATTACACGGTTAAAGACATTATGGGCTCTGAAGATTCTGACTTCCATTGTGTTCCTGACATGAATAATGCTGTAAACACAATAGTAGTAACAACAACAATGGTAGTAATCATAATCATAACAGTAACAACTATGAACCCTCCCATCATACTATGTGTCATCTACTCTTCTGGGAACTTTGCCGTCAGTAAACTATTTAATCCCTACAACAATACTATGAGTTTGGCAATGTTATTTCCATTTACAGGTAAGGAAAATGAAACACCAAGAGATGAAGTAATGTGCTCAAAGTCACAGACACAGTAAAACTGCCTACTGAGATTCAAGTTAAGATTCAGGTTCCAGGGTCAGTGCTCTTAAGTATTAGGCTATTGTAGATGTCTAAAAAGAAGAAATCACATAGTTCCCTGAAACTATCATTTTGTAAGGATCATATGCTGAACACAACATGTGCACCCTTACAAGTGAAGCAGGCACATTCAACTTCATTCTCTGAGGTAGCTCATTCATTCAACAGACATTTACTGAACACATTATTGTGACAAGTACTGGTCTAGGTGCTGGTCATAAAGCAATGAATGAAACAGGCACTTTAATTTACCCTAACAGTCTCAAAACTCAGGTCATAACTAATCAGGATCGATGCCCAACCTAAAGGGATATATTTATGGACAAGCCTGTAGACAATGAGGTGGAACAACAAAATAGCTCTGCTCTATAATAAAGTAGTAATTATATTTATTCTCTCAGAAAACTGACAAACTCAACAGGAAGGAGGACAGGCGGAAGTAAAGAAACATAGAGGGAAAACAATAAACTCAAGCAATGGAGCAAGAGAAGCGCAAGTAATCAGAAACTGCAAGACAGAAAAAAGGAGAGTGAAAAAGGGAATATAGTAAAAGAGAATAAAGCCACAGCAAATACAGGGAGAATCAAAGAGATAAGAATCTCAAGAACAGGCAGTTATTACTGAGTGTAATTGTATCTCATTATAGTTACTTATATTTTCCTGAAGACTAATGATGTTCAGTAATTTTCATGTGCTAATCGGCATTTCATATGCCTTCCTTTGTAAAATGCCCAGGATATTGCCAATTTTTTATTAGTTGGCTTAACTTTATATAATTGAAGCATGATAGGTATATAGATATTCTGGATACAATTCCTTTGTCACACATGGGTACTACGAACGTTCTATCAGTCTGTGGCCTATCCATTCATTTTCTTCAATATAAATTTCCAGTAGTTCCAGCACAAATAGTTAAAAGGGTATCCTTTTATCACTGAATTACCTAGCATCTTTGCAGATAATAAATTGGCCATTTTTGTGTGTCTGTTTGTAGACTCTATTCTATTCCACTGAGGTATGTATATCCTTCTGCTACTACCACACTGTTTTGAATACTGTAGCATTTTACTTTTTATAACAAGTCTTGAATTCAGATAGTGTAAAGATTCCAACTTTATTCTTTTTAAAATTTTCTATTTTCTGTCCACATATAAATTTCAGAATAGGCACATCAATTTCTATTTTTAAAAGACAATGCTGAGATTTTCATTGGAACTGCATTCAACTATAAATCAAATTGGAGAGAACTTACAATAAATTACAGTAATATATATCTGTTTAGATTGATATTTTCTCTCCGAAGTATTTTGTAATTTTCACCGTACAAAGTTATTATAGTTTCAACTTAAGCCTATTGTATGATTTTAAATTCTATTATAAATGGCTTTATTTTAAATTTCATTTTTAAATGGCTTTTATGAGGTATGACTGACGTACAAAAAGCTATATAGATTTAATGCATACAACTTGATGAATTTGGAAATAAGTACATATCCAAATCCATGAAATCATCATCATAATTGGCCCTAAAAATACAGCCATCACCTCCAAACATTTCCTCTGGCCCTCTTTATTATTTTTTATGATAAAATTATTTAACATAAGATCTAGCCTCTTAGCAAACTCGAAAGTATATAATACAGAATTAACTGTGGGTATTATGCTCTCTAGTAGTTCTATAAAATTATTTGTTTTGGATAACTGAAATTCTGTACCCCTTGACTAATACTTCCCTGTTTTTCCTTCCACCTAGACCCTGACAATCACCAGTCTGTTCTCTACTTATAGGAGTTTGACTATTTTAGATTCCGCATGTAAACAGTATCATGTATTTTTTCTTTGTGTCTCGCTTATTTCACTTAGGATAATGTCTTCCAGGTTCATTCACGTTACCACAAATGGCAGGATTTATTTCATTTTTAAAGCTGAATAATGTATCATTGTAGGGGCACCTGGTTGGCTCAGTTGGTTAAGCATCCAAGTCTTGGTTTCAGCTCAGGTTATGATCTCGGGGGTCATGAGCTCAAGCCCTGTATCAATCAGGGCTCCGTGCTGTCTCCTTGATATTTCTCTCCCTTTCTCTCTTCCCCCCACCCCCCATTCACACATGCACTCTCTCTAAAATAAAAACAAAACCTTTAATAAAAAAAAATCATTGCATGTATATATATTTTCTTTATCCATTCACCCATAAATGAACATTTAAGTTGCTTCCATGTCTTGATAATAGTTAGTAATAAATTTCACTTACTAATTCTTCACTGCTGAGTTAAAGAAATATATTAATTTATTTATTAACTTTGTATCCTATGACCTTGACAGATTCTTTTACTAGGTCTGGTAGTATTATAACTATTCTTTAGGCATTTTCTCTACACAAGATTATGTAATTTATGAATAAAGACAATTTTACTTCTTCCTTTTCAACTGGAATGTTTTGTATCTATTCAGCTTGCCTTCCTGCACTGTTTAGGACTTACAGGACTATGCAGAAGAAAAATGGTAAGAATAAACACCAAGCCTTGTTCTTGATCTTCATACAGAAAATGCTGTCTTTCCATTAATTATGATATTATATGTAGGTTTTCATAAGTGATCTTAATCAGTTCAGGCATATTTCCATTTATAGTATTCTGAGAGTTTCTACTATGAATAGATACTGAATTTCATCACGTTTTTTATAACTCTAAGATGATTATGAATTTTACCCTTTATCAATGTTAACGTGAAGAAACATTGATGAGTTTTTTTAAATGCTAAAACAAATATGCATTGGTGAATAAATTCTTCTTAATCTTTATGTGTTACCCTTTATATATACTGCTGGATTAGATTTGCTGATATTTACCTAAAAATTTTTGCATTTTATGTTCATGAGATAGTGATTTGCAGTTTTCCTGTAATATTTTGGTTTGGGTATCAGGATAATGGTGGTCTAATAAAGCTGACTGGAATATATTTGGTAGGAACGTTTTTAATTAGTAATTAAATTTCTTTATCTTATTATAGGACTACTGAGATTTTTCTATTTATTCTTGTCTAAATTTTGGCAATTTGTATTTTTAGGGAATTTGTCCATTTCATCTAAGTTATCAACATTCCTTTATTGTCCTCTTAATAACAGTGGAATCTAAAATGATGTTTTCTCTTTCATTCCTGATACTAGTTAACTCTGTTTTCTCTTTTTCTTGATCTAGCTAGGGGTTTATCAATATCGTGATGTTTGCAGAGAACTGGCTTTTATTTTCATTGATTTTTCTCTATTGTCTATTTTTGGTTTTACTGATTTCTACTCGTATTTATTATTTACTTTGTTAATAGTAGAAGTAAGTAACTTCTACTTACTTTGGTTCAATGTGCACTTCTTTTTCTACATTAAGGTGGAAGCTTAGAATATTGATTTTCAACCTATTTCTTTTCTTTTCTAATATAAGCACTTAGAGCTATAACTTTTCCTGGATGTACTGCTTTAGATTCATCTTATAAATCCTGACATGTTATATTTATTATAATTACATAAATTTTATTTATTCATTCTGTTTTTTCAGTTTCGTTGTGTATATTTTAAAGCCCTCTTATTAGGTACGTACATATTTAGGATTATTCTCTTTTCTTTCAAAATTCAAAAAAACAAAGTCCTAGAAAAAGATATCTGACTTGTGGTTACCAAATTCAGGAGATGAGGAAAAGATGAACTAAATAAAGGTGGTCAAAAGGTACACCCTTCCAATTATAAAATAAAAAACTACTAGGGATGTAATGTACAACAGGATGACTATAATTAATATTGACACAGAGAATGTCTGAAAGTGGTTAAGACAGTAAGTACTAAGTTTTCACCATAATAGAAAAATATTTTTCTTTTTCTTTTTTTCAAATCTACATGAAATGATAGATGTTAACTAAACTTAAGGTCATCATTTCTCAATAAGTTTAAGTCAAATCATTACACTGTACATTTTAAACTTACACAGTTCTGGATGTCAACTATATCCACAAAACTGGGATGGGGGAAATCCTCTGCCCAAACACTGTGATCTAATGTTCTACTAGGCACAGCCCTTCAAATTCATTCTCTTTACACTGTTATGAAAACTGCTATGTAAAAGACAAGAGAATTAGTTGCTACAGATAAATGTTTTAAACACCTTTTTGGGGCAAAACAAAGTTTCATTATAGCCATCTAGACAATGGTACTCAAACAAACAAGGCTTAGTATAGGATAATAAAGATCTGGAATCAAGTCCTTGCCTGCACCATCCTATTTATGTGACCCTCAAATTCACATTCGTGGTTTCCTTGTGTAGATATTCAAGCACTAATTTCATCTTTAAAATAGGGAAAACTGTAACACTAAATAAAACATATTGAAAGCTTATTATGTCCTAGACTAGAGTGGACCAAAACTACCACCTTCACAAGTTGTGGTGTTTGTTTGTTTGTTTGCTTGCTTGCTTGCTTTGGTTCTGGTTAAGCTGGTCATCTATTACTTTCTCTAAGTTAATATAAATTTCTACTTCATAAATTTATTTAAAAAGAAACTTTCTATCAAGGAAAATCAGTATATGACAGAAAGAAAAGGTGCCTACTCTTGATGGCAATTAACAAAACACTCTGTCTGATCATCCCTTTTGGGGAAAATTTGAATGCGGAAGTGAGGAAGACATGGAGAGAAATGCAGGAGACAAATGAGAAACAAGCAGAAGGGAGTCAAGCCATAAAACTGACAGTGTTAAGATTGGAGTAATGAGTAATGAGTCATACCACAAGACAACTAGGTCATCAGATTATTCCAAAAAAAATTTTTAACAGTATTGAGATATAAATAACATTACCATAAAATTCACCTAATTAAAGTATATACTTAAGTGGTTTTTAGTATACTCACAGTTGTGAAACCATCACCACAATCTAATTTTAAAACATTTTCATCACCTAAAAAAGACCCCCTCTCTTATTTACTAAGAGCCATTCTCCATTTCTGTCTCCTCTCCTAACCTTTAGCCTCTTTCCCAGGCCATACTAATCAACTTCTGTCTCTACAGATTTACTTATTCTGGACATTTTGTGTTTGTCTTCAAAGATATTCCTTGATCCTTTCTTGTCTTTCTGTCTGTCATGGTTTCTTGATTTTCTTTAGTGACATAATTGGATTTTTTCTCTTTATTCTTTGCATATATTTATTAGTGGTTGTAATATGTGATTACCACTGGGTTTGTATATAAACTCTTCTCTATATAGCATTCTATATTAAGTTGATAGTTGTACAAGTTTGAACCAATTCTTTACTCCTCTATTCCCACGTTTTAGACTTATGGTATCATATTTCACATCATTTTATTTTTTGAGTTCCTCAACTGATTTTTACAAAAATATTCATTTTTACTGCTTTGTGTTTCCTACCTTTATACTGTCACTTTTGGCCTCTCTGGTCCACTCGAGTCCCCTTTAGTGTTTCTTGCAGGGCTGGTTCAATGGTCATGAACTCCCTTTGTTTCTGTTTGGGTAGCTCCTTATGTCTCCTATTCTGAATGATAGCCTTGCTGGATAGAGTATTCTTGGCTGCAGATTTTTCCCACTCAGCATTTTGAAGATATCATGCCACATCCTTCTGGCTTGGAAAGTTACTGCTGAGAAATTCCCTTCTAGCCTTATGGGTTTTCCCTTGTAAGTTACTGTCTTCTGTTGCTTTTAAATTTTTTTCTTTATCATTATACTGTGCCAGTTTAATGACAAAATATCTCAGTGTGGATCTGCTTTTGTTCACTTTGATGAGCGTTCACTGTGTCTTCTGGATCTGAATAACTATTTCCTTCCCCAGATTATGGTAGTTTTCAGCTATTATTTCTTCAAATACATTTTCTGCCCCTTTATCACTCTCTTTTTCTGGGACTCTTATAATACAAATTTTATTACTTTTGACAGTCAGAACTTCCCTAAGTCTTTTCCTGTTTTGCATAATTCTTTTTTCCTCTCATTTATACAGCTTGATTACTTTCCATTACTCTGTCTTCTATATCATTACTTCATTCCTCTACTTCTTCCAGCCTACTGTTTATTCCATGAAGTGTGTTTTTCATTTTGTTTACTGATCCCTTTATAACTCTTATATTATTCTTTATGTCTGTGATACATGTTTCACTCATGTCTTCCACTCTTTTCTCAAGTCCAGTGAGTATTCTTATGACCATTACTTTAAATTCTCTATTAGATAGGTTGCTTTTATCTGTTTTGCTTAGATCTCTGGCTGTGCCTTTGTCCTGTTTGTCCTTTCATTTGGGATAAATTTCTCAGTCTTCTCTTTTTGTCTAAGTCTCTGTGCCTGTTTTTTTGTGTTAGAAAATTCAGGGGCGCCTGGTTGGCTCAGTTGCTTAAGAGTCTTATTCTTGATTTCGGCTCAGGTCATGATCTCAGGGTCCTGGGACTGAGCCTCATGTTGGGCTCCATGCTCAGAAGGGAGTCTGCTTGAGAATTCTCTCTCTCTCCCTCCAACCCTCTCCCCATGCAGTTCTCTCTCTTTCAAATAAATAAATCTCGAAAGAAAGAAAGAAAGAAAGAAAGAGAAAAAGAAAGAAAGAAAAGAAAAGAAAAAAGAAAAGGAAGGAAGGAAGGAAGGAAGGAAAGGAAAGGAAGGAAGGAAGGAAGGAAGGAAGGAAGGAAGGAAGGAAGGAAGGAAGGAAGAAAGAAAGAAGAAAGAAAGAAAGAAAGAAAGAAAGAAAGAAAGAAAGAGAAAGAAAGAAAAATTCAGCAAAGTCTCCTATTCTTGAGGGTAGCAGACTTATGAAGAAGAGGTCCTGTAGCACCCTGCTGTGTTGTGTCTCCTGTTCCTCAGGGCCTGGTGCTTCTGGGAGTCTCTCTAAGGTGTGCTGCATGTGCTCTGCTATTTCATCCTAGCTGATTTATCCTTAAGGTCAATCATCTGCAGAATCTCTCCTTGCCTGTTGTGGGCAGTATTTGGTCCCTGGCCTGAATGTGGCACATTTTAACTCGGTGTGCTCTGTGAAATGAGACCTGTTGGCACCACCTCCAGAACCAAGACTCCACAAAACTCCCACATCAGGAGATGGGGTATGAGAAGGGGTGTGGGGCAGCCTTTGGGGGAGGGAGCCCACCATAGTGGGACTGAGGCAAGCATGAATGGGAGGGGTAGTTCCACCTCAGTGGGGGTGGGGGCAGGGTTGGTGTAAGCAAGTTAGTTAATGAATGTCAGTTCTGTGCTGGTTCCTGTAGGAAGCCTGCGCTTACACTGAAAGGCAGAGGAGGGAAATGGCACCAGCCAATTCCTTTGTTCCCAGAGTTCTCTCTGTTAATGCGGTCTATCTGAGACACATTCTAAGAGAAGGAACAAACCTCCTCATTGTGTGCCCCAGGTGCTCTTCAGATCACTTTTCCGTGCTGTATGTCCATTAGTTCTTTGCCTGTTTGTCTGTTGACTTCAAGAACTCAAAAGTTTAGGACTTCTCACTTTCCAAGCCAATTGCTATAGGGGTTTGTTCTCCCTGTGTACTCCTCTGTGTGCAAGTCTGTCTCTCAACCTTCTCCTTAACAACAGATACTTCTACACTACAGTGGCCACAACCTGTTTCACTCCTAAACCTCATCTCTGCATGTGATAACTTCTTCAGTGTATCCTCTTTACCTTTAGTTGTGGAGTTTGTTCTGATAGTCTTCAGGTCAATTTTTGGGGTATCTGGGATGACTTGATAGTTATCTAGTTATATTCATTGGACAATACAATGATCCTAGGGTCCTTCTACTCTGCCGCCATTTTCCTAAGATCAAAATATACCATTTTATCTATAACAAAACTCACCTGATAGACATTTTTCTCTACATTTTGGCCATTATAAGTAATGTTGTTATGAATATTTATGTACAAGTTTAAAGGGCTTGCTCTGTAGCTGCTGGGATAGTGGGTCTATGTGTCTGTACTTCCTATTTAATTTTTACTGTAAACTCACATCATCTGAGGGAATCCCTTGTCCTTTCAACTAAAAGAACCTCAATAGTGGGAATACACATTATGTGAGAAAAAGAAAGTTTAAAAAAAAGTTTAAGTACCAAGAAAGGGCAGTGGACTAAGAGTCCAAAGAATCTGAGTTATCTTTGCAATGCTATCTATTGTATCAGCTCCATAATCCTGATTAAATCACTCTCCCTCTAAGGATCTCAGTTTCCTTATCTGTGAATAAGAGTTATTGAGCTAATAATTAAAGTTGTATTATATTTTAAAGTATTATGATTTAAAGTTAAATGTCTCATCCTTCCAGATATAGTGAACTAAAACTTTATATGATTTTTTCCCTCAATATTCTGTCAGATTTATGGTACAGTGTCTACAATAAAATAGGAATCTATTCTTTCTCTAATAACATATCTTATTATTCAGATATTAGCATAACTTAATATCTTTTCAAGCTTATAAGTAACCTCAAGTACATGAGGGTTTTTAAGAATACGACCAAAAGAAAAACATACATTAATATCCTGCACATCAGTTCTGATAAAGGAATCCAATAAGGCAATATACATACACATACATATAACCCTCATACATATAAGCCAAACACACAAATAGTTCTATTAAATTTCACAGTCTTTTTGTTTTTTCAAAAAGTCACCCCTGAAAACTAGTAACAATCTAGACATTCAAGTCATAAAACAAGAAAAAAAAATGAATAGGGTAATAAAATTACCAACGTACTGGTTACAAGAATTAGTTTAACACACACAAAAAAATTAAAGATATAGCAGTTCCTTAATGAATATACTAAATTTCAATTGCACTGAAATATAAAATGCTTATTATGATCCTGAATGAAGTAATCAACAGATACTATTTCCATGGTTTCCTGAATATTTATTTCTTTTGTCTTTCTACTGATTCTACATTTCACTCTTTTGCAATATATTTCATTTGTTAGAAAGTACGAAGTCTTGTAAAACAGTTTGTGACAGCAGGTGATTTTCCTCAATAATTTTTTGAGGGAGAGCTTATATATTGTCTTTTAATTTTTGAGATGAAGTCATTAAATATCAGAAAAGTATAAGTGATTTTAAAAGTTTAACCAAGCTACTTCACGACGTTGCTGCCGCAGCATCCATGTTGTGCAGCCTGCAGAGACCTTCAACTAACATTAGGCAAGCACATGCCCTACACAGCAGCTGTAGAGTCATAAGTAAATATAAATTCCTGACATAAATTCCCCAAAACAACCCTTGTGATCAAGAGTCTCCCCTGCCTCCCAGCACCTGTATCCTTTATGCACCCCTTAGGTAAGATCCCTATGAGAGTAGCCAAAACCCCATTCTTTTGGTTTGAAATGACCTATCTGGCCATAATCCAAGAAACACAAAGTAGTCCTCTCTTGGACCCTAATAAAAGCATGGGTCCCAGATCCTAACTCTTTCTTTGTTCTGCACTCTGCCTTTACCTGCCCATGTAGGACCTTGAGGTATGCCAGGTACTTCTTCCAAGACCTGTGATAAATGTCTTTATTTCAGTTTCTCTTGTGGTGTTGTTGAATCATGGCTCATGATCTAGAATCTTGTGCTCCACTTAAATAATGTTAATTTCACAAAGTCATAAAGAGTGACTTAGCCAAGATAATTTGCCTCATGAAAGATGAAACAAAAATACTGGTCTTTCAATCACTACTTTCAGGTGTATTTGATTAATAAATGAATAAAAAATATTACTTCAGCCCTGATTTCTCATTTAAAAAAACAAACCAAACACCATCCTGCCCATCCTACAGAACTTTGAACTGCTACGTAATCTGCAAGGAGTTCTACAAAATAAACTTCTTTCATTATAATGAAACATTCATTGTTAGGACAAACAATACTAAATAAAATTTTACAAAAAAAAAAAAGTTTATTTCCCCCTTGTTGCAAGCACCTGATCCTCTGGCTAAAGTGACTTCCAGGGGATTTAAAGAGCTGGGGTCCTTTCCTTCTCCTCCACCCTTCATTTTTTACCCTTTTCCCTTTCAAGAGCCAAATTTTAAGGACTAGGACATCCACAAACAATTCTATATGTAGAGGAAATTTTAAAGTGACTATGAGTGCCTAAGGAAAGTTTTAGAAAAGACATGAGAAGAAAAATAAACAGAACCTAAGGAACTGAAGGGACATCACAAAGTCAATAATAAACATATTGAGAGAGTCCAAGAAGAATAGTGAGAAAAAGGAGCAGAGGGAACATTTGAAGAAATAATGGTTGAAAACTTCCCAAATTTGATAAAAGACATGAATATAAACATCCAATAAGCTCAACAAACTCCAAGTACAATGACTTCAAAGACCCACACCATTGCAATAAAACTTTCAGAGACAAAAAGAAAATCTTAACAATAGCAATAAAGAAGCAAATCATGATATACAAGGGATCTTCAATAAAATTATCAGCAAATTTCTTATCAAAAACTTCAGAGCACTGGCACTGAGCACTGGGTGTTATACACAACTAATGGATCGTTGAACACTACCTCAAAAACTGATGATGTACTGTATGCTGGCTAAATGAACATTAAAAAGAAACAAAACCTAAAACAAAAACAAACAAAACAAAACAAAACTTTGGAGGCCAAAACAGAGTGGGCCAATATGTTCAAAATGCTAAAAGAAAAAAATTTTTCGGGTGCCTGGGTGGCTCAGTGGGTTAAAGCCGCTGCCTTCGGCTCAGGTCATGATCCCAGGGTCCTGGGATCGAGGCCCACATCGGGCTCTCTGCTCGGCAGGGGGCCTGCTTCCTCCTCTCTCCTCTCTCTCTGTCTGCCTCTCTGCCTACTTGTAATCTCTCTCTCTGTGTCAAATGAATAAATAAAATCTTTTAAAAAAAAAAAAAAAGAAAAAATTTTTCAACCAGGAAAACATCATTATCCTGCTAAACTATCTGCAAAAGTGAGAAAGGTTGAACAAAGGTTGAGGCAATTAATTCATGACCAAAAGACTTGCCCTGCAAAATGAGATGAACAAAGGTTGAGGCAATTCATGATCAAAAGACTTGCCCTGCAATAAATGCCCAAGGGAGTCCTTCAAGTTTAAATGAAAGGACAATGGACAGTTACTCAAAGCCATATGGAGAAATAAAGATCCCAATGATGGTTAATACATGGAAAAATCATGAAACCTACCATTATTGTAGCTATACATTTTTGTTACCTACGTTATTTAAGAGACTAAAGAAAAAGAAACAATTAGTGTGAACTCAATACTACTGTAACTTTAGATTTTAATTCAAAATACTCTTTTCTATATAACTTAAGAGATTAACACATTTTTAAAAATTATTAGTTTATGGTGTTGTGCACACAATGTATAAAAATGTAATTTCAAGACATGAACAACCAAAGGGGGTGTGGTGCAACTGTAAAGGAGCAGAGTTTTTGTAAGTTACTAAAGTTAAGGTTGTATAAATTCAATTATGATTGTTATTACTTTAGGATTTTAAATGTATTCCCCCCAGGGAAACCACAAAGAAAATAGCTATAGAATACACGTCTCTTATAGAAACAACCAGCAGGATATCTAGAGAGACAAACAGGTTGAAAGTGAAAGGATGGAAAAAGTTATTCCATGCAAATAGTAACCAAAACAGAGAAGAGTGACAATATTAACTTCAGATAAAATATTTTAAAATTTTAAAAAGGTTATAAGAGCCAAAGAATAACATTATATATTAATAAAAGGATCAATACAGCAAAAGACTATAACAATTACAATCAGAAAATGAGAAGCAAAAAGTGACAGAACCAAATGCAGAAATAAAGAGTTCTGCAACAATACTTGGCGAGACTTCAATATTCCACTCACAGCAGTGAACAGAACAACCAGACAGAAGATAACTAAACAAACACAGGACACTGAACAACACAATAAAGCAAATAGGTCAAAAAGATACTTGCAGAATACTCTATCAATCAAATACAGAATACATATACCTCTCAAGTGCACATAGGGACATTTTACAGCATAGACTCTATGTTAAAACACGAATTATATCTCAATAGATTTTAAAAGGATAAAGTTGGAAATCAGTAACAAAAGAAAAACTGGAAAAGTCACAAAATAATGCAAATGTAACAATACAATCTTAAATAACCAATGGATCAAAGAAGAAATCACAAGGGAAATCAGAAAATAACTAGAAAGGAATATAATGAAAACACAACATACCAAAATGGGAGATGCAACAAAAGCAATACCAAGAGGGAAATTTATAGCTATGATGTAGACATTATTAAAAACAAGCAATATCTTAAATCGACAATCTCCTTTTACAACTTAAGCAACCATAAAAAGCACAAACTAAATGCAAAGCTAGCAGAAGGAAAAAATAATAAAAATTAAGTCAGAGATAAACAGAAAATGCAAATGGAGAAAAGTCCATGAAACCAAAGCTGATTCTTAAAAAAAAAATAATCGGGCCCCTGGGTGGTTCAGTGGGTTAAGCCTCTGCCTTCGGCTCAGGTCATGATCTCAGGGTCCTGGGGTCGAGTCCCACATCGGGCTCTCTGCTCAGTGGGGAGCCTGCTTCCCCCTCTCTCTCTGCCTGCCTCTCTGCCTACTTGTGATCTCTCTCTGTCAAATAAATAAAATCTTTTTTTAAAAGTTTTAAAAAAATCAAGAAAGCTGAAAAAACATTAGCTAGGCAGACTTATAAAAAAGGAGACTAAAATTAGTGAAGTGAGAAATCAAAATGGGAGCGTTGCTACTGATTCTACAGACATAAAAAGGATTCTAACACAGTATTATGAACAATAGTACACCAAAAATTATATAACCTAGATGCAGTTTTAAAATTCCTAGGAATATAAAACCTTCTAAGATGAAATTATAAAAAAAAAATCAGAATAGACCTATAACTAGTAAAGATATCAAATCAATAATCAAAAAACCTCCCACAAAGAAAAGCACTATAACTGATGAGTTTCCTGGTGAATTCTACCCAATATGTAAAGAAGAATTATTTCCAATATTTCTCAAACTTTTCCAAAAATCTGAAAGGAGAAAAATTTCCTAACTTGTTTTACAAGACCAGCATTACCTTGATACCAAAGCCAGTCAAAAGACACTACGAAAGAAAAAGATCTATATACCAATAAGCCTTATGAACATAGATGTAAAAATCCTCAACAAAATAGTAGCAGATTTCAGCAGTATATTGAAGGATTATGCATCATGATCAAATGGGATTTATTTCTGGAATTCAAAGATGATTCAACAAACAAAAATAAATTAACATGATATGCTACATTAACAGAATGAAAGAAAAAAAATCACAGGACCATCTCAATTGATACAAAAAAAGCATCTGACAAAATTCAACATTTTTATGTGATAAAAACACTCAAAAAAACAAAAATAGAAAGACCCAAAAAACAGAATCCACATATATATTATATATATATATGTATATGTATAATATATATAAAGAAACAGAGCAAGGATCATACTCAATGGTGAAAGTTTGAAAACTTCTCTTCAAGGTTCTAGGCCAAGGCAAAAATGCCCACTTTCACCACTTCAATTCAACAGAGAAATCAAAGTTCTAGGCACAGCTACTGTGCAAGAAAAAGACATGAAAGGCATCCAAACTGGAAAGCAAGGAGATGATTTGTTTGCAAATATGATTTATCTGCAGAAAATCCTAAAGCTACCACATACACACACACACACACACACACACACACAAACCTCTCAGAAGTAATAAATGAATTCAGCAAAGTATCGGAACAGAAAGTCCACATGCACGTGCATGCACCCTCCCCCGCCACACACACACACAAATCATACTTCTACACGTGAACAAAAAGCAACCTGAAACAAAAAATAATTCCATTCATAATAGCATCGGAAAGAATAAAATATTTCAGAATTATCTTAAGCAAGCAAAGGACATGAATTAAAATACAAACTAAAATAGTGCTGAAAGAAATTTTTAGTTATCATAATTAGGAAGCAATTTCCAAATGGAAGTAAAAGAAATCAACACAATTAGAGGTGGGTTTTTTTTATTCAAGGTCACCACCCTGAGTATATAGTTTCTTAAAATATTTGTGAATGTCCTTTTTTTTAGTACTGGAAGAAAAAATATTCTGTTGTGTCTCACTAGCATTTTAGGATGTCCTTCACAGAGCTGATTAAAAAGTTGAAAAATGAAATATATATATATATAAATGGAAACATATCCCATATTCATGCATAGTAAGACTTAATATTGTTAAAATGTCAATACTACCTAAAGCAATGTGTTCAAAGTAACTGCTATAAATCCCAATATTGCTTTTTGCAGAAATAGAAAAACCCATTCTAAAAATCATATGCAAATTGAAGGGACACTGTACAGTCAAAACAAATTTGAACGAAAACTAGAGGACTCACACTTCTGATTTCAAAACTTATTACAAAGCTAGAGTAATCGAACAGTATGGAATTGGCATAAGGACAAACACATAGACCAAAAGAAAAAAGAAAGCCTGGAAACAAATCCTCACATATATGGTTAATTCGACTAGGATGCCAAGACCATTCAATGGGGAAAGAAAAGTCTTTTCAACAAATGATGCTAGAAAAACGGGATACCTACATGCAAAAGCATGAAGTTGGACCCAAACAATAAACTTTATACAAAAATTAACTCAAAATGGATCAAGGAAATAATTAACAATTATACTCTTAAGAAGACTTAGAACAAAAGATTCACAACATTGGATCTGGCAATAATGGTTTCTTAGATATTCCATCAAAAGCACAAGTAACAAAAAATATAGAAAAATCGGACTCCATGAAAATTCAAAAATTTTGTGCATCAAAGGACAATATCAATAGGACAATTTTTTTTTTACTAAAGCCACCCACAGAATGAAATAAAATATTTACAAAGCATTTACTTGAAAAGGGATTAATATCCAGAATGTATAGAGAACTCCTAAAACTGAAAAACAAAAGCAAACAAGCTGATTCAGATGGGGAAGGACTTGAATAGACATTTTTCCAAAGAAGATGGAATGCCCAGTAAGTACATGGAAAAATGCTCAATATCATTTATCACTAGGGAAATGCAAAACAAAATTATGATACCACCTCACAGCCATTGGGAGAGCTAATATTAAAAAATGTAAACAAAACATACACACACACACAAACAAGTATTGGAAAGGATATTAAAAAATGGGCACCCATGTGCATTATTGGTGAAAATTTTAAAAGATACAGTTGCTTTGGAAAATAGTATTGTGCTCCCCAAAATATTAAAAATAGAATTGCTATATGATCCACAAATTTGTGGAAACACATTACACATTGTTTTTTAGACATAATGCTACTCACACTTAATAGACATTATAGTGTGAGCATAAGTTTTGTATACACAGGGAAAACCAAAAAACTCATTTGACACACTTTATTGCAAAATTCACTTTATTATGGTGGTCTGAAACCAAACCTGCAATATCTCTGAGGTGTGCTTGTATACATACAGTAGATTATTATTATTCAGCTTTAAAAAGATGGGAAATTTGGAGCACCTGGGTAGCTCAATTGGTTAATTGACTGCCTTCAGCTCAGGTCATGATCCTGGAGTACCAGGATCAAGTCCCACATCAGGCTCCCTGTTCACGAGGAGGTCTGATTCTCCCTCTGACCCTCCCCCCTCTCATGCTCTCTCTCTCCCCCTCTCTCATTCTCTCTCTCAAATAAATAAATAAGAACCTTAAAAAAAAAAAAAAGGTGGGAAATTCTACAATATATGCTACAACATGGAAGAACCTTGAGGACATTAAGCTAATGAAACTAGCCAGTCATAAAAAAGACATATACTGTATGATCCTACTGATATGAGAAACCTAGAGTTGTCAAAATCAAAATGACAGAAAAGGTAAAAGTGATTGCCAGGGGCTGGGGTGGAGGGGAGAAAATGAAAACTTATTGGTTAATAGGTACAGACTTTTACTTTTACAAAATAAAGAGTTTTATGTAGATGGATGATGGAAATGGTTGCACAAAATGTGAATGTATTTAATACTACCAAAATATACACTTAAAATAGTTAAGATGGTTTTACACTATATGTATTTTACTGCAATAAAAATTATTTTAAAGAACAGAAGAAAAATATAAGAAATGAAAAATTATATGTATTTTTGGATACAAAGTGTTATTATTACAAAGATTGTAGTAATTGTCAGAATTTAATACAAATTTCAACAGGATACAAAGTACAAAAATTCAATACAATTTCAACAGGAACTAATATAAATTTCTGAACTTATCTGGAAAAGAAAAGGTGTAAAACTAGCTAAGAAACTTTACAATAGAATAATAAAGAGGACACTATCTTACGCTATACTTAAGGAAGTACATTCAGGAAAAGATAAATATTTTATAGTAAGTTTTCATAGAATTAAACACCTCTCCTCTATGGCACTTATAATACTAGCAATCTACATGATACATAAAACATATATTTAATGGCTGTTTCAACTACTAAGGTATTCCTACTTCGTAAGATAATATCTGATAAAAAGGTATTCAAGACCAATTTGCTCAATGAATGAACAAATGAAATGAAATAGAATAGAGCAACATCATCATTTATATATAAGAATAATACATATGTTCTGAAATCAATGAAGAAACAATGGATTATTTCATTAGTGATACTAAAAAACTAAATAGCAATTTGGGATACAAATGTTAAACAGCCCCCAATGTTACATCATATATAAAAGTATCTTCAGACTGCTGGAACATAATGTCATGTAAAATTATGGGTAAAGAACAAAATCTAATACTCTTAACTCTTCACTTTTCACTACTGTAATCTAGCTAAACATAAAGAATAAATATTATTCCCAAGAAGCAATGTGAAATAGAGAAGAACAAGTAAATTACAGCTTTAGTTAAGTATTATTTCATTGTAATTATGTGAGCAGACATTTTAGGATGGTGGGAACAATGCTGTCTTTATATTTTCCATCTCAGATACGAGCAATTCCAAATATCCTCAAAAATTGGATCTCTATATTCTATGGAAGCAGTCCAAACTGAGAGGTAGGAACTTTTGCCTATTTAGTTTGCAAACCTCTCATTAACTCTGATACACAGATTGAAAGATAATAGTAAGGCTTTTTTCAATTCCATTTTCCCATTTAAAATTGTTGCAAAAGAAGACTTCAAATGTCTCCACCTCTGAATCTATTACACTGTAACAAAAGTATAAGAAAGTCAGGGACTTCACCTATTTTATATGTTTTACATAATACCTGATAGCCTATTCCAAAACTCAGCCAAGGAAATGAATAACAGGATAGCAAAGAAATAAAGAGATCTTTTTTCATTTCTTACATTTCTCTTTGACTACTGGACCTTTCCTGAGACCAATCATCTTACATATTAAATTATTTGAAATACACTGTGTTAAATTTTAATTGAAACTTTTACTAATAATTCAACAAAAAACTTAGCAGATTAGCATTTTTTTATTAGTGATTGTACATGGAGAAAAAAAACAAATCCAAATATACCAGTGTGCTATTTTTAGAACAACCTGATAAAAAATGACCCCTCTGAATTCATAAATCTTCAGGTGGTAGGTAAAAGAGTCCACCCAAATTCATAAAAGTAAATACAAAAAGTGATTTTATTTTTCAAATGATTACATGCCTTATTTTATTATTATATATTACTGCAAGCTGATTTAAATGATCATTGATTTTGTTAACTTTTTTTATCTGAGTATAGTTGACACAACTGACACACACTGTGACCTTAGTGTAAGGTGTACACTGGACAAGTTTACACAATATGCTATGCTCAACACAAGTATAGCTACCAACTGTCACCATACAACCCTACTGTAATATTATTGACTATATTCCTTATGCTGTGCCTTTTATTTCCATGATTTATTTATTTCATAATTGGAGACCTGATCTCCCATTCCCCATTACTCATTTTGCCTATTCTGCCCCTCCCCCACCAATTTCCCTCCATTCTGACTACCATCAGTTTGTTCCCTGTAGTTATGGAACTGATTATGCATTTGCTTGTTTATTACTTTTTTTTAATTCCACATATGAGTGAAATATGGTATTTGTCTTCCTCAGTCTGACTTATTTCACTCAATATATTGCCCTCAAAGTCCAACCACGTTGCAAATGGCAAGATCTCATTCTTTTTGTGGCTGAGTAATATTCCATTTTATATATGTATGTATGTGGTGTGTGTGTGTGTGAGAGAGAGTGAGTGTGTGTGTATCACAGCTTCTTATCCATTCATATCTACTGATATGGGTAAATCCCATATGGGCACTTGGGTTGTTTCCATATCTTGGCTACTATAAATAATGTGTAATAAACATAGGGCTGCAATATATCTTCTCAAAAGTTTTCTTTGGGCAAATATCTAGTGGTAGAATTACTAGATGATATAGTATTTCTATTACTAATTTTTTGAGAAACCTCCATACTGAGTTCCATAGTGGTTGTACCAATTTACATTCCTGCCAACAGTTCATGAGGATTCCTCTTTCTCCCTATCCTTGCCAACACTTGAAATTTGTCTTTTTCACACAAGCCAATCTGACAGGTAGGTGTAAGGTGATATCTTACTGATGTATTAATCTGCATTTCCCTGATTAGTGAGGTTGAGTCATCTTTTTATGTGTCTGATGAGAAAGTAAAAGCTAGAGGTATCACAATCCTAGATTTCAAGATATATCACAAAGCTGTAGTAATCAAAATAGTATGGTACTAGTACAAAACCAAACACAGATCAACAGAACAGAATAGAAGGCCCAGAAATAAACACATGCTTATATGGTCAATTAATCTATGACAAAGAAGGCAAGAATATACAATGGGGAACAGACCATCTCTTCAATAAATGGTGTGGGCAAACTGGCCAGCTATAAGCAAAAGAATGAAACTGGACCACTGTCTAACACCACACATTAAAAAGCAAAACAAAACAAAAACAAACAAACAAACAAAAAACCAACTCAGAATGTATTAAAGATCTGAATGTGAGACCTAAAACTGTAACAATCCTAAAAGAGAACACAGACAGTAAATTCTCTGACATTGGACACTGAAATATTTTTCTAGATATATCTCCTATGGCAAGGAAAACAAAAGCAAAAATAAACTAGTGGGACTACATCAAAACAAAAAGATTTTACACAACAAAGGAAATCATCAACAAAACAAGGCAATCTACTGAATGGCAGAAAATATTAGTGAATGATATATCTGATAAGGGGTTAATAACCAAAATATAAAAAGAACTTGTCAATTCAACAGCAAAACAAAACAAAACAAAAAGGCAGAAGACCTGAATAGATAGTTTTGCAAAGAAGACATAAAGATGGCCAACAGACACATGATTCTTTTCTTACTGAAATCTACTTTGCAAAATGATTCAACACTACTGCTTAGAGAAATGTTGGTCTAATTCACAAATCAGTCAATATAATAGAACAAATCAATAAGAGAAGAGAGAAGAATCACATGGTCCTCTCAATTGATGCAGAAAAAGCATTTGACAAAATACAGCGTCCTTTCCTGATTAAAACTCTTCAAAGTATAGGAATAGTGGGAACACTCCTCAACTTCATAAAATCCATCTATGGAAAACCCACAGCAAACATCATTTTCAATGGGGAAATGCTGAGAGCCTTCCCACTGAGATCAGGAAAATGAAAAGGATGCCCACTCTTGCCACTGTTGTTCAACATAATACTAGAAGTCCTAGGAACAGCAATCAGACAACAAAAAGAAATAAAAGTATTCAAATTGGCAAAGATGAAGTCGAATTCTCTCTCTTTGCAGATGACATGATACTTTATATGGAAAACACAAAGACTTCACCCCCAAATTACTAGAACAAATAGAGTAATTCAGTAATGTGGCAGGATACAAAATCAATGCCCAGAAGTCAGTAGCTTTCTTAAACACTAACAATGAACCTATGGAAAGGGAAATTAGAGAATTGACTCCATTTACAATAGCACCAAGAACCATAAGATACCTTGGAATAAACCTAACCAGAGAGGTAAAGGATCTACACTTGAGGAACTACAGAACACTCATGAAAGAAACTGAAGACACAAAAAGATGGAAAAACATTCCATGCTTATGGATCAGAAGAATAAACATTGTTAAAATGTCTATACTGCCCAGAGCAATCTATACTTTCAATGCCATCCTGATCAAAATTCCACCAGCATTTTTCAAAGTGTTAGAACGAACAATCCTAAAATTTCTATGGAACCACCAAAGACCCCGAATCACTAAGGAAATGTTGAAAAAGAAAAACAAACCTGGGGGCATCACATTGCCTGATTTCAAGCAGTATTACAAAGCTGTGATCACCAAGACAGCATGGTACTGGCACAAAAACAGACACATAGACTAGTGGAAAAGATTAGAGAGCCCAGAGATAGGCCCTCAACTCTATGGTCAAATAATCTTTGACAAAGCAGGAAAAAATTTCCAGTGGAAAAAAGAGTATCTTCACTAAATGGTGCTGGGAAAATTGGACAGCTATGTACAGAAGAATAAAACTTGACCATTCTCTCACACCATACCCAAAGATAAACTCAAAATGGATGAAAGACCTCAACGTGAGACAGAAATCCATCAAAATCCTAGAGGAGAACATAGGCAGTAACCTCTTCGACATCAGCCACACCAACTTCTTTCAAGACACGTCTCCAAAGGCAAAGGAAACAAAAGCGAAAATGAATTTCTGGGACTTCATCAAGACAAAAAGCTTCTGCACAGAGAAGGAAACAGTCAACAAAATAAAGAGGCAACCCACGGAATGGGAGAAGATATTTGCAAATGACACTACAGACAAAGGACCGGTATCCAAGAACTATAAAGAACTCTTCAAACTCAACACCCAAAAAAGAGATAATCATATCATAAAATGGGCAGAAGACATGAACAGACACTTCTCCAAAAAAGACATATAAATGGCTAGCAGACACATGAAAAAATGTTCATCATCATTAGCCATCAGGGAAATTCAAATCAAAACCACATTGAGATATCACCTTACACCAGTTAGAATGGCAAAGATTAATAAGACAGGAAACAACAAATGATGGAGAGGATGTGGAGAAAGGGGAACCCTCTTACACTGTAGGTGGGAATTCAGGATGGTGCAGCCACTTTGAAAAACAGTGTGGAGATTCCTCAAAAAATTAAAAATAGAGCTACCCTACGACCCTGCAATTGCATTATTGGGTATTTACCCTAAAGATACAGATGTAGTGAAAAGAAGTGCCATATGTACCCCAATGTTCATAGCAGCAATGTTCATAATCGCCAAACTGTGGAAAGAGCCATGATGCCCTTCAACAGATGAATGGATAAAGAAGATGTGGTCCATATATACAATGGAATATTACTCAGCCATCCGAAAGGATGAATTGATGCAACTTTTGTATCAACATGGACGGGACTGGAGGAGATTATGCTGAGTGAAATAAATCAAGCAGAGAAAGTCAATTATATGGTTTCACTTACTTGTGGAACATAAAGAATAACATGGAGGATATTACGAGAGGGAAAGGAAAAGTGAACTGGGGGAAACTGAAGGGAGAGATGAACTATGAGAGACTGTGGAGTCTGAGAAGCAAACTGAGGGTTTTAGAGGGGAAGAGGGTGGGAGGATGCATGAGCCTGGTGGTGGGTATTAAGGAGGGCACCTATTGCATAGAGCACTGTTTATGTGGTACATAAACAATGAATTTTGGAACACTGAAAAAATTAAATTAAATAAAAAAAGAGAGAGAGAGAAATGGGCGCCTGGGTGGCTCAGTTGGTTAAGCAAGTGCCTTTGGCTCAGGTCATGATCCTAGAGTCCCGGGACCGAGTCCCACATCAGGCTCCCAGCTCCACGGAGTTTGCTTCTCCCTCTGACCTTCTCCTCTCTCATGCTCTCTCTCACTGTCTCTTTCTCGCAAATAAATAAAATCTTTAAAAAGAAAGGAAGGAAGGAAGGAAGGAAGGAAGGAAGGAAGGAAGGAAGGAAGGAAGGAAGGAAAGAAAGAAAGAAAGAAAGAAAGAAAGAAAGAAAGAAAGAAAGAAAGAAAGAAAGAAAGAAAAAGAAAGAAAGAAAGAAGAAAGAAATGTTGGTCTAGACATCAATAGAACTCTAATAATAGTTATGATAGTATTCGATTCCTACAGAAAACACAAAAATGACATTACTCTTATCCCTTTACAAAAGGAAAATTGAGACTTACACTAGTCATGTAGTTATACAAGGACACAAAGGTAGTAAGTGTTAGAATCTGTATCTGTCTGACTCCACATTCTGAGGGGCTCTTAGTCAGTGCAAACATCACATCCCATGGGTAGTAAAGGAGTGAGATAGAAGAGTATTCTCTTGAAAGTAAACACAAACACATACACTGAACAGTTATAATTTTCACCTGCTTACTTTCAGCCCAACTCTATTTAACTACTCAGCCTGGTTCGCATAGGCTCAGCTTGAGAAGGCAATATCAAAGTCATGAACTTAAACAATGAATGATTTGACACAAAGTGCTTTTCTTCCTGCTTATAACCCTATATACCACTTGCAGTCCTAAGCTGAAAAAGTGTTCTGAAATGTGAATTAAGGGAGTCCTTTTCTCCCACAGTGGGATTTTTTTTTCTCAAATACAGAATATTCAGACAAGGGTAGAAGATAACCATGAAAACCTGAATTTCTGATTATGTGTCATATTTGAACTATTTTAGTTTAGAAAATAAACTGCACCACATACTTAAACACAAATGCAGACTCACTCCTGCATGACAGGAGGGCAAACAAGTCCCCCACCACTCCCCAAAACACCATAAAGCTTAACACAACTGTTGCAAACAACCATTTCAGCACTCAGAAAATCAACCAGAGGCACACAACAAACTGAAAACGGTTATTAATAAAAACCACTGACCTCTGAGTAAGAATGGCATCAGTTGATGGTGACCTTTCCTGGGGCTTCTGATGAACCCCAGCTCTGCACGTGCAGCAGTGCAATTAGGGCAAGGCATAATGTGATAACTGCACGTTTTGCTGCTGTCACCTGATTTAAAGTGTTGTCAGTTAAAATGATGATCTTAGTGGCACATGGAAGAGGGGGTACCCCTCTGTTTGAAGTATTATATATTGCTGGTAAGAATATAAAATAATACAGCCACTTTAGAAAAACAGTTTGACAATTTATTAAGAATTTAAACATGACCTTACCATTCACCCCAGCAATTTCCCTCCACAGAATCCATCCAGGAGAATAGAAGACATATGTCCACTCAAAGAACTATATGTATATGTTCAAATCAGCACTGTTCTTAAAAGCCAAATGTAAATATAATCCAAATGTGCATCAGTTAGTAGATGGGGAAAAATGTGTTATGTCCATATAGGGGAATACTGTTTAGCAATGAAAATGAAGGAAATACTGAGCCATGCTAAAATGTGAATGAACCTCAATACGAAATGTGAATGAACCTGCTATACGAAAGCAGCCAAATGGAAAATACTCCATGTATGTGATTCTATTACATGAAATATCAAGAAAAGCAAAATTATGGAGATAGAAAGGAGATCAACAGGTCTGGGAGTCAGGCTGCAAACAAGATCAAAACAAGTTTAGTTGGGATGGGAAATGTTTAAAACTGAACTACAGAGATGGTTATATGCCTATAAATTTATTTTAAAAAGCACTGAACACTTAAAATAGTGACTTTTACACATGCAAAATACACTTCAGGGACGCCTGGGTGGCTCAGTAGATTAGGCATCTGCCTTTGGCTCAGGTCATGATCCCAGGGTTCTGGGATCAAGTCCCCTTTCAGGTTCCTTACTCAGTAGGGAGCTTGCTTCTCCCTCTCCCTCTGCCTGCTGCTGCCCCTGCTTGTGCACTCTCTCTCTCTCTGTCAAATAAATATTTTTAAAAATTAAAAAATGTATATACTTCAATAAAGCAGCAAAAAAGACTAAGTAAAAAATATTGTCAAGTATATTTTTACTGCAACATTAAGTTCAACTCTAGTGTCAGAGAATAACAGGCCACATAATGATTGACATATCTGGAAATCTTCTGAAATTTTAGAAGAAAAAAAACTCCTCACTACCTACTGCATTTAAAGACAATGCTGGTTACATGTCTTCCTATTTTCAACCAGACTGTTTTTAAATCCATACCCAATCAAGATGAAGGCCCTGATTTTTATTATATAATTATTATTATAAACTAAAGATCAAAGATAAAACTTAATGATTTAAAACATATTATTTGGGATGCCTAGGTGGCTCAGCCCGTTAAGCATCTGCCTTGGGCTCAGGTCATGATCTGAGGGTCCTGGGATTGAGTCCCACATCAGGCTCGCTGCTCAGCAAAGAGTCTGCTTCTCTCTCTCTCTGCCAAATAAATAAATAAAATCTTTTTAAAAATTTGTTTTAAAAAAAGTTCAAGTGGGCGCCTGGGTGGCTCAGTGGGTTAAAGCCTCTGCTTTCGGCTCAGGTCATGATCTCAGCGTCCTGGGATCGACCCGCATCGGGCTCTCTGCTCAGCAGGGAGCCTGCTCCCTCCTCTCCCTGTGTCTCTCTGCCTGCCTCTCTGCCTACTTGTAATCTCTCTCTCTGTGTCAAATAAAATAAATAAAATCTTTAGAAAAAAAGAATAAATAAATAAATAAATAAATAAATAAATAAATAAATAAATAAAGTTCAAGAAAAAAAGAAGGTACGGATACTACTTGAGAAGTCTGAACCACTATAAAATGACAGCAAAAAGAACACAGCCAGATGCAGTGGTTCATCAGTGATCTACTGAAGGGGCATCCGTTTTATTCAAGGGAATGTGTTAGGCAGCTGCTGAAACAACTTATCAGGGAAGAAAACTCAATTGTTAATCAACTATGTTTCCATTCAGAGGGAGAAAATAGTCAGAAAAAGGACTTATAGAATCTGGGAATCAAGACCTACAGGTCCTTTGTTCCTACTTTTGAAGGGCAAGAGGAAGGATGATCTAGAGTGAAGGAAGGGAAAAAGTCTCTGAAACTTAACAGTAAGTTATACCATCATGACTCCTTGGCTGAGATAATAGCTGGGCAAAAATCTGCCAGGGTGGGCGCCTGGGTGGCTCAGTGGGTTAAAGCCTCTGCTTTCGGCTCAGGTCATGATCTCAGGGTCCTGGGATCGAGGCCCGTATCGGGCTCTCTGCTCGGCAGGGAGCCTGCTTCCCCCTCTCTCTCTGCCTGCCTCTCTGCTTCCTTGTGATCTCTCTCCCTCTGTGAAATAAATAAATAAAATCTTAAAAAAAAAAAAAATCTGCCAGGGTTTGCTCTGAAGACTTAGAAAAGCCAGAAAATATGATGTCTTGAGGAACCTAGTTCCTAAGGAGGAAATAGGAACAGGCACCTGTTCTTAAGACAATGGCGAACACTGATTATTTACCATGTGCCAGCTACCATTAGCAGTTCATTTAATCATCACAATAAGCCTAGGAGGTAAATGAGGTATAATTATTCTTATTTTACAGATCAAGAAACTATGGCACTGAGAAGTCTGATAAATTGCCTAAAGTCATCAGGTAGGTGGCAGGGCCAAGAGTAGAACCAAGTCAGTCTGGCTCCAGAGACAGTGTTCTTAACCATTACAATATATGGCCAAGATATTTAAAAAATATTCCTTACTGGTTGTAGAAAACAAAGGTATGTGAAGTTGAGTGAAACAATGACTGATGAAAGCAGAAGCAAACAACTCATTAACACTGAACCCAGGTGTTCAACTCTGTAAAAATCCTGATCTACAGTTGACTCCATGTTCTGACCTTCTTTCCTTTATTTCCCTAATATTTATTGAACATCTGGTATGTGGTAGACCTCCAAAGGGTAACAAGAAATATAAAATCTCCGAGCATAAAAGGTTTAGACTTCAATGAGGCCATAATCTGGAAAGAATCATCACCCAGTTTAATTGTTGTGGAAGGGATATATAGAGAGAGTGGATGGGACTGCAGCAGACAGACCCACTCTAGGCATCTCTAGCAACTCGGGCAAGAAGCAGACCATTCAGGACGGCTGCAGTGTGCGGTGTCATAGGAGGAGATGGCTGGGGACTGAGGGGAGTTCTGAGCAACCAAATGGGCTGACCACTCTGTCATTCTAGCAACAGCAGGGAGGATGGATGAATGGGGGCCATGGAGGGAGAAGGTACATCTTAGCACCAGGAACAAAGAGACAGAAAACAGAGGGAATTCAATTTTATTATGGTAATACAAAAGACAAAAAATTAAGGCCTCAACTGAGACAAAGGGAGTAAAAGAATGAGGAAAGAAGATGAAAGATATAGTGTGTATTAGCTAGCAGTTACATAACTATACTTTTTTAATAAAGTAATTTATCATTGTAGAGAAAATTAAGCAATAATCTCATGCTAACTTTCTACCACGTACTCCCACAGGAAAGCAAGGCATTATTGTTTATAATAACTGAATTACAGATACAGACTTAAATCATCTATAAAAAGCTAAATCTGTGTACCTACATCAATAACAAACTAGAGAAATAAAAATCATAAAAACATGTATTTTTACATTTTTAATTTTTCTAGATGAAGCAATTTCTAAATAGAGGTTATAGGAAAGTCTTCAATTTTTAACAAATATTCTCTTCCCAAAGAGCATGCATCCATTCATTTACCCCTCCCCCAAACCCTATTAAGATGAATACTGTTACCCCTGTTTTACATATGAGGAAATTAAGGCTCCGAGAGGGTAAAAAATGTGCCCAAAGTCACGAGATGTTAGTTCTGCTATACAACTTCTTTAGAAAATGTAAATTTACTCCAGTGCAATTGATAAAATTAGGGCATAATGGTATAACTCAAATTTTACTTTTGCTCATTCATGAGAAATTTCATCCACAAGAAACAAGGTGAATGCAAAAAAACACCTGCACCCAGCTCAAGGAGGAAAGCGTGAAAAGCACATACTTCAAAACAAATACCTACCAGCTAACTCAGTTCACTGTGTGAGGTGTGACTCACATCCATTCACATCTGGTGTTACAATTTTCCTTCAGATTTCAGTAAACCTCCTTGCATCACTCCACAGAAACTCACAATCTTGTAATGCTTTCCATACCCACTTCCACAAGGGAATAATATATTTTGAAATATAAAGTACCAAATATATTGCAATATTTATTTGTTAACCACTTAACATTTATGATCTTTTAAAAAAATATGTCACTAACAAGTTTTTGAGTATTATGCTGGAATATCCATTTTCCCATTAAGTCCTAAGGTTTTCATTGTGTATTTTTGCATAGCATGATAATTTTTTTGCAACAAATGCTTACATGAATAGCAGAGCTCAGTTGTGGAGTGATATACAAGTTTGCTCATTTCAGAGTCAGTAAGTTATAGGGTCTCCCACTTTTATGTATATAGTCATTCCAAACTGTTTGCACACAAATGTATTTTCTGAACACCTTAAACCTCCAGTTCTCTTTTATGTGAACTAGTGTGACTATAGCTCTTCATTCACCCAATTCTTCAACCCAAAGGCCTTAGAATCAACTCTTCTTTCCTTTTCTTATGTTCCATATCTATTAGAAAATCTTGCCAACTACCCTCAAAATATTTCTACAATTTGATCACTTTGCACCCTCTCCAACTGCTACAGCCTTAATCCAGTTTGCCATCATCTCTAGTGAGCTATTACAGTAGCCTCCAAGCTGATCTTTCTGCTCAAATCTTAATACCTTTGTCTTGTGGAATGTCCTTTCTCTATAGGGCAGCTACAGTAAGACTTTTAAATCTAATGATGTCCCTCCCTTAATCAAAGTCCTCCAATTAAAAATACACATATATTCAGATAAAATCCTAACTTCTGGCCATAGCCTGCAAAGTCTGGCTTCTCTGCCCCTATCTACCATATTCACTGTATCCTTACCAAACAGCTTTTGCACTCCTCCTTGAACACACCTAATATGTTCCCAACTAAAGGTTTTAACCTTCACTATTCCCTCGGATGGGAAATTCTCTCCCCAGATACTGGCATAATTTCACTCAAAACTTGACCCAAACATCACCTGTCAGATTCGCTTTCCTTGGCCACCATATTGAAAATATCAGCTTCCATCGTATTGTATCCCATAAACCTACTTTATTTTTCATCCTAGGACTTATCACTATCAGACATATTGTGTATCTATTTGTTTACTGTCTGCGTCTGCCATTAGAATGTAAGCTTCATGAAGACAGAAATTTCCTCCTGTTCTCTACTGCTCTCCCAGTAGCCATTAGCTCTTAACAGAAACATTAATGAAAAAAAAAAGAAATTAGTCACTTAGTAAGGACAACAGACATTAGGCCACATTTCTCATGTTCATTAAGTAACTTTCAATAGTAAAGTAAAATGGATAATGAAATAATGAAAAAAAAACTGGAGACTAAACCTATATAGAAACTATATTATTAAATATTGAATGGAAAATGACTGTGCATATTTGTGTTACTAAAGACAAGTCAAAAGTTATTGCTCAAGATTCACAAAGTACTATATTGTTAGAGTTGCCAAGTCAATGGTTCCATAATTAAAATAGATTTTAAAAGTTCACTCACCCCATTAGGTTTAGTTTTTTTCTTACTAATGTAAGTTGGGGATTTTTCTACAACCCCACCCTGTCTAACCATTATTTCCATGAATCACCCTCTACCATACAAAATGTACTCATACAATTACTTATAAACATAAAAATCATTTACATAGCTCATCTATCTGTTCTTTTTGGACAAAACATGGACAAATGTATCTGTCATATGATTTAAATTTCTAGAAAAATTCACTTAGACATCTTCATATTTAGAATCATCTCAGAAAACAGACTTTTTGAGAAACAATAAAGAAGGGAGAAAAAAGAGACTTTAAAGACTATCTAGCCAAGTGATTTAACACTAGTGTTCTTTTCTTTGTTTAAGCAGCTGGAATTTTGTCCTTAAAATCTTACATGAAAGCCCAATAAATAAAACTTAAATTGATCTATTTTAGGCATGGGAGTGGGGAGAAAAAAATGGTAGGTCTACAAAGAAGAGGGATCCTGAAATCTTGACGTTTTATTCCTCTAGAACTTCAACATCCCTCCCATTTACCGTCTCTAGGAAACTCCAAAGAGGAAAATGTCCCTTCTAGTCAAAGTGCTACTTTACAATAAGGCAAGAGAATGGAGGTTCAGATATGACTGTGGAAGTTGACGGTCTTCAGTTAATAGTGAAGATGAAATTTAGTATAGTCGACTGGATAAAAGCATTGTATGCAGTTTGTAAAACAAATCCTACTTCCTGAACAAAACCATTTTCTGGGATAAAAAGTAATTTTTGTTTTCTTATTTACAGAAAAATTAAATGTGAGGTTTCATTTTGTGTTGCTGGAGACAGATTCACCATGGTAATATATTCTAGTGACAAGATACCCCACTTTCTCTATATACATCTGTACTTATCAATTATGTCCTGGCATTCGTTCTGTAAAAAGGATCACTTCATCTGTTAACATGTTTGAAAATGACACCTAATGTGTTATCCAACCCTCTTCTAGTTCTAAGAAATTAGTTTTAAATAAACATAAATCAATTAACCTCACAGCCAGTTTTGCTGCTCATAATGTATTATATAAGAGATCTCTATGTGATACGCTTTCTACCCAAACACAAAACAAAGTGAAGTGCAAAACCATACTCAGGAATCAAATTAGGGTAAACATTACGTATAAATACATGAGTAATGGAGAGGGAAATACAAAAGATTACAGATTATGTTTACTAGCTTTATCAAGAACTTAAATTTAATTGAGCTATATAGGATTTTAAAAGAAAAACCTTGTTTCAAATAATCACAAATGTGATCACTGTAAAGCAAATCATTTTGCTTGTGCCAAGAACTGTTTTTAAACACACATCTAATGTTTTCATTTAAATCTTTTCTTTTGGGGCGCCTATGTGGCTCAGTCGGTTAAGCATCTGCCTTCAGCTCAGGTCATGATCCCAGGGTCCTGAGATCAAGTCCCCCATCGGGCTCCCTGCTCAGTGGAGAGGCTGCTTCTCCCTCTGTCTCTGCTGCTCCCCCTGCTTGTACTCTCTCACTGTATCTGTCTCTCTTTCTCTCTCAAATAAATACATAAAATCTTTTTAAAAAGATAAACCTTTTCTTCTAACGTTTTTGGGCACATGTGGCCTTAGGAACTTTATCTCAATTTATTTTTAAAGTAAAGGCTTTAGCTTAAGTTTAACATTAAATGGCTTAAAAGTTGAGGGAAGTACTGTGTTTTTCAGCAACAATCTCATTCAAAATGTGTTAAAATACATATGTTTAGTAACTCAATAGCATGTCTAAAAGCAAAAGACCTAAAGTAGTTTTAAAATTCTTAGTCATTAATGCTTACATCACTGGAATAGCTATATTTACATCAGAATAATAATACTATTGACAATCTGTCCTTTCTGGGATGTAAAGACACGAAGGGAAGCAGAAAGAATTACAGCCTACTCAAAACCCTGAGAGAGATGGGAGTCTAACCTGAGGAAGCAGCTTCCTTCCTAACTTGGAGCTAATTTCAGATGAAGAAGAATCCTGAAGGTTAATACCTTGTATGTTGCTTTCTTAGTTACAAATACAGGTAGCTTAATATCTGATTCATTCATTCTTTCAAAGATTATTCACCTCACATCCATTACATATAGCTATGATTCAGGAATTGTTAGAAACGAAGTAAACAACATGGTTGTTTAAGTTCATGATTTTTAAGTTCTTTTTTTTCTGCATTTGGGCACATTCCACCTTGCCATTTGCAAATAGACAACTGACATTCAAAGTTATGAGTACTGTGAAGATGACCTTTTCACTACAGGCAAAATTTCATCTTAAGTATGTGACTACTGGACAGCCTATATTGTGCAAACTCATCTTACTGTATGTGTGAAGCTATTATTAAAAAAAGAAAAAAGACTGGAGGATGACCAATGAAGGAATGACTAAACAATGGAAAAATAAAAAGAAAGCTTACAAAACTGTTATCAGGAGTAAGGATAACTTATGCCAGAATGCCTATACAAGGATGCTGAATATATGACTTCCATGAAGAAGAGAGTTTTTGAGCTGCAGTTTTGAGACTGTAATCCTGATCATCTTAGAAAGAAGGAAGACAGGTCTGGGAAGAATAGCACACTAAAATAAGTGTGAAACAAGTGGAAATTAAACTTACTGGGGTGATAAGAATCTTGACTAAGTTGGAACTTCCTATGTACATAGGTTGAACCGTAAGTTTTCTCATATATAAACAAGTGAAATGAGAATGTTGTCTTGTAATGAATAAAAGCAAAGTAAGGAAAAAATCAAAAGACTAAGGGGCAAGACTGAGACTTAAGGATGACTGTGTTAAGGACATGAACCCGATGGATTAGGGCAATGGTGCTAGACCCTGGTATGAGGCATTCTGCTGAAGAAAAAAAGTTCCTTTATATATTCCACCCAAAAATTGGCATTTTTATTTTTGAAATACACATTACAACAAATAATCACTAAGAGTGATGCCAAACACAGCATTTCTATCTTAGAGGAAACAATGTATTTGTAATTGCTCAACATGACCCACATACACTGTAGATAAAAAAATAAAATGAAAACAAACAAGAAAGAAAATATCATGTCACAAAATGCCCAACAGAGCAGATTCTATGGACAATAATTATGCTATCACGCTACATGCCCCTTAAAAAAAAAACAGCTCATTTTGCATACCTAACTTGTTTCCCTCAGCATCAGAGACTAGCAAAACCAAAGAAACCCACATCCTAAGCCACAGAACGGAGCCACCTGGCCTTGTTCTTATCACAGGATGACAAAATGATTTCAACCCCCTAATGTCATGCAGATATCCTCAACATTTGTATAGTGTTTTTTAACTAACAAAACTGTTGCATCCTTCCTGAGTTGTAGAATGGTCAGAAGGTTCAGTGCAAACATTTCTTCAGATAACCTTTGCTGTCACATTTAAAGGCAGAGACTGATGGACTAGCATAAATTTCAAATGCATTCTTCCTTTTTCTTTCCCTTTTCTGTTCTGCTACTCACATGATTAAATATGATTTCAAGAAGTTTCTGGGATCTTTCCTTTTAAAAATGTTTAAATCAATGCCAGCTTTGCACTATTCATCTGTCAATCTAGAAAAAATGTGAACAACTTGATGAGCACAGTAAGAAACTAGCTTTTTTAACGCTCCAATTCCATGACAATAATTACAAACAAGTCTGAGAAAAAAAAAAACCTGTCACATAAAAAAGTACGTAGGCTTTCTCTTAAAATATATATATTTTAGAATAATAAAACACTGTTCTTTCACTTTTTATCATAAAGATGTTTAGAATAACTAACTTGAAGGATGATTTATAATATTTTAGTTAAAAAACCTGAGAGTTAATTCTAGGATTTTTAACAGCACAATTTTTATGGTACTAGTGAAAAAGGATGTGGGATTCTGATAATCTAGTTAAAGTCAAGATACATATGTATTAAATTTAACAGACACCACCACTTATATTGACCCCTACTGATCTGATGAGAGAACATTAATACGTGAATGGAATGCCACTGTCAAAAATTTTTAATGAAAATGCACTTCTCTGAATTAATGTTTCACTGGGAAAAAAAAGCAGTAGCATTTTTAAAGTATCACTTTACTCGATCCTTGAAGGCACACTATAAATTAGACAAGACACGGTTATCTTTCCTTCGTTGCAAGAGGTTAAGTTTCTGTGGCCAAATTAGGAATTGTTTTCCTTTAAACTCTCTATTGACAGAATTTCAAAGAGAAAAATGAGACTTAACAAACAATAATAACCTGCCTAAGTATATGTTATGGATTGAACTATGTGTCTCTGCCAAAAAGATATGAAGTCCTAAACCCCACTAACTCAGAATGTAATCTTATCTGGAAATAAGGTCACTGTAGATGTAATTAGTTAAGATGAGGCCATACTGCAGTAGGGTGAACCCCAAATCCAACGTAACCAGTACCCTAAAAAAAGATGACCATGTGAGGACACAAAGATACAGGGAGAATGCCATGTAAAGATGGAAACCCAGAGGTGACAGGATCCATCTAAACCCACCAACCCCAAAGACCACCAGTAATCAACAGAAGTTAGGAGGGAAAGAGGGAAGAGATTCTTCCTCAGAGTCCTCAGAAGGAACCAAGCCTGTTGACACTTTGATTTAGAACTTCTTGCCTCCAGAACTGTTAGACAATACAGTTTATTTGTTTTAAGCTACTGGGTTTGTGGCACTTTGTTGCCAGCCTACAAAACTAATACAGTATAATTATACTCTGTGAAACTATAGAAAGTGTTTCATTCTTTATAAAAGAGGGAGAAAGGATTTTTAAAAACTTAAGGACAAAAAAGATAAAGAGGCAAATGACATGGATCCTGGTCCCAGCTCTAAGACATACTTGCTGATTGTGTTTCCATAGTTATAAAATGACTTCTCTCTGGGTAACTCAGAGTTGTTGTAAAGATAGTAAGATTCTTACACACAATGCACAAAGTTATTAGATATAATTATTATAATGGTGTAAATTACTCTTATCCAATGTGAGTATATTATCCTAATACTTATAAACTGCCTAAAAAATTACAGTTGTAATCCCCACAGAACCCATAATAAGGCTGAGGAAAGATTAGACACAAAATATTTGATTTAAATTAAAAATCAATTAGAGCTTTTACATATAGCTTATTCAGCAAATTTTATCTATCTATCTATCTATCTATCTATCTATCTATCTATCTATCTATCTATCATCTATCTATAGTGGGAAGTGGCTCCTACTATTTTATAATGCTATATTGATAGACTCATATTGTTTTGTCTATTTGTATTGTGTTTTCTTGATCCTGTAATAACTTCCAAGTTTATTTTAAACAACATACACACTGAACAAACACACAAGTGGGTTTACCATGAAGTTAATGAAGTTAAGCTTCAGGTCTCCTCACTTGTATCAGATCTTGCCATGGCCCTGGAGAGGTCTAAGATACATGGCCTTATGGTTCTATTTAAAAAATCAACAAAAATAAGGCATTTTCATTAGTCAGTTAAGAAAGCTGTCTTCCCTCCATATGGACTTTGTTCCATCACAGTTTCCTCTTGTTGAGTAACTTTGGAGTGACTGCACACAATTCTGTTTCAGAATCCTGCCTCAGGGAAGGAAGAGCTGGAGATACCTCTAGTTTGGGGTGCATGTGATAGATTTAGTTGTTAACAATCACCTCCTTATACAGTTATTGCTAGCTGTCATGATATAGGAACGGCTTCCAAAAACATTCCTATTACCCACTGCACTGACTTACATGTTTTATGCTATGAAGATCCACAGACAAAGATCATATCCTGATATAAGCACATTGTACAGGTCCTGTCATCGAGAATATGTAGATAATGAAAAAACAACAATACATACCCTACTACTACTGGGTACCCTGAGGCAGATGGTCCCTGCTAATGAGTGGGCTCTCTCACTGGGAAAATAGTTACAAGATCAAAGAAACAAGAGGGATCAAAGGGGATCAAATCCAACTGGTAAGGAACAGACCTCTCATAAAGCCCTGTGCTAGAGGTTACCATTACTATATTGGCTGGCATTATTTGCCTCACCTAAACTTTCTTCAGAAAGGAGTGTCATGGAGACTAGTTAGAAACATGCAGATTTATCCATAACCCACAGTTTATCTACATAGTTTCTGAACAGTCAACACTTCCGCATTTTAAAGAGACTATAATTTTTTAGTTTCCACACAATTCTATCATAAATTTTAGAATTTTTATTTTTTGATTATTTTTTAAAAATATTATTTATTTATTTTAGAGCGAGAGAGTGTGCGCACATGAGCAGGGGTGCAGGGTGGGGGTTGCAGAAGGAGAGAGAGAATTCCAAGCAGACTTCCCACCGAGCATGGAACCCAGGTGAGGCCTGATTCCTCAGATCACAAACTGAGCCAAAATCAAGAGTCAGGCACTCAACTGACTGAGCCACCCAGGTGCCCCAAATTTTGATAATTTTTAAAGTATTTTAATTCTTTTATTTGTTTAGCTATTAACAGTAAAATTCATATTTACTTAGTTTCTATTATTTTTTGTTGGTTAGTTTGTCTTGCTCTTGAATAATTTCATGTTCTGTTTGTTTCAGAAATAAGAGTAAAATACTAATACACATCAGTTCAGTTATGTCAGCAATTTCCAGAAGACAATTATTAGCCTCAGTTTTTTCCTTAAAGTGGAAATTAGAAGCCACAGTTTAAACACAAACACACACACACCACACCACCACCACCACCACCACCACCACCACCACCAAGATGGTCTGTCCAACATCTCAAAAATTAGTTCTAGATTATAAAATAATGTTGGGTCCAAATGATTAGCTTATGTTGTAATCACCAGAGAAATGTAAGAGAACTTTAAAATATCATTTGAAATGTAGGTATCATAAGGGCTATCATAAAGGATGGCATGTACTTCTCAAATGGCTAAAACCAAGATCAACAATGTGCTTTTCTTAAATAGCCACTTACATGAGATATAATTCATTTATGTTCTTGTCAATTAAGATACAACTCACTATATTATTTTGAAAAATTGTTAGAATGACGCAGGTCTCCAAACAGAGCAGTTAAAAGCTTCTGGAATGTTAAAAGGAACTTTACAAAAAGATAGGTCTATGACAAGTACTCAAAGGAGTAGCAAAACAGTAGGGCTTCGGAGTAGAAGAGAAAACATTTTAAATGCATTACCAAATGTTTTCTTGAAAATTAGTCTAAAATTAGATGACCAAAAGTATAAGTACTATGTCTACAGTCTAGAGATGTAAAGATTTTCCATAAAAATGAATCACAACACACACAGATTCTGCAAGCATAGCAAAATCTGAAACTAAAAATATTGTTTTAGCTGGTAAAAACATTTTTTATATGTAAGTGAATTATGGTGAGTTTCCTAACTGCTTGAAATGAATACTGAATTGAAACAAAAAAAATCTGTAAAATTTGTATGTTTAAATGAGAAGAGTAGAATAAGTACAGTAAAAAATTAATGAATATAGTAAAACTACTCATAGAAGCAAAGGAAGTATAATTTGTAAGAGAATAACACTTCTGTTATACAGTAAAAAATCTGGATACCCAAAAGTTCTATTCTAGGTCTTGATAGAAGCTCTTCTTTGAAATTTTTTAACCAATCCACAAATTTTCCTGTCTCTGAAATAGGGTAATGTTTAACTGACAAATGATAGTGGCCAGAAGGAAGCATTACTTGAGCTGGCTATAAAAGCCACTCTTGGGCCACAGTGAAAAGGAACTCTAGTTTGCAGCCATGTTTTAAGTTCTGAGTTGACTCTTCCTACCTCAGGAGACCTGACCTCTATCCAAGGCAGTGTTTTTCAAAAACAAACAAAAGTCTCTAAAAGGACAGACACCAGAGAAATCTCTCCATTGCCTGAACTCTTATTACTTTCTCCCTTCTCTACAAGGAACTATGGGTGGGATCCTCCCAAGCCACATTTTTTTTTTAATTTTATTTTTATTATTTGCCCAAGGGGTACAGGTCTGTGAATCATCAGGCTTACATCTTTCACAGCCCTCACCAAAGCACAAACCCTCCCCAATGTCCATAACCCATCCACCCTATCCCTACCCTCCCACCCCCCAGTAACCCTCAGTTTGTTTTATGAGATTAGAAGTCTCTTATGGTTTGTCTCCTTCCCCATCCCATCTTGTTTCATTATTTTTCCCTCCCTACCCCCCACAACCCCCNTTATGGTTTGTCTCCTTCCCCATCCCATCTTGTTTCATTATTTTTCCCTCCCTACCCCCCACAGCCCCCCACCCTGCCCCTCAAGTTCCTCATATCAGAGAGATCATATGATAATTGTCTTTCTCTGATTGACTTATTTCGCTCAGCATAATACCCTCCAGTTCCATCCATGTTGTTGCGAATGGCAAGATTTCGTTTCTTTTGATAGCTGCATAATATTCCATTGTATATATATACCACATCTTCTTTATCCATTCATCTGTTGATGGACATCTAGGTTCTTTCCATAGTTTGGCTATTGTGGACATTGCTGCTATAAACATTCGGGTGCACGTGCCCCTGAGGAACACTACCTTTGTGTCTTTAGGATAAATACCCAGTAGTGAAGAAGGACACTATATCCCAAGCCACATTTTTTTAAAGTGGATTTGGAAGTACCACAGATCTCCATGAAGGCAAGAATTGTGGCTGGTTCCCTCTCTACCGGAAAGCTGCTAACTCTCAACACACACAAAGCCTGTCTTGGTACCTTGATAACAGTTGGCCATCAATAAGCAATTATTGAAGATCAAACTCTCGGGTTTGGTTTTTTTCCAGCATCACACAAGTAGACACTTTATTTTATAATACTTTATTCCAGCACTATTTCTGAACAATTTAATTCAAATGTCTTTATCACTCAATAAGACTGTAAGACCAGGGAGGTTAAGGATTATGTCTTTTGTTTCTTTTGTATGTCACATAGTCCCTTAAAAATAGCAAGTACTAAATACAGATTTCTTTATTTTTTTTTAATTTAAGTATAGTTGACACACAATGTTACATTAGTTTCAAGTATAACCACAATATCCCATGAAAATATATAGACTGCATGTAACTCTTCAGAAAATATTAAAAAAAAAAACAAACATGAAACTGACAAAGGGAATGGTATAGTTTGCCTTTAAAAGGGATAGACACTTTTACTTTTCTCGACAATACAAAAATAGGCAGGATCTTTGTTCTACAGACTTACAAATGATCGTGTAATCCACCAAAATAACTCCATATTATGTGACTTGCCTGGAATTTAATGAGACCTATTTTTAAAATGAAACATTATATCTAAATAAAAGACAATTCAACAAAGCAAGTGGGAACAACCCTGTGCTAGAGGCTGTGGATATAATATAAAGATAAGTAAGATATGGTTCCTAATCTGAAGGTGTTCACAAACTACATGAAGATCTCTCTGAGGACTTGCCCAGGTAGTTCAAAGGACAAATCTAGCAACAGACCCCAACCCTAGTCCCTGGATGCTCATTCTCTGAGAATCAGAAGACTTGTTCATAGCGGTACATGATATATAAATTATTTTTATGACAAGAATAATGATCTGCTTATAATGATCAAATAAGAGGAAACTGTGGGTAGAAGAAGAGATTTCCCTTAACCGTAAGATTAACTTGACAACCTAGGCAGTAAAAGGGTCGGGTGTTTTCAAAAGACTATCTTCATTCAAGATCTTTATGTTGTAAACTGACAATTCCTCTCTTATTTTGATACTTACCTGAAAGTAGACTATAGGACAAGTGATGTTCAAGGTCTTTTGCTGACCTATCAAATTACAGAATTATGCTGGAACACAAGTGGGAGAAATGAGGTGATTATATATCTTAGATAGTGATCAACATAGAGCTCTTGAGCACTAGTCCCTGTATTTCCAATCCTTCTGGGTGAACTACAGACATTAAGTGGAAACAATAAGCTGTACTGCATTACTAATGATTCAAAGTAATAATGTCACCAAAGCCAAAGCTCAGGCGCCTGGGTAGCTCAGTGGGTTAAAGCCTCTGCCTTCAGCTCAGGTCATGACCTCAGAGTCCTGGGATGGAGGCCCACATCGGGTTCCCTGCTCGGTGGGGAGCCTGCTTCCTCCTCTCTCTGCCTGCCTCTCTGCCTACTTGTAATCTCTCTCTCTGTATCAAATAAATAAATAAAATCTTTAATAAAAAAAAAATAAATAAATAAAGCCAAACCTCAAGTTGGTACAATTCATTTCACTCCTCCTTCCTTTGTTGTTGGTAATCATCAAAGAACATGCACTAAAATACTGCACCTGACTTAGCATGTGTTACCTAAACCTGGCCATGAATAGAGCCATTTAAAATAAATTGTTATCTAATACAGTACTTAAATGTCACATAGAGAAAGTGATGAGCATAATCAACCTCCAATAAGTATGTTAAGTTCCTATGTTTCAAAAAAGAAAAATAAAAACCCTAGTGATTATAAAAACTATAAAAACTAAATTATTGGTTATGTCAATTAAGAATGCATTTGGTTCCAAGTAACAGAAAGCTTAATTAACAGTGGCTTAAGCATGTATGGGGTAATTTTTCTCACTTAAAAGGACTGTAGACAGGCAGCTGTTAGGATGGGTTTAGCTGCTCATTAGCCACAACCAAGGAACATGATCTTTTTTGGCCTTTACAGTCCTATTTTTCATCCTCATGCTTGTCACCTAGAAGTCAGAGGATGACTGCCACATTTTCTGAATCAGATTAACATTCAAATCAAAGAAAAGGGTGATGCAGCACTAGTCACTTTGTCACTCTTACCAAGAAAAGCAAAAGGGCTATAGCACACTTCTACTTACTTCTCATTAGCTAAAGCACAATTACCTACCCACCTCCAACTACTAGGGAGATTGGAAAAGTAAATAGAGATCATCCTTATAATTCACGAATTTCATATTTCTGAATTTATCTAATTCACTAAAATTTATTTGTAATACCAAAGTCAGCATTTGCAGTATTTTCATGATTATTCATAAACATGTACAGAGGGACAAAAAATAAGAGTTGGAAATACATGAATTCCCAGCTAAGGTATAACAGGGTGACAATCTGCGTTCTTGATTCAGCTCACTTACAGAGGTGATCAGAAGATGAAGACTGTAGGGAGCAGAGCAACGTAGTGCAAGAAGTTCCTAGTCTAGGGTCAGTTGTATGTGGTTTGAATCTCGACTCTGATGTTGCAAAGACAACAAAAGCAAGCATAAACAACTGGGACTACATCAAACTAAAAAGCTTCAGCATAGCAAAGGAAGTCAGCAAAAAAATGAAGAGGAAACCTAATAAAAAACCTACGGAGAAAAATTTGTAAATCATATATTTGATAAGGGGTTAATATCCAAAATGTATAAAGAACTCCAACAACTCAAGAGTTAAAACCCAAGCAATCCAATTAAAATATGGGCAAAGGATCTAAAGAGACATTTTTGGGGGTGCCTGGGTGGTGCAGTTGGTTAAGCGTCTGACTCTTGGTTTTAACTCAGGTTAGGATCAGAGTTGTGAGATCAAGTCCCACATCAGGCTCCACACTCACCATGGGGTCTGCTTGAGATTCTCTCTCCCTCTCCCTCAGCCTCTCCTGCTTGTGCTCTCTTTTTCTCTGTGTGTGTGTGGGTGTGGGTGGGTGGGTGTGTGTGTCTGTCTGTCTAAATTAAATAAATAAGTATTTTTTTAAAAATAAGGAGTTATTTTTCCAAAGAAGATATAAAGATGGCCAACACATACATGTAAAGATGTACAACATCATGAATCATCAGGGAAATGCAAATCAGAATCACAATGACATACCAGCTCATACCTATTAGAATGGTTATCATCAAAAATACAAGCAGTAACAAATGTTGGAGAGGATGTGGAGAAAAGGGGACCCTATTACAGCATTGGTGGGAATATAAATTGGTGCAGCCACCATGGAAAACAGTATGGAGGTTCTTCAAAAAAATTAAAAATAGATCTACTGTATGATCCAGCTATTCCACTTCTGGGTATTTACCCAAAGAAAATGAAAACACTAATTTGAAAACACACATGCTCCCCTATATGAACTGTAGCATTATTTACACTAGCCAAGATACGGAAACAACATAACTATCCATCAGTGGATGAATGGATAAAGAGTACTATTCGGCCACAAAAGTAAAGGAAATCTTGCCATTTGTGTCCGCATGGATGGACCTTGAGGGCATTATGTTAAGTGAAATAAATCAGAGAGAGAAAGACAAATACCATGTCATTTCATTTATATGTGAAATCTAAAAAATAAAACAAACAAAACTTATCGATTTGGAGAACAGATTGGTGGTTATCACAAGGGAAAGGCATTGAGGGGTAGGCAAAAGGTAAAAGGGACCACTTGGTAACTAGACTTACCGAGGTGATCATTTTGTAAATATCTATAACATATACAATTATAACGTTTATACCAGAAACTAACAATGTTAAATACCCATTTACCTCAATTAAAAAATGTGGCAAACACATATAAAATTGGAATGCCAGAAGGAGAAGAAATAAGTCACATACTGAGGGAAAATACTTGTAACATACCTACTAAAGACTTATATTTGAAATATATAAAGGAATTTCATAACTCCATGATAAAAAGACCAAAAAAGCAAAAACCAAAATAAAACAGAAAGCAATAAAGACTGAGCAAAGGATTTGAACAGGTACTTCACCCAAGAACCTATGAAATGGCTAAAAGCACATGAAATGATGTGCATCCTCATTTGTCATTAGGGAAAAACAAATTAAAACCACACTTACGTACTACTGTTACATACCCACTAGAATAGCTAAAACTTAAAAAGGCACAATGATAACCACTGCCAAGGATGTGAAATAACAAGAACTTACTCACTGCTGGTGGAGAAGTTGTATAAGCCCTTTGGAAAAAACATGTTGGCAATTTTTCTTATACAGTTAAATGTGTACAATATGACCAAGCAATTCCATTCTTAGGTATTTACCCAACAGGGTAGCCAAATCATTAAAAAATGGCTTTAAATTTGAATTGTCAGGGACATACCAGGATCCCTAAAAAGATACAACCATGTAGTAAGATTACTCCTGGACAGGATTCTCCAAAAAGGTTAAAAAGCCATGAATGGCTAGGAATTGTAGGCAATATAAAATATAGCTAATCCAAGTCATTACTACCCTTTTACCCAAACTTAATGCTATGGCAAGAAAAAGGAGGAATGACAACAAAAAGTGTATTCTGCAGGTATTCCAAAGTTTGATACTCTCTTGGAATTTCTCTTAGAACTTTACTCTGGCTCCAGTGTTCTCAATGAGCTCACTAAGTGGTAACGCAAGATTTGTCTTTACTGTAAACCTGCTAGAATCCTTTAACTCTGTTGAAATGATTGGGATACAGTTATGTTAAGAAACTATTTAAGGGTCAGTTTTAGTATTTTGGCCAATAAAAGGAGCGGAGAGAGGGGTTGGTGGAATTTTTTTTTTTTTCTGATCTTTTCTATCTTTGCTCATGTGCTAAATTAGCTCCTTTATATTTTTAAAGTCTTGATCCACCTGCATCTTTTGGTTAGACTCAACATTTATGACTTGAGGGATTTTGGCATTCAATTAAAAATCCGAGGAAGGAAGAGACTGGTGATTTTGGCTGATTTTTTCCCTTTCTGGCTGGAATAAGGAAAACTAAGAAGATGATGAAAACACTGAGAGAAATATTTACTGAACTTTTGATGAAACATGGCAATAGCCTGACTCAGGTTTTGACTCTGACGCTAACAAAGTTCACATCTCACATCATATGAAACCATACCTGTGAGCACAGTATTAACAACATCTTCCGATTTTAGTGCAATTAGGGTACTTACTTGTGTTCCTCAAGAAAATATTACTTTTTTTTTTTTAAGATTTTTATTTATTTATTTGACAGAGAGAGAGACATCACAAGTAGGCTGAGAGGCAGGCAGAGAGAGGAGGAAGCAGGCTCCCTGCCAAGCAGAGAGCCTGATGCAGGCCTCCATCCCAGGACTCTGAGATCATGACCTGCGCCGAAGGCAGAGGCTTTAACCCACTGAGCCACCCAGGCACCCGAAACTATTGCTTTCTAAAGCTTCTATAATTTACACCAGGGAATATTTCTTTACAGCTGAAATTATTAATAAATTAACCATCATAATCAGCATAATTAACTATCTGAAAATTTTCTTAGCCCCTTGTTTCTCAAACTGCAACAGAAATACATCTATCCCTAAAGATAATAGAAAGCCATAAGATAAAAGTAGCATATTTTCAATGGATTTCAGGTATACTTAATATTATATTACTTACAAAGAATAGTTTTAAGCCAGATTTAGTGAGGTGTAATTCCCATACAGTAAAATTCACCCTTTTTGAATATATTGTTTTGAGTTTTGACAAATGAATATAGATGTATAAATATAACCATATGACAGAGACCATCTCCATTAACTCCCGTTTCTTTGAGCCCTTTTTCTTTAAAGATTTACTTACTGGGGACCCTGGGTGCCTCAGTCAGTTAAGTGGCTGCGTTCAGCTCAGGTCATGATCCTAGGATCCTGGGATAGAGTCCTGCATTGGGCTCTCTGCTGAGCAGGGAACCTGTTTCTCCCTCTGCCTGCCACTGTCCTGCTTGTACTCTCTCTCATTCTATCAAATAAATAAATAAAATCTTAAAAAAAAAAGATTCACTTATTTATTTGAGAGATAGAGAGAACATAAGAGGACGGGAGTGGCAGAGGGAATGAGAATCTCAAGCACACTCCCCACCGAGCACTGAGCCTGACATGGGTTCAATCCCACAACTCTGAGATCATGACCTGAGCCGAAACCAAGAGTCAGCCGCTTAACCGACTGAGCTACCCAAGTGCCCCTCTTCGAGCCCTTTACAGACACTCTTGTCCCCTAACTCTGCCGACCACTGATCTGTTCTCTACTCTTAGTTTTGCCTTTTCCAGAATGCCATCATAATAATGGAACCAAAACTGTGTATTCTTTTATGGCTGAATTTTGTCATGTGGCATAATGCTTTGGGATATATTCATGTGGCTATGTGTATCAATAATTTGTGGCTATTTATTACTGGCTAGGATTCCACTGTATACATGTGCCATAAGTTGTTTATTCATTTACCAGTTGATGAACATTCATATTATTTTCAGTTCTGAGTTACTTTGATGAAGCTATTATAAACACACACTTCCCTCTGCTGCTATGCTATCCACGCGTCTCACTCACTGAACATTTTTGGGACTCTGTTCTAAACGTCATCTAATCAGAAAGCCCTTCTCTGCCTACTCTATTTGACATGGCACTTTCCACCATTCTCCAGGCCCCCAACTCCTGTTTCATTTCTTCAGAGTGCTTAGTATTACCTTCGTTTACATTACACATTTTATAAGAAAGATATAGAGAGACTGTATAAGGGATCTCCAGAGAGACAATAAGATATATCTTTGTATGTATCTAAAGAAATGGAGTGAATAGGATATACTTACATAATTTTAGAGCTGAAATCCAGACTCGTTCACTTATAGATGGAGGAAAATTAAAGCCAAGATAGTAATGTAATCTGGTCTCATATTAAAGTCCATTACTCTTTTTATTACTCAAACATGATGTACTTCCAGAAGCAACTACTATGCTACTATTATACATAAAGCAAACAAAATAATTATTCTAGAAAAATAAAAATCATTCCAAATTATAAAATTTATTCTAAATTATGCAAAATTATGTGGAAAATGGAATTTATACTTAAAATTGTAAAAAAGACTCCCTGAAGACTGACTTACTCAATAAATACTGTTGAATCAACAATACTGGCCATGAACCAAATGTAGTGGCACTAAATGCTACATTATTCCAAATCAGAGCTACTCATTAAATAAACATTTATTGGGGTACCTGGGTGGTCAGTCGGTTAAGCCTCTGACTGCGGCTCAGGTCATGATCTCAGGATCCTGGGATCAAGTGCTACCTCAGGCTCCACGTTCAGCATGGGGTCAGGTTGTCCCTATGCCCCTCATCCCGCTCATGCTCTCTCTCTCTCAAATAAATAAAATCTTTAAAAATAAACAAATAAATAAACAAACACTTATTGAGTGTTTATACTAAAAGAACTATGTCAAACAGGGTTCAGAGGTTAAAAAAAATTACTATGTTCTGTCCCTGTCTTGAAATCACTTACAATTTAATATTGGAGCCAGAGTCTTTAAGCATTTCACACAACCACAATCTCACATGTTTGAAACAAGTGAGAAAAGAGGGTTTCCACTGGTAGTATAAACATCCAAATTAGACAGTGCTTCAGATAAAGTGGGGGGAAAAAACCATGGGATTTGAGGTAGGAGACCAGAATCTGTTGTGGGCTATACCATCAGCAATCTCTGGGCAAACCTTCCTTAAAACAGTAAGATGTTGGGCTTTGGTAGTTGTTCACTATGAATGTTGATCAGCAACTTTATAAAACTGCGCCATGCACGGAAGCCAACTCAAAACTCTGCAAACAGATGATCCAAGGAACTGTGTGGACAAGTTCTTCATATGGTTCTGCTGTGATTCCCTCATCAGCGATCTCAGTGATCTAAGGTTCCTTCTAACAGGCTCATTCTGTGAAATGTAGTTTTAGTATTTTCGAGTCAGAGCAAGAATATATTTGAAATCTCTTTCTCCCTTTTATAGGAAAGAAGACTCATACCAGTATTTCAAGAACTGCAGTCAGAGTACATGAAAAGCAACAAAAATCAGTTAAAAAGGATAAGCTGCTTGCAGTGGAATTTAATTTACAAAGTTAAACTTCAAGCTAGTATATAAAAATGATGTGAAATGAAATTACTGACTTTGAGTCTGGCAACTCAAAATAGACCCAGAGGGCACAATCCCGGGAGGTGGGAATAGGAAACCAGACCCTGCAGCTTGCTTTCTCCCTCCTATCGTTCAACACAGGAAGTTAAGAGTTGCTTCACTTTCATTTAGGAAAGGCTATGGTTTGGAAAGCAACTCTTGGTAGACTTCTAGGTAGGAAATTTACATTTTTAAAGGACATACCAGCAATATTTCCATTAGTTACAGAGACGTAATTATTGTTCCTGGGATTGACAGAAGAAGGAAAACAGCATTTTTAGAAGTAACCCTACCCTGGGTATTAATGTGAGCCTGGGTGAATTAATGGCAATGGAGGACATTAGGTGGTACTTTGTATTCCTTCCATTTTTCTGAATTAGAGCAAGACCTTAGCATATGAAATTTTCCTCAGTCTCCATATGTAGAACATTTCCCCTCTCTTTTCTACAGGAAAAGCTTTCTGCCCTTTCCAGCCAAATGAAATGTTTACGTTCGTTGACTGTTGACTAAGTCCACAAATCCCTTGTAGGCTAAATGAGTTCAGGGAAACTGTTTAAGGGAACTAAAATACATCTGTGCAGTTTATCATAATCTTTAATATGGATTTTAATACATCATCACTACCTTAAAAAGGTGTATTTAAACAGCATCAGTACAAGGAAAACTGGTGTCTTGGTAAGTTTTCATTGGTTTTTATTTTGTTTTCCTTTAAAATTATGATCTGGACTTCTCACTTGGTTCTGCATTCAGAAAGTGAATATGATTTTCTTTTACTTAACTTGGATCCTACAATTATGTTCATTTCCCTAGGACCTAACAATTCACAGCATCTCTATAGCTGTCATTTCTGACTGGTAACATAAGAATGCTGTCTTAACTTGTGCCAAATTTTTTTCCCCCAAAATGCAATGGAAGACCATATGAAATAATTCTAAGATCTCATGAGTCCAATATTCATTAAGATAATTTTAAAGTTAAGACATTTCTTTGGGGAATAGAGAAAAGAATATGGAATCTAGAATCTTACATCTTGGTGGTGTGACTTACTAAGTGCTAGGATCATGGGCAAGTCAATGAAGCTCTCCAAGATAGTAACAGCCCTTCATGAAGTTGGTGACAGGATCAAGAGGACATCCTGGGGACATCTGGGTGGCTCAGTCAGTTAAGTGTCTGCCTTCGGCTCGGGTCATGATCCCGGGGTCCTGGGATCGAGTCCTGCATCGGGTTCCTTGCTCGGTGGGGAGCCTGCATCTCACTCTCCCTCTGCCTGTTGCTCCCCACTGCTTGTTCTCTCTCTCTGTCTGACAAATAAATAAAATCTTAAAAAAAAAAAAAAGAGGACATCCTGTACCTACATGGCTGTATAAATAGTTAAGTATTACATACATGTTAACTGCTGTTTTTTTTAACTTACATTTGGTAAGTAAATCTGTAAAAGCCTCTGTCTCTGGCCAATAGAAATTATCAATAATAGGCTCTTACAGATTTGCTTCGAATCTCAAAGGTACCCAAATAAGCCCACTCCAGTCACATTTGAATAGACTGATTATGAATCCTGACTACTGTGATCTCCAGCAGAACAGTTTATGTCTATAATAACTTTAAATTTCTAAAAAGTATTCATTTTCTGTACCTATATTAGTTTTAAACATCAGCTCTAAGATAATGAAAACTAAGAAATTTTAATTACTCTCAGGGCTCTAATTTATTAGCAGAAAGGTACAGAAAGAAGCAAAGGGAAAAAAGACAACTTCTATGATGTTCTTTGCTAAAATGAATACCTTACCTAACATGTTATAAAATGTGTATGAATTTACACCTTTAGTTTTGCTTTTTCTGTTTTATAACACAAACAGGACAAAAATACACTTAAGAAATATTTGCTAGAAATAAAAGTAATACCAACATTGAATAAATGTAAACAAATATGGCAAGCACGCCTACACAGAAATCAGCACACTCTATTTTTAATCAAAACCCCAAACCACCATGGCATTTTTACGGCTTATAACTGAAGAGGACCTTTCAAACCAGTGCCCCCAACTTGAACAGTGAATCACTTCAAGACTGATAAAGTAAGATCACAATCTGATGTAAGACCAATACCTAGCTGTTAAAAAATGTAGACTACTCTTTGAAATCAACCCCTCCTGGGTAAGGCATTCACAAAAATTCCACTTGCTTTTTAAAGTGCTGAGATGGGATTCCAACAGAAATGGTTTATTTATTTTCTTATTTCTGTTATATTTAAAATATTATCCTTAAGTTACCCTGTATATATCTATACCATTCATTTTGATCTCACATTTTAAACTACTCAAAACCTGGGGTCACAACTTTCTTATGATTAACAATGGATCAAATATATTCCAAGAAAGAAAAAAAAAGTCTTTAGACATAGAAGAAAATTTAGTAGTGAAGCAAATGTACTGGCAATCCTTCAACACAGATAGGAGAAGCAACCTAAAATTATTAAACAAAAATTTATTAAAGAAACAAAACAAAAAATTTCTTTATCAAAAACTCTTGGCCCAATGACGTGATGGAAGAAAGATGTACAAAAAGCATACAGATATCCAGTAAACATATACAAATACTAAGACATCCTGAGCCCACATAATGAAGAATTCTATGGGTAAATTCTCTGTGGTTTTCATAGAAAAACATTGTTTAATATCTATTTATAAAAATAGGACTGTACTAATTCTCATTTTTTTCACATATGTTTAAATTTATGGTTGCTACTGGAAATATTATCGTAAGTCTACATAAACTTAAAACATTTTTTCAACTATTTTCAGCACAAATTTAGCACAAAGTCAGATGTCTTAACATTATATTTTTATAATTACAAACACAGTTAAGGTAAGATTCACTAACTAATAAAGCAGCTAATGCAGTACTCAGTACTCACCCACACACTATGTTAAGATCTTTATAAACATAACCTCATTTAATATACAAAACAGTAAAGTACCCTGTTTTATAGACATTATATTCTTTATTTTTTTTTTTTTTGACATTATATTCTTTATGCATCACCACATAACTGTAGGATCCAGATTCAATCAAATCAGTCCTACCTGATTTCATAGCTGAGCTCTTACCACCATTAAAAAAAAAAAAAGGTATTTTTCATTAAATGTCACTATCATGGATATCTCTCAACTGTAGTACACACAGATTTTTTACTCTTTTTAATGGTTCCAACAACTGTAAAACATACTTCCTCAACTGGGCTTGGACCCTTAGGAGGCTGGAAAAACCTCTGTCAGCATAGAGCAAAAAAAGACCACAAATGTAACTCAGAAGTCCCAGAGACAGATGTTCCATGACATTAATGGCCCTGAGCAAAAATCGGCTTAGCTCTATCTTTTCGGGGGAAGACATCCCTGATGTACTACCTGTATACCCAAAATGACTTCAATCACAGCATCAATCATGTTGCACTGTCACTATCTACTTTATTGTTGTACTCCCCGCAGTGCCTTCCACCATTTTATCTTTGTGCCTTGCATACCCATACAGTTTACTAGATAATAGAACATGTTTATCATATTATGACTCCAATGGTTAGAATGGGGATGTGACAGGATAATTCTTGTATAAAGGGATAAACTGGATCCATTAGATTCTGATCCTTCATTATGGATCAGCAACTTGGTTTCAACGTCAAAAGGGAATGAATAAGTCTGGAAGAGCTTCAGGGTGCAGTCCTTCCTTGCTCAGGTACTGGATAGTGATTCAGAGTTTTAATCTGGGCTCTGCCATGAAATTTCTGAGTGACTGTGAACAAGATTACCCATTTCTCTATCTGCAGGTTTATCAGTACACAAACTATATGAGGACATAGTATAGTTACAAAATAAGAGTTTAATATATGTTAGGTTTGCTTTTCTCTAAACAAATAGAATAAGAAATTAACCTTTTACTTCTCTGGAACTTAGTTCCTCCTATATCGTAAGGGTATGTAAGTATATTATCTCAAAAAGTCTGATCCTTTTCTTGCTAATCTATAATGTATGCTCAAAATCTAAGAAGATATAGACCATTAGCATTTTAAGATTAATCACCTGGCATAAAAAAATGAGACAAATAAGCAGAAAACTGAGCAACCATGAACATCAACTACCAGAACAGTGTGAAAGAACTTTTTAAATCAGCTTTCACTTTTAGGAGCTATAAATCAAAACAGCACCTTTGCAAAAAAAAAAGAACATATGAATAGTTAATAATATCAGGCTCTATCTAAAATGAACATATACAAACATGGCTTTTACGTTATATTTTACCTTTCTTTTGTTCTGAAACAATTATATTTTCCAAATGTTTTGATGAACTAACTTTTAAAAATATGGATATTTTAGAATACTGAGTTAGGCACAGTAAAAAGACAAGTGGTTGCTAGGAACTGTGGAAGAGGGAAGGAGGAAGGACAAAGGATGAATAGGTAGAGCACGGGGGATATTCAGGACCATGAAACTATTCCAAATAACACTTTAATGGTTGTCAAAACCCATAGAATGTATTTGGCTCATCAATGTAACAAGTGTAACACAGTGATGTAAAATGCTAACAAAAGGAGAAAGGGAAGGAAGAGGTACATGTGAACTTTCTGTACTTTCCACTCATTTTTCTGTAACCCTGAAACAGCCCCCAAAAAATAAAGTCCATCAATTAACAACAACAATAAAAAAGCTTTGGAAATGATCATTATGCAACACTGTTAACATATTTAATGCCACCAAACTGTATACTTAAAAGTGGTTAAAGTGGAAAATTTTATCTTCTCTATATTTTGCTCCAATAAAAAGGGTCGTAAGATGCTCCTTGTTTTATAAGAAAATAATTCTATGGCTCTAGAAACAAAAAAGGCTGATTGATAATGAATCAATCCAATGTAGAAATCAATGAAAACCTTCATGGAAGAAGTTTTCACTAAATAATACTCCACTGTAGCGAGAACATTTAATTTTATTTATAAGTGCTTTCCTGTTAACAAAAACGGTATCTTGAGAGACATGTGGTTTTAGCAAGATGGAAAGCCCCACAGCTCTCAGGTCTTTTTCCCTCACAACTAAAAATCCCTAGCTATAACGTGACAAAGAAACACACAAAGTTTCTGCAAGAAGGACAAAGAAGGCTGGATACCTATGAAACTCACAACCTGAGGGACAGCATAGCAGAGAGCACCCAGGACCTCCCTACTGCCTCCTCTAGACACCAGCCAGGGTACTGTAGAAGACTGTGAAACCACCAATAGGCAGAAACCATAAAAAGCTCCAAGAAAACCTTGTTCCCTGCTAATCAAGGGCAAGGAAAAGAATGAAACAACAGAAAATATTTTTTGGCAATAATCACCCCACTGCAGGCAATCATCCGTGGAAAAACCTCATTCTCCCCTTCATCTAATTAAGAAGTTACTTTTCTCCCCCAAATCCCCACCCTACCTTATCCCAGCACACCCATAAAAAGACAACCTAATTCCCCCACAGGTAGCAAATCAGACAGTTTGGCAGGCTGATTTTCCATTCCCCACCAGGGAGAACTAGCAGAATTCCTCTGACAGGATTATTGTCAGTGGGCAAAAGGAGGAGACCATTTTACATTCTCCTATGTTGCTCATTCTCTTTCACTTCTACAATCCCCCCACCAAAGCAGCATCTGCAGAGTATAGCAAAAAGTTGAGCCACCACCTCTACTCAACAGTAGTAAGATTAAGAATCTTAAGCAGTCTGTTCATCTGTTGATGGACACCTGGGCACTTACCATATTTTGGCTGTTGTGGATATTGCTACTATAAACATTGAGGTGCATGTGCCCTTTGTGGGGTGTGTGTGTGTGTGTATATATATATATATATATGTATATATATGTGTGTATATATATATATATATATATACATGTATCTCTACAATGCAATACTACTCAGCCATCAAAAAGAACGAAATCCTGCCATTTGCAATGACCTGGATGAAATTAGAAAGTAATGCTAAGTGAAGTTAAGTCAGAGAAAGACAAATACCATGATTGCACTCATATGTGAAATTTAAGAAACAAAACAGATGAACACAGGGAAAGGGAAGGGAAAGTAAGATGAAAACAGAGAGGGAGACAAACCATAACAGACACTTAAATATAGGAAACAAACTGAGAGTTGCTGGAGGGGAGGTGGGTGAGGGAATAGGGTAACTGGGTGATGGGCATTAAGGAGGGCACTTGATGCAATGAGCACTGGTTGTTATATGTAACTGATGAATCACTAAATTCTACCTCTGAAACTAATAATATACTATCTGTTAGTTAAATTGAATTTAAATTTTAAAAAAGTAGTCTGAAACAGAGCTAGTCACCACTCATGCAAAATCAATGAGACTGACCAAGATAATAGTCCCCACCAAGAACTAGTCCCCACTCCTCTAACCCCTTTCCTTTAGCATCACTGAGGCCAAGTGGGGACCTGAATCTCCATACCTACACAGCAGTGCCAAGTAGGGCTAATCAACACTCCCAATTCTCCACACCCCTGGTGTCAGCAGAGCCCAGGGCAAAGCAGAGTACCAACCCTACCCTGCCTTAATGAGGCCAAGGAGGTGGTGGAAGCTTGATGTCACTCCCTTCCTATTATCACTGCCCTGGTGGCAAAAGGCTCAGCGGGAAATTGAAACTACAACCCAAATCCCCAAGAGAGGATGGTGAATATCCAAACTTCCCATCTGCATCAAAGCAGTAGGAGTGAATGTCCTCCTTTTGCTGTAATTGTTCTGTAGTATTACTGGAGGTAGGGAGGGGACCTAGTGGATTTCTGAGCAAAAACACTTCAATGGGGGGGGCTTGGTTGACTTAAAAAAAATCTTTAATAGGATCTAGAGTCTTATAATACCCAGAACATATTAATTTAAAAAAAAAACTGCTGTCATACCAAGAACCTAGAAAGCAGAACATGCATGAGAAATAACAACCACCAAAGGTCAAATCCAAGATGAATCATATGCTAGAACTGTCCAACAAGGATTTTAAAGCATCTATCACGCATGCTTCCACAAGCTATTAAAATTCTTTTAAAAACAAATTAATAAGTTTTAAGACAACCAAACATAAATTATATAACTGAAAAATACAATAACTAAAATAAACTCACTTAGATGAACTCAATGGTAGAGTGAAAATGACAGAGGAAATCATCGGGCCCAGATGGTTTCACAGGAGATTTCTACCAAATATTTACTGCAGAATGAACGCAAATTTTATACAATCTGTTCCAGCAAGTTGAAGAGAAGGAAAAACTTGCCAACTGATTTTATGACTAGTGTTACTCTGATATCAAAACATAGAACAGTACGAGGAGAACAAAGTATAACAAAAGTACAGTTCAAAAAAAGGGGGGGGACTACAGACCAGCATCTCTCATAAATTTAAATGCAAAATTCTTCTATGAGATATTAGCAAATGAAATCCAGAAATATACAGAATTATACACAATAACCACTAGAATTAATTCCATGTACACAAGGCTGGTTCAATATTTGTAAATGTAATCCAATATATCAATAAGCTACAAAAATCATATGATCATGTAATTTGATGTAGACAAAGCATTTGACATAACCCAACATCATTTCATGACAAAATTCTCAGCAAATTCTTTCCTCCTAAGATCACGAATAGGGCGAAGAGGTCTACTCTCACCACTCCCACTTAACACAGTACTAAAAGTTTTAGCCACTGCAGTAAGACACAAACAGGAAAGGAAGAAATAAAAGTACCTCTTTCTTGCAGATAAATGATTCGCTACATAGAAAATCCCAAGAGGGCACCTGGGTGGCTCAGTGGGTTAAAGCCTCTGCCTTCGGCTCAGGTCATGATCTCAGAGTCCTGGGATCGAGGCCCGCATCGGGCTCCCTGCTCAGTGGGGAGCCTGCTTCCCCCTCTCTCTCTGCCTGCCTCTCTGCCTACTTGTGATCTGATCTCTGTGTCAAATAAATAAATAAAACCTTAAAAAAAAAAAGAAAAAAAAGAAAATCCCAACAAATCTACAAAAAACAAAAAACAAAAAAACCCAAAAAACCCTCCTAGAACTATTCAGTCAATTCAGCAAGGTCACAGAATATAAGACAAACACACACAATAATTATATTTCTATATGCCAACAAGGAACATGAAGAAACCAAAATTAAAACAAAATATATTTACAATCACACAAAGAAAGTGAACTATTTAAGTACAAAGTTAACAAAACATGTACAGTATCTACATGCTTAAAATTAGAAAATGCTAATAAAAGAAACTGAAGAATACTCAAATGAGATGGAGAAATACCACATTTTCAGAATTACAAGATTCAACATAGTAAAGAATTCAATTCTCCCCAATTGATCTATAGGTTCAGTGCAATTTCTATCAAACCTCCACCAATGTTATTTGTAGACATATAAACTAATTCTCAAATTTATATAGAAAGGAACAGGCCTAGAATAATATTAAAAAGTAATAAAGTGGGGCGCCTGGGTGGCTCAGTCGTTAAGTGGCTGCCTTCGGCTCAGGTGATGATCCTGGGTTCCTAGGATCAAGCCCCTCATCGTGCTCCCTGCTCTGCGGGAAAGCCTGCTTTTCCCTCTCCTACTCCTCCTGATGGTGTTCCCTCTCTATCTGTGTCTCTCTCTGTCAAATAAATAAATAAAATCTTAAAAAAAAAGTAATAAAGTGGAAAAAAATAAACTTCACTGATCTTAAGACCTATATTAATCAAAACAATAGGATATTGGCAATGAAACTGATATATATTTGCCATCAATTGATATACAATTGACATGCACTGATATACATCAATGGAACAGAACATAAATCCAGAAACATATACACAAAAATATACCTAACAAATTTTTGACATGTTTGCAAACACAATCCAGTGGAGGAGCAACTTTTCCAACAAATAATGCTAGAGCAAGTTGGGGCCCACTGGCAAAAAAAAAAAACTAACAAATAAACCAACTTTAAACTTCAAACCTACACAAAAATTAACTCAAAGTGGGTCATGGATCTTAATGTCAAATTAAAACTATTATACATTTAGAAAAATAGGCATAGAACAAACTAAGGCTAGTCAAAGGATCTGTAAACTTCACATCAAAAGTTGATAAACCAGACCTTATTTCAAAATTCAAAACTTTTCTCTGAAAATGACCTTATTAGGAGTATGAAAAGACTCTACAGAACTGTGACAAAAATATTTGTGAATCACATATCTAACAAAGGACAAAAACAATCTAACTACAAAATGGAAAAAGACATGAGGAAGCATTTTACAAAAGAGAAAATATCTGGGAAAGAAGCACACGAAAAAATGTCCTATATCATTAGTCAAATGCAAATAAAAGTTATCATACACCTAGCAAAGTGCCTAAAAAGGGGGAAAAAAACCCCACAATGATAGCACCAAATGCAGGCAAGGATGCAAAGAAACTGGGTAACTCGCACGGTGCTGACTGGATTGTACAAAGGTACAGCCATTCTGGAAAACAGTTTGGTAATATTTTAGAAGACTATTCATGTATCTAAGTTCCAGGAAAGATGGCAGAGTAGGAAGACCCTAAGCTTACCTCCTCCCAAGGATATAACTAGATAACGCCCACATCAGTGTAAATAACCTAGAAAACAACCCAAACATTGAAAGAACAAACTCTCCCACAGCTAAATAAATACAGAGTGAGGTCACATTAAAAAGGGTACGTAGGATGGGAATGTGGTGGGAGCTAAAGAGACCCAGGGACTGTTCATGGAAGGGAGGGACACCACAGGTGTGAAGAGGGGAAAGAAACAGACCATCTCAACAGGTGCCCTAGGCACAGGTAACCTTCACAGATAAGAAGAATCCCCAAAACATTTGGCTCTGAAAACCAGAGGAATATAATTTTGCAAGTTCTTACAATCAGTGGGGCTTAACACCTAGAAGTTTAAAAATCAGGGGCCTCTGCTCTGAGAGAACAGGGAGGATGAGAGGAAGCAGTCCTTGCCTTAAAGACATGGCACACAAACAGCTTCAAAAAGATACAGCATAGATGCAGCAGTTTGAAAAACCCCTAAGGGAGGGAGATTAATTTACTATTCTCAGATCACATGCCAGAGGAGCAGGGATCCCTGAGAGACTTCCCAAAGAACAAAAGAGCCAGTGGGTGCCATTTCCCTTCTCCGCCCCCCAGCCTGTACACAGGGATCTATGAGGGAACCAGCACAGCACCAGCACTGGCTACTTAACTTGCTAACAGCCACACGCAGCCTGCATTCTCCTGCGGACACATCTCCTCTAGCCAGGCCTGGCTCCAGGTCCCTTCCCACAGCACACCAGGGAAATCCTTGCTAACACTGTGTTCCCCAACCCTATTATCCTATGGACCTTCCCATTCCAATAAGCCCTTCCAAAGCAGTGCCACAAGCCCAGCAGGATGAAAGCAGTCCTGGCAGGAAGCAGCTCTACTCCAAAGTGACTCCTGAGGAGAGGGGAAAATAACCAAACAAACCAGGCCCACTGCAGCCCCAGCATTGAGCTAGGGGCACACATCTGGCCTGAGAGCAGGACCTGTCCAACAACAAAAGCTTCTCAGGAGACAGCACAGGGAAAGCACCCTGAACTTCGGTGCTATTCCAACTCTGGCAAACACCTGGTCTGACTCAATTCAAACCCAAAGCAGCATCATACAGGTACATTGATGATACAGGGGGTGAACCTTGCCCACAAGAGGCAAAGACAACCATTACAAGCTATTAGCCTAAAGGCAAAAGTGGCTCAGCCACAATATTTAAGGAACACCCAAAACACATAATAGACACACATGAAGCACCACCTTCTAGTGAACAGGGGACACTGCATACAGAACACTACTGGATTTCTTCATAAGGCAACTCCTTTCAAGAGAAGAAGATGTAGTTAACTTTTCCAACAAAGAGAAACAGATACAGAGTTTAAAAAAAGAAAAAAATGAGGAAACAGAGAAGTATGTCCCAGGTGGAAGAACAGGATAAAATCAGAGCTCTATTTAGCAAAAGAGCTAAACAAATAGAAGTAAGTAATAAGCCTGATAGAGAATTTAAAATAATAGTCAAGGGGCACCTGGTTGGCTCAGTCAGTTAAGCATCTGACTCTTGATCACAGCTCAGATCTTGATCTCAGGGTTAAGAGTTCAAGCCTCTCATTGGGCTCCACACTGTCTTTGGAGCCTACTTGAACTAATGGTCAAAAAGATACTAACTGGACTCAAGAAAAGAGAGGAGGACTTCATTGAGATCTGTAAAAAAGACATGAAAAACATAAAAAAGAACCAGAGATGAAGAACACAATAAATGTAATTAAAAAAACCACAGAAAACAGAATAAATGGATCAGAAAGAGCAGAAGACAATATCAGTGGCCAAGACTTTTTTTTAAAGATTTTTACTTATTTATTTCACAGAGAGAGACACAGAGAGAGAGGGAACATAAGCAGGGGGAGTGTGAGAGGGAGAAGCAAGCCTCCCACAGAGCAGGGAGCCTGATGCAGGTCTCAATCCCAGGACCCTGGGATCATGCATGACCTGAGCCAAAGGCAGACGCTTAACGACTGAGCCACCCAGGCACCCCCAACATTATTTTTAATAGGCAAATTATGGTAACAATCCAAGTGTCCACTGATAGATAAATGAATAAAGAAGATGTGCAGTGTGTGAGTGGGTGTACATATATTCCACCATATATATATGGTGGAATATTATTCAACCATAAAAATGACTGATATCTTACCATTTAAAACAACATGGAGGGAAAGAGAGAGTATAATGCTGAGTGAAAGAAGTCAGTCTAAGAAAAACAAATACCATGATTTCACTCATATGTGGCATTTAAGAAACAAATGAACAAAGAAAAAAAGAGACAAGCCAAAAAACAGACTCTTAACTATAGAGAACAAACAGATGGTTACCAGAGGGGAGGTGGGTGGAAGGATAAGGGGAATAGGTGACGGGGATTAAGGAGTGCACTTGTCATGATGAGCACTGGGTGATATACAGAATTGTTGAATCACTACATTGTATACCTGAAACCAATATAACACTATGTTAACTAACATTAAATTGTTTTCAAATAAAAAACAAGACAAAACAAAACTAATCATGCAATTAGCACATGACCCAGCATTCACATTTTTGAACGTTTATCTAAGAGAAAATGAAAACTTATGTTCCCAAAAAGTTCTGTACAAAAATGTTCATAGGAACTTATATATAATAGCCCCAAACTGGAAATATCTCAGATAGTTTTCAACAAGTTAATGATTTTTTTTAAATATTTTATTTATTTGACAGAGCGAGATTACAAGCAGGCAAAGAGGCAGTCAGAGAGAGAGGAGGAAGCAGGCTCCCTGCTAAGCAGAGAGCCCCATGTGGGCCTTGATCCCAGGACCCTGAGATCATGACCTGAGCTGAAGGCAGAGGCTTTAACCCACTGAGACACCCAGGTGCCCCAACAAGTTAATGATTAACTTAGGTAAACTAACTTAGGTAAAATAAAAAGGAAAAAAATAAGTACTGACACATGCAACAGCTCCCCAAAATTATGGTGAGTGAAAAAGAAAAATCATAAAAGTCACATACTGTATGCTTCTATTTATATAAAATTCTTGAGTTGATAAAATGGTAGAAATGGAGAAGATACTAATGTTTGCCAGGGTATGAGGGAGGAGGGACAATGCGTGTACCTATAAAAGGGTTACTAGAAGGGACTTTGTGGTAAAAGAAATGTTTTGGACTGTCATGGTATTTGTCAATAGCCTAATTATGATACTGAGATACAATTTTGCAAGATACTACCATGAAGACTAAATGGGTAAAGGATCTCTCTATATTATATCTTAAAACTGTATATGAAATTATTATCTCAAATTTAAAAGAGCTTTATAATAATATTTGGGTCTTAAAAGCGCAGGTATTTTAATTCTCATAGAAATAATTAAAAGAAAAGTTAATCAAGTTGGCCAACATCACTAGTTAGCTGTAAAGCTAAAATTAGATTCAAAGTTTACAAGCCTTGGGCGCCTGGGTGTCTCAGTGGGTTAAAGCCTCTGCCTTCGGCTCAGGTCATGATCTCAGGGTCCTGGGATCAAGGCCCACATGGGGCTCTCTGCTTAGCAGGGAGCCTGCTTCCTCCTCTCTCTCTGTCTGCCTCTCTGCCTACTTGTGATCTGATCTCTCTCTCTCTCTCTGTCAAATAAATAAATAAAATCTTAAAATAAATAAATAAATAAATAAATAAATTTACAAGTAAGTCTATTTCTAGTATTATTTCTACCACATTGATTTCTAAGTCATAATTCAAGTGTAATATAGTTCCGTAAAATACTAAAATGTTTCAAGTTTATATTCCGTTAATAACTATTTAAAGTGTTTGATATAAATATTACAGAAAATACTTAGGTGCATGTGAAATGTGAAAATCTCTATATTTTCATCTGAGACTTATTGTTACTTTTAAATACATGCCACTAAAATAGATAATGGCCATTTTTTTAAGATTTTATTTATTATTTATTTGAGAGAGAGAGAGAGCATGAGCAGAGGGAAGAGGAAGAGGGAGAAGCAGCCTCCCCACTGAGCTGGGAGCCTAATGTGGGACTCTATCCTAGGACCCCAGGATCATGACCTAAGCCGAAGGCAGATGCTTAACAGACTGATCCACCCAGGCATCCGATAACAGCCATTTCTCCTATTATCTGAGACTACTGATTTCAAGAAATCTGATTAGCAAAAGCTACTAAAGAAAAACAAGAAAGGGGCACCTGGGTGACTCAGTCAGTCAAGCGTCTGCCTCAGCTCAGGTCATGATCCCCGGTTCCTGAGCTCCCTGCTCAGCAGGAAAGTCTGCTTCTCCCTCTCTCTACTGCTGGTCCCCCTGATTGTGCTTGCTCTCTCACTCACTCTCTCTCAAAAAAATAAAATCTTAAAAAAACAAAACAAGAAAAACAAGAAAGAGTATAACTTTCAATATACTTAATCAATTTAAGAGGTATCTTACCTTCAGAAAGGTATAAAACACTTACATTAGAATCAAGGACATCTGCTATTTCACCAAATGTTATAATCATGGGACTGAAAAAAAAACTATGCTGTTCTCTACTCCACCCAAACTTGAAACTCAAGTTTCCAATAGGTTAAGCTATCTGCCCAGTAACAACCAAAAATCAATTAGAGGGAGCAGAGGAAGATGGTGGCTTAGGAAGTCCTGAGCTCATCTCCTCCCACAGACATACCAAGGCAACAGATAGATGCATTGCAATTCTAAAACAACATTAACACTAGAAGAACCAATCTTCCGCAGCTGAAGACACAACGAGAAAACCACATCAAGAAGGGTAGGAAGAGCAGAAACATGGTAGGAAATTAAACCCGTACTGTGGTTACCAACAAGGAAGATGGATATCATTGGCTCAGAGGAGGGAGAAGATCAAGCCCCACACCAGGCACCCCTGCTCTAGGTATCTGCACTGGGGAGCTCAGCCCCAATGAGGTGTGGCTTTGACAATGAGTGGGGCTTCACTCCAGGAACTTTGAAAATTAGCAAGGTTTAACTCCAGGACAGATGGAGGTATATAGGAAACTGAGTCTCTGGTCTTAATGGGCCAGCTCACTTTATCACTTTGTGCAGAGATGGAGCACAGAAGCTTCAGTTTAAAAACACCAGGGTTACATATAAAGGAGGTGTATGTGTAATTTTAAGACATGTGCCAAAGAGACAAAGATCTTCAGAAACTTTCTACAGCAGGCACCGTTTTTGCTGCACTCCTTTAGCCTCGCTGGCAATAGTTCTAGAGGAGCCAGTTTTGAAACCTTCCATCTGCCTTGCCAGCACTGCTTTCACCACACCAGTGTTCCCCTGCCGATCTGCCCCACCCAACATTCTAGCCCCAGCAGGTACCCTCCAAAGCAGCTCCCCCAAATGACCACACCAAACAAGCATCCTTAGCAGGAACCAGCATCACTCCAAAGTGACCACCAGTTTCATCACACCTAGTGGGCAGCCCTAGCCAGAGCAGCACCCTCCAGACTGATTTCTGCCTGGGAGAGACAAAGTAGCCAGCCCCACCTACCAGCATGTACACAGCAATTGCAGTCCCACCTCACAACCAGCACATAACCCCTGCCCACCAGTGCGTCCACAGTAGTCACGGCCAATCATTGTAGACTGTTGGGTTAATGGCCATCCCTGACCACCAGCCTGCAGGCAGCAGTAATGGTCCAGCCAAAAGAGGAAGTGGCACACAGGCCATACAGGTAGCACCTCTAGAGCACCTGTCCTGGTGACCAGGAAAGACTGAGCAATGGGGCACCACAGGATGCCTTCTACGTAAAGCCACTACTTTCAAAACCTGGAAAGATAGGTAACCAGCCTAATACACAGTAACCAACACAGAGAGTCAGACATAATAAGAAGACAGAGGAATAACTTCCAAATGAATGAACAAGAAAAAAGCCTCAGAAAAATAGCTACATGAAATGCAGATAAACAACCTACCTGACAGGGTTCAAATTAAGGGTCATAAAGGTACCCAACAGACTTGAGAGAACAGGGCATGAACCCAGTGAGAACGTCAACAAAAAACCGGAAAAAAAAAAAGTCAGTAGGGGCGCCTGGGTGGCTCAGTGGGTTAAAGCCTCTGCCTTCAGCTCAGGTCAAGATCTCAGGGTCCTGGGATCGAGCCCCACATCAGGCTCTCTGCTCAGGAGGGAGCCTGCTTCCCCTTCTCCCTCTGCCTGCCTCTCTGCCTACTTGTGATCTCTTTCTCTCTCTCTCAAATAAATAAATAAAATCTTTAAAAAATGTCAGTGTAAAAGAACGCAATAAACAAATGAAAAATATACTAGAGGAAATCAACAGATAAGAGGATATAGAAGAACAGATCAGCAATCTCAAAGACAGGGTATGGAAAGCAACAAATCTTACTAATTACTCATTAGCTAATACAAAGATTAAAAAACAAAAGTAAAATAAGTTATATCTGTAATAATTATGCAAGGAACATGTAAAATAAAAAGATATAAAATATGGTATCATATGCACAAAATGTGAAGGGGAGCAAGGATATAACACTTTACAAATATGTTTGAAATTAAGCAATCAACTTACTATATACTGCCATCTACATTAGATGATACATATGAACCTCATCATAACCAAAAACCTAGAATATGTACACAAAAAACAAAGAGAAAGGAATCCAAAAATGACATAAAATACAATCATCAAATCACAAGGGAAAAAAGCAAGAGAAGTAAGAAACAGATAACTTTGTTTTGTTGTACAAAAATAACTAGACAATAATTAGCAAAGTGACAATAACTACACACTTATCAGTAATTACCTTAATTATAAATAAAATAAAAAAACACAGAGTGACTAGATGGATAAAAACACAAGAGCTATCCATATGTTGCCAACAAAGACACACTTTAGACCTAAAAACAAATACAGACAAAAAGAGGTGAAAAATCACATTCCATAAATACGGAAATAAAAAATAGTTGGGTCAACAATATTTATATCAGACAAAATAGATTTTAAAAAAGAGATGGTAAGAAGAAACAATGTAGGACATAACAATAAAGGGATCAGTATAGCAAAAATATAGAAGAATTGTATCTATGCACCCTACAGAGTGCATTAGGTTTACAAACCTAAATATGTAAAGCGAATATTAACAGACATAAAGAGAGAAATTGACAATGATAGAATAAGAGTAGTGAACATACCATCAACAGATAGATCATCCAGACAGAAAAGCAATAAGGAAATAAAAGTGGCTTTGAACAACACATTAGACCAGAAAAATTATATGATTGTACATATATATACACATATATACATATGTATATATGTGTGTGTATGTGTGTGTGTGTATATATATATAATACATATTTGAAACTACCCTTTCAAAATCTGTAGAATACACTTTTCTTTCAAGTGCATATGAAACGTTTTCTAGGATAAATTACATGTTAGACCACTAAACAAGTCTTAAGAAATTTTAAAAAATGGAAATCTTATCAAATATCTTTTCTGATTTCTAGAAATCAATTACAAGAAAAATACTGGGAAAAGACCACAAACGTGGAGATTACTCAACACGCTACTAAAAAACCAATGGAACAATGAAAAAAGTGAAAGAGCAAATCAAAAAAATACCCAGAAACATTCAAAAATGAAAACACAATGGTTCAAAATATTTGAAAAAACACCAAAAGCAGGTCTAAGAAAGATGTTTATAGCAACACAAGCCTACCTCAAAAAACAAACAAAAATTCTCAAGTAAATAGCCAAACCTTATACTTAAAAGAGCTAGAAAAATAACAACAAAGCCCAAAGTTAGTAGAAAGAAAGAATAAAGATCAGAGCAGAAGCACAAATAACACACAAACTAAAAAATAAAATAGAAAAGATCAATGAAACTAAGACCTGATTCTCTGAAAGGTAAACAATGATAAACCTTTAAGAAGACTCATCAAGAAAAAGAGAGAGGACTCAAATAAAATCAGAAATGAAAGTGAAGAGATTATAACTGACACCACGAAAATACAAAGGGACTATAAGAGATTACTATGAAAGATTATATGTCAACAAACTGTAAAATCAAGAGGAAATTGATTAATTCCTATAAACATACATTCTTCTAAGACTGAATGAGGAAGAAATAGAAAGTCTGAACAGATCAATAGTAACAAAATTGAATCAGAAATCAAACACTCCCAACAAACAAAACTCCAAGACCAGATAGATTTACAGGTAAGTTCTATGAAAAATTAAAAATAAAGTTAATACCTATCCTTCTCAAACCATTCCAAAAAACTGGAGAGTAACAAATGCTTCCAAATTCATTCTATGAGGCTAGAATTATCCTGACACCAAAGCGTGACAAAAGACACTACAAAAAATGACAAATATCCCTAATCAACACAGATGGAAAAATCCTCAACAAAATATTAGCAAACCAAATTCAAAACTACATTAAAAGGATCATTCACCACAAACAAGTGAAAATGACTTAAGGGATATGAGGATGGTTCAATGTGCTACATCACATCAACAAGATGAAAGATAAAATCATATGATCATCTCAACAGATGCAGGAAAAGCGTATGACAAAATTCAACATCCATTCATTATAAAAACTATCAACAAACAGTATAGAGGAAAGATATCTCAACATCAGAAAGACCATGTATGATAAACCCATAGCTATCATCATACTCAATAGTGGAAAACTGAAACTTTTTCTTCCATGATCAGGAACAAGAAAAGGATGCCCACTCTTGCCACATTTATTCAACATAGCATTAGAAGTCCTAGCCACAGCAAGCAGTCAAGAAGAAATAAAATGCATCCAAATTGGCAAGGAAGAAGTGAAACTATCACTATTTACAGATGGCATAATATTACATATAGAAAACCCTAAGACTCCACCAAAAAACTATTAGAACTAATAAATCAGTAAAATTGCTGGATACAAAATCAATATGCATTAGTCAGTTGTGGTAGAACCACAACTATCAGAAAAAGAAATTAAAGAAACAAGCCTGCTTACAAATGCATCAAAATAAATTAATTAAATGACTAGGAATAAATTTAACCAAGAAGGTGAAACACCTGTACTCTAAGAACTGTAAGACCGTGATCAAAGAAATTGAAGACAACACAAATAAATGTAAAGATATTCCATCCTCATGAATTTTGGGGAGAAAAATATCATTAACCTGTCTACAGTATGAAATGCAACCTAAAGACTCAATATGATCCCTAGGAAAACACAAATAGTATTTTTCACAAAACTAGAATAATCCTAAAATTTTTTGGAACCAGAAAAGATTCCAAAAAGTCAAAGCAATCCTGCGAAAAAAGAACACACTGGAAGTATCACAACCCTAGATTCCGTATTATACTACAAAGTTATAGTAGTTAAAACAGTATGGTACTGGCAAAAAAAAAAAAAAAAAAAGACAAATAGATCAACAGAATAGAGTCCAGAAATAAACCCACACTTATATGGTCAAATTAATCTATGAGAGAGGAGGGAAGAATATACAATGGGAAAAAGACAGTCTCTTCAATAAACAGTACTGGGAAAACTAGACAGTCTCATGCAACAATATGAGACTGAGCTAATTTTCTTAAACCATACACAAAAATAAACTCAAAATAGATTAAAAACCTAAATGTAAAACCTGAAACCACAAAACTCCTAAGAGAAAACACGTGCAGTAAACTCTTAGATAACAATATTAGCAATATTTTTCTGGATCTGTCTGCTCAGGCAACATCAACAGAGGCAAGAATAAACAACTAGAACTGTATCAAACTAAAAAGCTTTGCACAGAGAAGAAAACCATCAGCAAAATGAAAGGGCAACCTACTGAATGGGAGAAGATATTTCCAAATAATATGTCCAATAAAGGGTTAATTTCCAAAATATATAAAAAACTCATGTAACTCAGCAGCAAAAAATAATCTGATCAAAGATGAGAAAACCTGAATCAACATTTTACAAAGAAGGCCTACAGATAGCTAACAAATGAAAAGACACTTAATATTACTTACCATCAGGGAAATGCAAACCAAAACCACAATGAGATAATACCTCATACCAGTCAGAATGGCTAAAATAAAAAAAGATGAAATATCTAGTGTTGTCAAGGATGTGGACCAAAGGGAACCCTTGTGAACTATTGGTGGGAACATAAATTGGTACAACCATGGTGGAAAATGGTATGGAGGTTCCTTGAAAAATTAAACATAGAAATACCATATGATCCAGTAATGCCACTATTATTTACCTCCCAAAAATGAAAACACTAATATGAAAAGATATATGCACCGCTAGATTTATGGCAACATTGTTTACAACAGCCAAGATATTAAGTAACCCAAATGTCAATCAGTAAGTGAATGGATAAAGAAAATGTGTGTGTATGTATGTGTATACACATATATACACATACATATATACATATATATACACCACACACATATACATATATATATACACATATACATATATATGTATATACACACACATATATGTACACACACACACACACACACACAAAATGGAATATAAGTCAGGTATAGAAAAGAAAAAAGACCTTGTTATCTGCAATAAAATGGATGGACCTAGACGGCATTATGCTAAGTGAAATAAGTCAAAGAAAGACAAATACCGTATGTTTTCATTTATATGTGGAATATAAAAACAAAACAATCTTTTAAATAGAGAGAAGAATCTGGTAGTTACCAAAGCAGGAGTGGTGGTGGGCGTGAGCAAAGTATATAAAGGGGATTAAGAGATACAAGCTTCTAGTTATAAAACAAATAACACACTGAGATGAAAAGTATACCCTAGGGGATGTAGTCAATAACATTTTAATAATGTTGTGTATGATGACAGATGGTGACTAAACTTACTGTGATGTAAGCATTGTGTAGTGTATAGAATAGTTGAATCCGTATGTTCTACACCTGAAACTAATATAGCCAACTTTAATTCAATAATAAAATTTTTAAAGATGTGTTATATATACACAATGAAATATTATTCAGCAATAAAAAAGGATATCTTGCCATTCGTGACAACATGTACAGACCTAAGGGTATTAGGCTAAGTGAAATAAGTCAGAGGAAGATAAATATCGTATGATTTTACTTATACATTGAATCAAAAAAACAAAACAAACAAAAGCAGGCTCAAAAATACAGAGAGCAAACTGGTGGCTGCTGGGGGGGCGGGGAGGGGCGTTGGGCAAAACAGGTCAAGGGGATTCTGAGGTACGAATTTCCAGTTATAAAATAAATATCATGGAAACAGAAATTATAACATAGGGAATATAGTCAATAATACTGTAATTGCTTTGTATGGCTACAGATGGTAACTATACTTATTGTGGTAAGCATTTTATAATTTATATAATTTTTAAATCACTACATTATACATCTGAAACTATTATAATATTATATGTCAAATATACTTCAAATTAAGACAAAAAGGAAAAAATTAAAAATCATAACCCAAGCCTCTTGGCTCCCAGAGTCCAATAGAAAAAAATTTTTATGAAACAAATACTTATGAAGGTATATCTTTAAAACAGTAGAACATGTGATCTTGAAGTACTTTCCAGAATATATTTGTAGTGACTAAGTTATATTAAATACTCTAAGGTATTTTCTCTTGTTCTTTCTAACACACTGCTTAAGTCCACACTTCAGCCCAGGCTTGAAGTGTATTGTTTTGGGTGTTTTTAAAACTGTCTTCAAATGAAATATTTTACCCCCACCTTTATTGAAACATAACTGACATATAATGCTGCATAAGTTTAAGTTGTATAACATGTGATTTTATACACTTACATACTGTGTAATTGTTATCACCATTGTATTAACTAAAATCTCCATTTCACACAATTATCACTTCTTTTATTGTGGTAAGAACACATCATTTACTCTCATGGGAACTTCCAAATATATAATACAGTATTATTAACTATAATCACCATACTGTATATTACATCACCAGTACTTGATATTCATCTTAAAATTGAAACATACTGTTTCAAATACCTCCCCATTTCCCCCTACTCCCCAGTCCCTGAAAACCACTATTTCCGTCTGTTTCAATTAGTTTAGCTATTTTAGATTCCACATATAAATGACATATGGTATCTATCTTTATCTGTCTAACTTATTTCACATAGCATAATACCCTCAAGGTCAATCCATTTTGTCAAAAACAACAGGGTTAACATCTTTCTCATGGCTGTATAATACTCCATTGCAGCAATAAAATATTTTATGTACTTATATATGTGTATAAATGTAATATATATACACATATATATGTAATACACTTTCACCCATTCACCTATTGACAAGACACCAAGGTTTGTACAGTGTCTTGTCTATTCTGAACAATGTAATGAACGTGAAAGTGCAAATGATCTCTTCAAGATCCTGTTTTCATTTCCTTTGGCTATATGCCCAGAAGTGAAAATGGTTGATCATATGGTGGATCTATTTTCAATTTTTTAAGTACCTTCTAAAGTTCACCATTCACATTCCCACCAACACTATACTTGGGTTCCCATTTCTCTACATCCTTGCACTTTTTACCTCTTGCCTTTTTGATTTTAACAGGTTTAAGGGGATACCTCAATGTGGTGTTGATGCTAAGCACCTTTTTATGTACATAATGGCACAAACTGTATTGTACAAATGGCACAGAAGACACAAATGTCATCTGTGAAAAGATATCTATTCAACTCCTACGCCTATTTTAAATTGAATTTTTTGTTCTTAAGTTCTTTGTATATTTTGTATATTAACCCATCATCAAATGTATCATTGCCAAATATTACCTCCCTACTAGAACTGCTTTTGCAGCATCCTATAAATTGTGGTTGTATTTCCATCTTCCTTTGTCTCAAGATCTTTTCTTATTTCTCTTTTGATTTCTTTTTTGTACAACTGGTTGGTCACAAAAACGATAGCATCCACACATTTTAATTCTCCAGTTTTCTTTTTGTAACTGATTTCTAATCTCACACCACTGTTGCCAGAAAATACTTGATAAAATATCAATCTTCTTATATCTATAAAGACATGTTTTGTGGCCAAACATATGATCTATCCAGCAGAATGTTCCATTGAGAATGAGAAGAATGTACATTCAGCTGTTGGGTGAAATGTGCTATAAGTGTTTAATTCCATCTGGTCTAATGTATATTTTATATCCAGAGTTTCTTTATAGATTTTCTGTCTGGATGTTCAATTGTTGAGGTGGGGTACTAAAGTTTCCTGTGCTTCTATTGCTTATTTCCCTGTTCAGATCTTTTAATATTTGCCTTACATAATTAGGTAATCTTATGTTAGGTGCATAAATATATAAAAATGTTATACCTTTTCCATAAATGGATCCTTTTATCATTATATAATGAACTTCTTTGCCTCTTGTGACAGTCTATGGTTCTGTACCTATTTTATCTAAAGTAACTACCCAGCTTTCTCTTAATTTCTATCTGCATAGAATATCTTTTTGCATCCTTTCACTTTAGGTGTACATGCATCCTTACATTTGATGTGTTTGTGAATGTGACCCAACATACAGTTGGGTCTTGTTTTCTTAATGCATTCAGCCACTCTATGGCTTTTGATTGGAGAATTTAGTCCATTTACATTTAAAGTACTTATTGATAGATCTGGATTTACTCATGTCATTTTCCTGTTTTCTGTTTTGTAATTCTTTTGTTCCCAACTTCCTCTCTTCCTTTGTAGTTTTATAACTTTTGTGGTATGCATATATATATTTCTCTATCTTTTCCAAACCCACTCTAGGTTTTTGCTTGTAGTTGACATAAGGTTTACATAAAACATAGTTCTAAGAGTATTATTTTAAGCTCATAACTACTGAATACAAATACATACAAAATATCTACATTTTTATACTCTTCCATCACAAATTATGTTTTTGATGTCACAATTTACTTGGTGTATCCAATAACAAAATATTGTAGTTATGGTTATTTTCTATACTGTCTTAACCTTCCTGCTGCTAGGGATAGAGTACTTTATCACCACCATTACAACATTAAAATATTCTGAATTATATATTCACCTTTACTAATACTTTTATAGTTTCATATATTTTCCTGTTACTCATTAGCATTTTTTCTTTCCATACTGAAGTCTTCCCTTAAACATTTCCTGAATGATCAGTTTAGTAATAATGGACTCCTTCAGCTTTTGCTAGTCTGGAAAACTCTATCTAAGGCTAACTTTGCTGGGTAGATTATTCTTGGTTGCCAGTTTTTTCTTCTAGCACCTGGGTGGCTCAGTCAGTTAACTGGCTGCCTTCAGCCCAGGTCATGAATTCAGAGTCCTAGGATCAATCTAGCCCTACGTCAGGCTCCCCGCTCAGCAGGGAGTCTGCTTCTCCCTCTGCCCCTTCCCCTGGTTTGTGCTCTCTCTTGCTCTCTCTCAAATAAATAAAATCTTTAAAAAAAAATTTGTTGTTGTTGTTGTTGCTACAGTGCTATAGGGCCCCTGAATGCATGCCCCACTGGATATCAGATCCAGGTAACCTGGAGGCACATCCCTCTGGCATCATGGGCAAAAGCTTGACTGTTAAATGTGTCTATCCTTCCAGAAAAATGCCAGGGACTTAGAGCAGACTACAGGGAGAGGGCAGGGGAGGTGTCTGCTGCCTACCTTGCTCCCTGGGGATGATCACAGTCAGCCTTTAGATGAGTGCCATTTCAGTATGGGTATTTTCTCATTCACCCAAAGTACAGGAGTTATGCAGCTAGTTTTTGGATTTCTTACAGAAAGGTAATTGCTCTGTGTATAGCTGTATATTCAGTGAGTCTGTGGGAGGGAGGTATTTCAGTATCCTTCTGTGTTGCCATTTTTTGTAGCCACGGTGCTAATTTTTCTTTTCAAATGAGATTTAAATCTGTAGTGACAACAGGCTCAGAAATAGGGAATTACAAATTATAAAACAGAATAAGCCTAAAATGCTAGGCCATATAAAGTAGACAAAAATTCACACATATATCTAATGCAAAAATATAAGACATTTGCTCATTGCAAAAGCTCCTTATTTTCTCAATCATAACTGAGAAGCTTTGGTCTAAGAAAGGGCCCAGTAGGACAATGAAAGCGGTTTCCTTAGAATGACCTGTCACTCATCTCTCAGCTGTTGGAGCAAGAGACTTTTGGAAAATCTCAGGATTCTAACATCAACTTTCCTACTTCCCAGGGTGAGCTTTTTTTTTTACTTAATATGACATATGGCTTTTACTTATAAACAGAAAGCAATTCATATACAAAGAGAAAAAAAAAACCCTCAGTAAGACTATACTATTGTTGTCAAATAAATACATTTCAAAATAAAAGAATAGAAAGAATACTTAACATATTTTTCTAAAGAAGTTGAATTAATGGATTTCCTTTGGCAAGCCTCCTACATAGAATAAATGAAAAGGTAACTTGATATGAAACATAAAAATAAAAGGAGCAGGATAAAATCATGTTAGAAATTATGTACATCTACTCATTTACTTAATAAGCAATAAAAACTAAGCAATAAAAACTTCCGAAGTTAAGACTTCAAAGTCACCAACCAATTACGAAAACCTAGAAAAAAATTCCCAGATCTACTCAAGTTTTCTGTGTTATCAGCTACATCAAGCTTTTTCACCCAGATAAAAAGTAGGAAAATGTAACATCTACATAAAATCCATTCTCCACTGCCATAATTTTCAGACCCACCTATATAGTACTTGTAGAAACATTTTGTAAATAGCAGTATAACTGAACATATCTATTTTTAGATAATTTGCACTGGGTAATAAGAAAGCTACATCATCATATGATTTCCTAACAAAAAGGAAAGAGTAACTTCTAGACTGAAAAAAAAAAAAAATATATATATATATATAAATGTTATTCAAACACAAAATCCCTACAAAAGAAAGAGACAAAAGGCCATTAACATGTTTTGAGATACTATCATGTGCCAATCATGAAAGCTCAGTAGTTGAAAAATGTCTTCTTTGAATCAGTATAAAAACCCTGTGATGAAAATGTTAAATCATCTTAGTACCAATCTGGTTCAATCATTTTATTAGTTCTGTGATCTTGCACAAAGCATTTACCTCTAAGTGTGCCAATTTCCTCATTTGTATAATGAAATGAAATACCACTAAACCTCATAAGATTATTATGAAAATTAAATGATTAATATAAAGTACTTAGAATATATCTTCATAAGTGGAAATATTTAATAACTGTCAATAAAATGATGATGCTTAAGTATTTTCTCCAATTTATAGATAAGGAAACTAAGGGTCAAGAAAAGAAAAGCAACCTGTCTACAGTCATACAATGAATAAACACCAAGATTTAAAGCCAGGTACATCTGACAGCAAAGTCCTCACTTTATCCATGAAGTAACCACACAAAAAACACTTTTGACATTCTAAACCAAAATAAAGGAAAGCAAGCCTTCTAAAATGCTTTCTTAAAAACATACTGTGTGAGTGCGTGTGTTTAAAGGTTAAAAATAATGTCCTGTACCACAAAAAATACTGTACTGCAGTTCTCTGAATATTTGATATTCAATACATAAGTCTTTATTAACCAGAATATTTATCTTACCAGATCCATAAGTTACAAAATGTGTACACAATATGCATGGTTGGATACTAGATGCCAAAAAGAATAAGATGAGTGGACACACTAGAGCACCTTTCAGTATGTTAGAGCAAAATACATGCAAATATAACCACAATAAAATAAAATACTGCTTAGGGCGCCTGGGTGGCTCAGTGGGTTAAAGCCTCTGCCTTCGGCTCAGGTCATGATCTCAGGGTCCTGGGATCGAGGCCCACATCGGGCTCTCTGCTCAGCAGGGAGCCTGCTTCCTCCTCTCTCTCTGCCTGCCTCTCTTGCCTACTTGTAATCTCTCTGTCAAATAAATGAATAAAAAAATCTTTTAAAAAAGTAAATAAATAAAATAAAATACTGCTTAGTACCATAAGATTAACATATTCAAATTAGGGAACAGAGAAAAACAGAAGATTTCATAGGTGAAATGGAAGCAAACAAAGGAACTACACATATTTTAGATATATGAAAATTTCAGCCTAAGATTTATCAAAACTCCTAAGTTCAATCATTCAAGAGCTATTTATGAGCTAGACAACTGTCTAGGACCTTAGCGACCAAGCAAAGAACACAGCAGTGGCTCTGTACTCTTAGCTTACATTCTTTTTTTTTTTTTTTTAAGATTTTATGTATTTATTTGACAGAAAGAAAGAGAGAGATCACAAGTAGATAGGCAGAGAGAGGGGGGAAGCAGGCTCCCTGCTAAGCAGAGAGCCTGATGTGGGGCTCCAACCCAGGACTCTAGATCATGACCTGAGCTGAAGGCAGAGGCTTAACCCACTGAGCCACCCAGGCGCCCCAAGAACACAAATAAACAAAAAGCAGTGGAAGGCAAATAGATGTATGATACAATCACAGGCAGCAATAAGGGCAGTGAAGTAAAATAAAACAAAGTGGAGAAGAGAAGAAAGGGAGGTGAGTGTTACTTTCGATGAGTTGGTGGCCAGGATGATAGTAATCACAGAATGGGTAATATTAAGAGAGACCTGAGTAAAATGAGGCAAAATACTGGAAGGAGTGGGATAGGAAGAAAATTCCAGGAGAAGGAATCAGCAAGTGCAAAGGTTCTTTGGGGAAGTATGCTAGATGTATCTGAGCATCTAAAATCCAACTTTCTTGCATTCTGGTTCAGACACCTTTTTGTTGGAGGACACTGTACACTTCAGTGCTTAGCACCATTAAACCGTGTTGTTCATTCTTACAAGTATTTTGAATTCTTTTGATGTGATTTGATTTTGATTTGATGTGAATTATGAATCATTTCATAGCAGTCTTTTTATTGTTACATGGATGGAAAATTGTTCGCTTTATATGAAGCTCTCTTTAAGGTGGCTAATATTACTGGCACTTTCTTAAAGAGGACTTTAAAAAAATAAATGTCAGGGATCGTTTATCTTATTTCCCAAGCAAGTAAAATTATATTGGGCAAAAGCAAATTTTCCATGTTAAATACACTGAGACGGAAAATAAAATCCTCCAGATAATTACTCTATCACTGAAAGCTCTTACATGGTAATACCCATTCTTTGTTATAAGATGTTGAAATAAACAGTTTCTTCCATTTCCTCCTTCCTTTAATTTTAAGAAATAACAATTTTAGGGGCGCCTGGGTGGCTCAGTGGGTTAAAGCCTCTGCCTTCAGCTCAGGTCATGATCTCAGGGTCCTGGGATGGAGCCCTGCACTGGGCTGCCTACTCAGCAGGGAGCCTGCTTCCTCCTCTCTCTCTCCCTGCCTCTCTGCCTACTTGTGATCTCTCTCTCTGTCAAATAAATAAATAGAATCTTAAAAAAAAAGAATTAACAATTTTAAAAAGCCAGTTATAAACCATCCTTAACTATCTCCTATAATTTCAAAATTATGAAGCACATAAATATATATACTGAAAAACTATGCAGCAAAAACAAACTAATCAGAGAAAGAGTAAGTACTTTAAGGGAATGCAAAGAATACTAGGCAGAAATTTGATCTGAAAGTTTCAAAAGCATAAAATATTTTAAGAAATTGTTATAAGACAAAGGAAGATACTCTTATTCCTTGCCATTTCATAAATCATAACTTGGCATTAAAGTTTCAGGGTCTTCAATCAAAAACAAAATCTTTGAAGTATCAGTCCCTAAAATCAAAAAAGAAATTTTTTATGTGAATATATTTCAGGTTCATTTCAGTTCAACTAATGAAAAATGTTACGGTTCTCATAATCCAAGATTTCAAGGAAACATGGTTCCCTTTTAAAAAAGCAAGCCTCAGATAAGTTCATATGCCAATCCTAGTCATTTGGTCAGATCATAGAGGAAATTACAGGATGAGATTTGAATACAAGAACTGCAGTTTGAGTAAGAGAGCTGCAGCTATTTATCAGAAAAGGTAAACCAAGATTTCTGTATCAATCCCCCAGGCTAAGAGACCACACAAAGACATTTTCACTGGTCAAATCTTATAAAACTCAAAGAGGAAGTCCTTACCACCAAAGAAAACAATACTCCTTCCAGAAGAATTTATTTGTAAGACAAATCAAAACCCTTAAGATTGAGACCCCTTTTAAACACAAGAGCAAAATAGCTTTATTTTGATTGGAAAGCCATTAAGTAATAACCTTGTTCCTTGATGTCACCAGCTCTATGTAACACAATTTGCCACTTTTTAATAAGTAGAGAATTGGAAACACATTTTAAAAGTTATCACAGAAAAATCCCTTTATACTCATAGTGAAAATTAAACATTTTAACTTTGTATCTTCCCTGTGGCAGTTGGCTAAGGGAATTCCCCAGGGCATGCAGATTTAGGGCATCGTTTTCTCCACTACTGTTCTAGATCATGGCACTGTAAAACTTGTAATACATGTTCCAGAAAAAAAGGTTCCATCATCAAAGTTTTCTGGGACCACAGCAATCAACAAGTAATATGTTTCTTTACAATAAAAATGTGTTTTCAAAGCTTTACCATACACTGCAAATCTCCAAGGGTTGGGGAAAAAAGTATGAAATATTTCCAAACTGTTGTGACTAAATGACTGAGAAATCAAAATTCAGTGCATAAAAATCTATATACATCTTTAAAAATATTTAGATTCCATGAAATACAGTTTGAGAAGTAGTATTAGAAGTACAAACTACGATGGATGAGCGATTCTAATCAGCTCACAGAAATTAATAGGTTCAATGAAAAGCAAGACACAACAAAAGCCCTGTACTTTCAAACCTGACATTAAAATTTTATGAATGCTTTTATATATTTAAAATCCCTAAACAGGCCAATTCTTTGTGCTGAAACTTTATGAATAAAATACTCCACTACTTAACTAGGTAGTGGAAGACTCTCTTGGGTCATTCTCAATAAATTAAGAGTAGATCCTTTAGGTCAAAATGAAAACAGAGATTTGAAAAATTTGCATAGTCTATGAGGGTAGGATTTTTGTTTTTGTTTTTGTTTTTTTGAAGGAAGCTGGTTTTTTGTTTTGTTTTTTGTTTTTTTTTAATGAATGATCTAAGACAATGAAGAAACAAGCCACACACTGGATGAAAATCTCTGCAAAACACATACCTGAAAAGGACTGCTAAATAAAATAAAATATACAAAAAACTCCCAAAACTCAACAATAAGAAAATAAACTCAATTTAAAAATGTGCAAAACAGTCCAAACAGAAACCTCACCAAAGAAGACATTCAGATGGCAAGTAAGCATATGAGAAGATGCTCCACATTGTATTTCATCAAGTAACTGCAAATTAAAAGAATAGGATACCACTATACACCCATTAGAATGGCCAAAATCCAATATACCTGACAATGCCAAAAGCTTGTGCAGATATAGAACAATGAGAATTCTCAATCATGCTGGTGGGGATGCAAAATAATACAGCCATTCTGGAAAACAATTTGACCATTTTCTCACAAAACTAAACATACTCCTACCATATGATCTAGCAAACACATTTCTTGTTATTTAAACCAATGAACTGAATACTTATACATACACAAAAAGTTGCACACAAATGTTTACAGAAGCTTTATTCATAACTGTCAAAACTTGAAAGCAACCAAGATTCGATAATAAGTGATTAATCGAACTGGTATATCCAGATAATGGAATATGATTCAACAATAAAACCACATGAGCCATAAAAAGACATGGAAAAACCTTTGATGCATATTATAAAGTGAAAAAAGCCAATGAAAAGACCACATACTAGAGAATTCCAACTACATGGCATTTTGGAAAAGATAAAACTATGGGAATAGTAAAAAGGTCAGTGATTGCCAGGGGGTCAGGGGGAGAGAAGGTATGAATAGGAGGAGCACAGAAGATTTTTAGGGCAGTGAAAATACTCTGCAGGATACCAAAATGATAGATACGTGTCATTACATATTTTTCCAAATCCAAACAATTTACAACACCAACAGTGAACCTCCAATGTACAATAATGTTAATAATAAATAATGTATCAATACTGACTCATCAATTTTAATTGAAACAGGAAGGTGGAGCAGTGGTGGTAAGGCATACAGATCATTGGTAGAAGACATACAGATCTAATATTCCTCTGTACTTTCAGCTCCACTTTTGATTAAGCCTAAAACTTCTCTTAAAAATAAAGACTGTTATACATGCATCTAATAAATCATTGAACACGACATCAAAAACTAATGATGATATGTTGGCTAATTGAATTTAAATTAAAAAACAAATAAATTTTATTTTTTAATTTATTTTTTTTTAAGATTTTATTTATTTATTTCACAGAGGGAGAGAGATCACAGGAGGCAGAGAGGCAGGCGGGGGGCGGGGGGAAGCAGGCTCCCTGCCGAGCAGGGAGCCCGATGAGGGCCTCGATCCCAGGACCCTGAGATCATGACCTGAGCCGAAGGCAGAGGCTTTAACCCACTGAGCCACCCAGGCGCCCTAAATTTTATTTTTTAAATAGGTCTATTTATTTGAGAGAGACAGATAGAGAAAGCAATGGGAGGACCAGAGGAAGAGAGAGATTCTTAAGCAGACGCCCCACTGAGTGCACAGCCAGATGCAGGGCTCGATCCCAGGACCCTGAGATCATAACCTGCGCCAAAATCAACAGTCAGATGCTTAATCAACTGAGCAACCCAGACACCCCTAAAAACTACACATTTTATAACAACGGAATTAAATTTAAAAATTAGGAAAGGACTTCTGGGTGGCTCAGTTGGTTAAGCATCTGACTCTTGGTTTTGGTTCAGGTCATAATCTCAGGGTCCAGAGATAGAGCACCAAGTGGGGTTCTGGCTCCGGGCTCAGCGGGGAATCTGCTTGAACCCCATCTTCACCCTCTACCCCTCCCCTCACTCACGTGTGTGCTCAAGCTTTCTCTTTCTCAAATAAATAAATAAAATCTTTTTAAAAATTAGGCATCTTAAGAGGAAAAAGTTATCTACATTCAAGTTTTATGAATGTATTGCTTTTATTGTATCACAAATTGCATACTGAGATCAATTTTAAAATATATATGTCATGTACTCCAGAAGAAAAGAAGAGGATATTATCTCAGGACTTCCAGTGTCCCTGGCTGAAAACAATTCAGGTCATGAAAGTAAAAACTATAAATATACCTACTGTATTGATTTATGGCACCAAATTTACCTCACATTCACTTATTTTACCAAGTAACCTGACAGACTACTATATCCAAGAGGGCGGCATTAATTCACAGGAAATCTATGACACTAAAATAAGTTCCCTATCTCTTACTGAGTACTCTCAGTCTCTATCTACCTGTAGATTTCTTAGTAATTGCTATTCACAAGATATTTCTAATAATATTTGTATGCAGTCGTTTGAACTCTCAGCCAACTTAAATTCCATTAGTCTTCTGATGAAAGGAAAAGTCAAGACTCTCGTCATTATAGATTCTGGTTCTGATACTAACTTTGTGGGAAAAAAATCAAGGTCTAGAACAAATTAATAGAAAATAAAATAATAAAATAAAAAAACCTTCCACTTACATAACAAAACAAAAGTGAAAAGCAAAAATCTGGCTAAACGTAAAAATTATGTGCTTTGAAATGAGAAAAAAGAGTTGAGATCCTATGAACTTTGGTTACTTTAAGAATAGTTCTAAATTTATTTGAGATTTAATTTTATTTCTTAAAGGGGTATATTTAACTATATTTCAATAAGTCCAATCTAATAATGGTGAATAATTTGGTAATTTTTTTAGTTTCTCATTTAGTTTATTAATATACTACAACTCTTTACATAAGTGTTCTTAATCTTAGGTATCAGGGAAGAACTATTTTTGCACATTTTATGAGCTTTTATCACACAAAAAAGCAAAACTCATTCGTTCTATGACTTAATATTTCCAAACAGAGCAAAATGGTGATCTCTGAGAATAAAAGGTATAATTAACTTAATAAGTTGTTATGACCCATCACATCACATAATTTAGATCTCTACTACAGAAATTTGGTGACAACATATGTAAGTCAGAAATACAAAATTCTGTAAGGTTTAAGTTTAAAAAAAAAAAAAACCCTCAGACTTTTAGTATCCCAGAATATAGGCAGACACAAGCAATGTAGGTATTTAAGAAACTGTATCCCACTCTTTCATTCTTCAAACTATCTAAAAAGGTTTTGTTGTGATCAACTCAAATATACTAGATTTGATGGAAGTACTTACTATAGAAACCAAAACAAAAATAATACTGACAGGATTCCATAAAAACTGCTTTGATGATGTTTTCAAACACTGTACATTATAATTCATTAGGGGACTATAATTACCAGTTTTATAAAATGAAATATCAAAATCTATGTGTAGCTAGAAACAAGTATTTCTCTTTGAAAGTTCTGATACCAATTCAGAGATACCCCCCCAACCACATACATACACTTACATATAAAAATATTTTACATTGGTCCCTAATAAGGCTGAATGGGTAAAATAACAAGACCCATCTATATGCTTCCAACAAGAGACTTGCTTTAGATATAAAGACATACAGACCAAAAGTGAAGGGATGGGGAAAAAATGTCCCATGCAAATGGAAACAAAGAAAGCTATACTTCCATCAGACAAAACCAAATTTATAAACAAAGACTATAATTAGAAACAAAGAAGGGCACTACATAATGATAAAAGGGTCAATCCCACAGTAGAATATACCATTAATAAATAATTATGCACCTAAATATATAAAGCAAATATTAACAAGTTCCAAGGAAGAAATTGATGGTAATATAATAATAGTAGAGAACTTTAATATCCCACATAATTAATGGATAGATCATCCAGAAAGAAAATCAATAAGGGAACATCAACCTTAAATGACACATTCGATCAGAAGGACTTAACATATTTATATAAAACATTCCATCTAAAAGCGACATAATACATATTCTCTATTGCACATGGAACATTCTCCAGGATAAATCATACATTAGGACACAAAACAAGGTTTAGTAAATTTAAGACAGCTGTAATATTATCAAGCATCATTCCTGGCCACAGTGGTATGAAACTAGAAATCAATTACATGAAGAAAACTAAAAAATTCACAAATATGTGGAGATTAAACATGCTACTGAAAAATCAGTGGGTCAAAAAAGAAATTATGAGAGAAATTTAAAAAGTATCTTGAGACATATGAAAACAGAAATGGAACATATCAAATTTATGCAGTTCAACAAAAGCAGGCCTAAGAAGGAAGTTCACAGCAATAAGTACCTATTTCAAGAAATAAGAAAAGTAAATAAACAAGCTAACTCTACAACTCATGGATCTATAAAAGAACAAACAAAACCAAAGTTAGTAAGAGGAAGGAAATAAACTTTGGAGCAAAAGAAATTAAAAGTCTAACAAGACAAGACAAAAGATCAATGCAACCAAAAGATAATTCTTTGAAAAGATAAACAAATTTGAAAACCTTTAGCTAGACCCACCAAGTAAAAAAAGAAAAAAAGGACTAAAACAAATAAAATAAAAAATGAAAGAGATCAACTGATCAGAAATACAAAGGATTACAAGAGACAGGTATAAATAATTATATGACAACAAATTGGACCATACACAGGAATACATAAATTCATAGAAACATATGTTACCAAGACTAAATCATGAAGAAATGGAAAATCTAAACAAACCAATAATTAGTAAGGAGGTCAAATCAGTAATAAAAAACCTCCAAACACAAAAAAGCCCAGGACCAGATGGCTTCACTAGTGAATTCTACCAAATATTCAAAGAAGAATTAATACCAATCTTTCACATCTTCCAAAAAATAGAAGAAAATCTTCCAAATCATTATACAAAAACAGCCTTACCAATTCTGAAACCAGACAAGGATACTACAAGAAAATTACAGGTCAATATCCCTGACGAACATAGATGCAAAAAAACTCAACCAAACAACAGCAAACTTAATTCAACAGTACATTAAAAGAATTATATACTAGAATCAACGGGATTTTTTTCCAGGGATACAAGGATGGTTCAACATCTGTAAATCAATGTGATATATCCCATTAATAAAATGAAGGATAAAGATCATATGATCATCTCAGTAGATGCAGAAAAACCACTTGACAAAATTCAACGCTGATCTATGATAAAAGCTCTCAACAAAGCTATATGGAGGGAATTACCTCAACATAATAAAGGCCATACAGGACAAGCCCACAACAGCTAACATCATACTCAACTGTGAAAAGTTGAAAGCTTTTCCTCTAAGATCAGGAACGAGACAAGGATACCCACTCTTGCCACTTTTATTCAACATAGTATTGGAAGTTCTAGCCAGACCAAGCAGCAATAAAGATATAAAATGCATCCACATTGGAAAGGAGGAAGTAAAACTTCCACTATTTGCATATGATTTATATATAAAAACCCTAAAGTGACTCCAACAAAACACTATTAGAATAAACAAATTCAGTAATATTGTAGAATACAAAATCAATACACAGAAGTTTGTTCTTTCTATCAATAACAAACTATTCATAAGAAATCAAGAAAAACAATCTCATTTACAATTGAATTTAAAAAAACCCAGAAATAAATTTAACCAAGAAAATGAAAGACCTATATAATGAAAACTGCAAGACATTAAGGAAAGAAATGGAAGAAAACACAAATAAATGAGGAGATATTCCATACTAAGGGACTGAAAAATACTGTTAAAATGTCCATACTACCCAAAGCAATCTCTAGATTCCATGCAATCCCTATTAAAATTCCAATGGCATTTTTCACAGAAAGAGAACAATCCTGAAATTTGTATGTAACTAAAAAAGACCCCAAAAAGCCAAACCAATCTTGAAAAAGAAGAACAAAGCTGCAAGCATCATGCCCCCTGATTTCAAACTATGTGATAAAGCTAAAATAATTAAAATAGTATGGGTATTGGCATAAAAACAGACACAGAGATCAGTGGAACAAAACAGCCCAAAGAAACCCATGCAAACATGGTCAATGAATTTACAACAAAGGAGTAAAGAATACACAATGAGGAAATTCCTGTCTCTTCAATAAATGGTGTTAGGAAAACTGGACAGTTATATACAAAAGAATGAAACTGGACCACTATCACACCATACACAAAAATGAACTCAAAATAGATTAAGGACCTGAATATAAAACCTGAAACCATAAAACTCCTAGATAAAAACAAGGGCAGTAAATTCCTCGACACAGGCCATATAGTACACCAAAAGTAAAAACAACAAAAGCAAAAATAAACAAGGAGGATGACAAACTATAAATCTTCCACACAGCAAAGGAAACCATCAACAAAATGAAAAGGTAACCTTCCAAAAGGGAGAAAATATTTGCAAATCATATATCTGTTAAAGGGTTAATACCCAAAATATATAAAGAACTTATATTCTCAAGAGCAAACCCCCCCAAGTAATCTAATTAAAAAATGGACATTTTTTCAAAAACATACAAATGGCCAACAGGTACATTAAAAATGTTTGACATCAGGGCGCCTGGGTGGCTCAGTGGGTTAAAGCCGCTGCCTTCGGCTCAGGTCATGATCCCAGGGTCCAGGGATCGAGGCCCACATTGGGCTCTCTGCTCAGCAGGGAGCCTGCTTCCTCCTCTCTCTCTGCCTGCCTCTGCCTACTTGTAATCTCTCTCTCTGTGTCAAATGAATAAATAAAATCTTTAAAATGTTTGACATCATTAATAATCAGGTAAATGCAAATCAAATCCACAGTAAGGTATCAGTCAGAATGGCTAGTATCAAAAAGATAAGAAATAACAAATGATGGCAAGGATGTGGAGAAAAGAAAATACTTATGCACTGCTGATGGGAATGTATATTAGTACAACTACTATGGAAAACAGGATGGAGGTATCTCAAAAAATAAAAAATAGAAATATAATCTAGCAATTCCATTTCTGGATAGTTATCTGAAGAAACCAAAAAGACTACATAGAAAAAATATATATATACACACACACACACACCCCTGTCCACCGTGTAGCACTATTTACAACAGCCAACATATGGAAAAACCTAAGTGACCATCAATAAATGAATGGATAAAGAAATCTGTGCTATATATATTCAATGGAATATTATTCAGTCATAATAAAAAACGAAATCTTGCCATTTGCAATGATATGGATGGACCATGAACACATTATGCTAAATGAAGTATGTCAGACAAAGACAACATGGTAGGTAAAAAATGCAATGAAGTGGTCCTTACTTGAAAAATGGGGGAAATCCTTCACCATTCAAAATTCTTATGTCCCAGTAAATGTCTTAACTTAAGGGTACCTGGGTAGCTGGCTCAGTCGATTAAGCGTCTGTCTTCAGCTCAGGTCATGATCCTGGGGTCCTGGGATTGAGCCCCACATCAGGCTCCCTGCTCAGTGGGGAGTTTGCTTCTCCCTCTCCCTCTGCCCACTTCCCCCCACCCCATGCCCCAGTTTATGTGCTCTCTCTAATAAAATCCTTAAAAATTTTTTTTAATTTTGTTAAAAAGTCTTAATTTTCTCTATAGAGAGATTGTTCATGTATATATGGTATAAAAAACAGTACAAGTTACTGATGACAGTATTACAATGGGAAATTTTTATTTAAGAAAAAGTATTTTGGGTGCCTGGGTGGCTCAGTGGGTTAAAGCCTCTGCCTTCGGCTCAGGTCATGATCTCAGCGTCCTGGGATCAAGCCCACTCTCTCTCTGCCTACTCAGCAAGGAAGCCTGCTTCCTGCTCTCTCTCTGCCTGCCTCTCTGCCTACTTGTGATCTCTCTCTGTGTCAAATAAATAAATAATAAGAAAAAGTATTTTATGAAGCTTTCACTCCTCAAGCAAAATAATGGGACGGTTTTTAAAGACTACAAATAAACTTGAAAATATCTTTATGAAGGCCAAAGGGAACTGTGACAGCATGGTTTCTGGATTCTTTCTTTTCCCCTCTCATCTATCTCTGCCTTTTTCTAAACACACACACACACACACACACACACACACACACACACACACACACACACACAGAGTATACTATTCACCAAGAAGGACATTAAGAAGTTAATGTCTAAATTACAATTCATAAGATTTGCAAATGAGATAAAAATCTCATCAGTTTGTAACAAATAGAAATCAGACTTTTTAACTGAGTAAATAAATTCTTGGAATTCACATGACCTACATACACGCACACACATTAGCCCTTAAAATAAAATATATTGTTTGTAAACATGCCAAGACCAGAAAAACTTGAAGTCCTAAATAAAGATATTTTAAAATGCAGCTCTAAATCAACACAAAAAAAAGAACAAGAGCCAGTAATGACGGCTAGGGACCTAATCAATGCGGACATTAGTAATATGACAGAACTAGAGTTCAGAATGACGATTCTTAAGGTGCTGGCTGGGCTTGAAAAAAAAATGGAAGAAAATAGAGAAGCTGTCTCTAAAGAAATAAAAGACCTTTCTGGAGAAATAAAAGAACTAAAATCTAACCAAGCTGAAATCAAAAAAGCTATTAATGAGGTGCAATTGAAAATGGAGGCTCTTACTGCTAGGATAAATGAAGCAGAAGATAGAATTAGTGATTTAGAAGACAAAATGTCAGAGAAAAAAGAAGAGGATGAAAAGAGAGACAAACAACTACTGGACCATGAGGAGAGAATTCGAGAGATAAGTGATGCCATAAGACGAAACAATATTAGAATAATTGGGATCCCAGAAGAGGACGAGATTGAGAGAGGGCCAGAAGGTATATTGGAGCAGATCTTAATACAGAATTTCCCTAATCTGGCAAAGGGAACAAGCATCAAAATCCAGGAGGCACAGAGAAGCCCCCCCAAAATTAATAAAAATAGGTCCACACCCCGTCATCTAATAGTAAAACTTACAAGTCTTAGTGACAAAGAGAAAATCCTGAAAGCAGCTCGGGACAAGAGGTCTATAACATACAATGGTAGAAATATTAGATTGTCAGCAGACCTATCCACAGAGACCTGGCAGGCCAGAAAGAGCTGGCATGATGTATTCAGAGCACTAAATGAGAAAAATCTGCAGCCAAGAATACTATATCCAGCTAGGCTCTCACTGAAAATAGAAGGAGAGATAAAAATCTTCCAGGACAAACAAAAACTCAAGGAATTTGCAAACACCAAGCCAGCCCTACAGGAAATATTGAAAGGGGTCCTCTAAGCAAAGAGAACCTTAAAGAAACATAGACCAGAAAGGAAGAAACACAATATACAGTAACAGTCACCTTACAGGCAATACAATGGCTCTAAATGTATATCTCTCAATAGTTACTCTGAATGTAAATGGACTAAATGCCCCAACTAAAAGACACAGGGTATCAGAATGGATAAAAAAACAAGACCCATCGATATGCTGTCTACAAGAAACTCATCTTACACGCAAAGACACCTCCAGATTTAAAGTGAGGGGATGGAAAACAATTTACCATGCCAATGGACAGCAAAAGAAAGCTGGAGTGGCAATCCTTATATCAGATAAACTAGACTTTAAGGCAAAGAATATCATAAGAGATGAAGAAGGACACTATATCATACTAAAAGGATCTGTCCAACAAGAAGATCTAACAATCATAAATATCTATGCCCCTAACATGGGAGCAGCCAATTATATAAACCAATTAATAACAAAATCAAAGAAACACATTGACAAGAATACAATATTAGTAGGGGACTTGAACACCCCCCTTACTGAAATGGACAGATCATCAAAGCAAAAGATCAACAAGGAAATAAAGGCTTTAAATGACACCCTGGACCAGTTGGACATCACAGATATATTCAGAACATTCCATCCCAAAACAACAGAATACACATTCTTCTCCAGTGCACATGGAACATTCTCCAGAATAGACCATATTCTGGGTCACAAATCAGGTCTCAACAGGTACCAAAAGATTGGGATCATTCCCTGCATATTTTCAGACCATAATGCTCTGAAACTAGAACTCAACCACAAAAGGAAAGTTGGAAAGACCTCAAATACATGGAGGCTGAAGAACACCCTACTCAAGAATGAATGGGTCAACCAGGAAATTAAAGAAGAATTAAAAAAATTCATGGAAACAAATGAAAATGAAAACACAACTGTTCAAAATCTTTGGGATACAGCAAAAGCAGTCCTAAGAGGAAAGTATATAGCAATACAAGCCTTTCTCAAGAAACAAGAAAGGTCTCAAGTACACAACCTAACTCTACACCTACAAAAGCTAGAGAAAGAACAGCAAAGAAAGGCTACACCCAGCAGGAGAAGAGAAATCATAAAGATCAGAGCAGAAATCAATGAAATAGAAACCAAAAGAACAGTGGAACAAATCAATGAAACTAGGAGCTGGTTCTTTGAAAGAATTAATAAGATTGATAAACCCCTGGCCAGACTTATCCAAAAGAAAAGAGAAAGGACTCAAATTAATAAAATCATGAATGAAAGAGGAGAGATCACAACCAACACCAAAGAAATACAAACAATTCTAAGAACATATTATGAGCAACTCTACACCAGCAAATTTGACAATCTGGAAGAAATGGATGCATTCTTAGAGAAATATAAACTACCAAAACTGAACCAGGAAGAAACTGAAGACCTGAATAGACCCATCACCAGTAAGGAGATTGAAGCAGTCATCAAAAATCTCCCAACGAACAAGAGCCCAGGGCCAGACGGCTTCCCAGGGGAATTCTACCAAACATTTAAAGAAGAATTAATACCTATTCTCCTGAAACTGTTCCAAAAAATAGAATTGGAAGGAAAACTTCCAAACTCCTTTTATGAGGCCAGCATTACCTTGATCCCCAAACCAGGCAAAGACCCCATCAAGAAGGAGAATTACAGACCAATATCTTTGATGAATACGGATGCAAAAATCCTCAACAAAATACTAGCCAATAGGATCCAGCAGCACATAAAAAGGATTATTCACCACGACCAAGTGGGATTTATTCCTGGGATGCAAGGTTGGTTTAACATTCGCAAATCAATCAATGTGATACAAGACATTAATAAAAGAAAGAACAAGAACCATATGATCCTCTCAATAGATGCTGAAAAAGCATTTGACAAAGTACAGCACCCTTTCTTAATCAAAACTCTTCATAGTGTAGGCATAGAGGGTACATACCTCAATATCATCAAAGCCATCTACGAAAAACCCACAGCGAATATCATTCTCAATGGAGAAAAACTGAGAGCTTTTCCCCTAAAGTCAGGAACACGGCAAGGCTGTCCACTATCACCACTGCTATTCAACATAGTACTAGAAGTCCTAGCCTCAGCAATCAGACAACAAAAAGAAATAAAAGGCATCCAAATCGGCAAGGAAGAGGTCAAACTCTCACTCTTTGCAGATGATATGATACTTTATGTGGAAAACCCAAAGGACTCCACTCCAAAACTGCTAGCACTCATACAGGAATTCAGTCAAGTGTCAGGATATAAAATCAATGCACAGAAATCAGTTGCATTTCTATATACCAACAACAAAACAGAAGAAAGAGAAATTAAAGAGTCAATCCCATTTACAATTGCACCCAAAACCATAAGATACCTAGGAATAAACCTAACCAAAGAGGCAAAGAATCTGTATTCAGAAAACTATAAAGTACTCATGAAAGAAATTGAGGAAGACACAAAGAAGTGGAAAAACATTCCATGCTCATGGATGGGTAGAATAAATATTGTGAAAATGTCTATGCTACCTAGAGCAATCTACACATTTAATGCAATCCCCATCAAAATACCAGCAATTTACTTCAAAGAAATGGAACAAATAATCCTAAAATTTATATGGAACCAGAAAAGACCCCGAATAGCCAAAGGAATGTTGAAAAAAAAAAGCAAAGTTGGCGGCATCACAATTCCAGATTTCAAGCTCTATTACAAAGCCGTCATCATCAAGACAGTATGGTACTGGCACAAAAACAGACACATAGACCAGTGGAACAGAATAGAGAACCCAAAAATGGACCCTCAACTCTATGGTCAACTAATCTTCGACAAAGCAGGAAAGAATGTCCAGTGGGAAAAAGACAGTCTCTTCAACAAATGGTGTTGGGAAAACTGGTCAGCCACATGCAGAAAAATGAAACTGGATCATTTCCTGACACCACACACAAAAATAGACTCAAAATGGATAAAAGACCTCAATGTGAGAAAGGAATCCATCAAAATCCTCGAGGAGAACACAGGCAGCAACCTCTTCGACCTCAACCGCAGCAACTTCTTCCTAGGAACCTCACCAAAGGCAAGGGAAGCAAGGGCAAAAATGAACTATTGGGACTTCATCAAGATTAAAAGCTTTTGCACAGCAAAGGAAACAGTCAACAAAACCAAAAGACAACTGACAGAATGGGAGAAGATATTTGCAAATGACATATCAGATAAAGGGCTAGTATCCAAAATCTATAAAGAGCTTCTCAAACTCAACACCCATAAAACAAATAACCCAGTCAAGAAATGGGCAGAAGACATGAACAGACATTTCTCCAAAGAAGACATCCAAATGGCCAACAGACACATGAGAAAGTGCTCAACATCACTCGGCATCAGAGAAATACAAATTAAAACCACAGCGAGATACCACCTTACACCAGTCAGAATGGCTAAAATCAACAAGTCAGGAAATGACAGATGTTGGCGAGGTTGCGGAGAAAGGGGAACCCTCCTACACTGTTGGTGGGAATGCAAACTGGTGCAGCCACTCTGGAAAACAGTATGGAGATTCCTCAAAAAGTTGAAAATGGAGCTACCCTACGACCCAGCAATCGCACTACTGGGTATTTATCCTAAAGACACAAAGGTAGTGATCCTCAGGGGCACGTGCACCCGAATGTTTATAGCAGCAATGTCCACAATAGCCAAACTATGGAAAGAACCTAGATGTCCATCAACAGATGAATGGATAAAGAAGATGTGGTATATATATACAATGGAATATTATGCAGCTATCAAAAGAAACGAAATCTTGCCATTCGCAACGACATGGATGGAACTGGAGGGTATTATGCTGAGCGAAATAAGTCAATCAGAGAAAGACAATTATCATATGATCTCTCTGATATGAGGAACTTGAGGGGCAGGGGGGGGGGTCGTGGGGGGTAGGGAGGGAAAAATAATGAAACAAGATGGGATGGGGAAGGACACAAACCATAAGAGACTCCTGATCTCACAAAACAAACTGAGGGTTACTGGGGGGTGGGAGGGTAGGGATAGGGTGGATGGGTTATGGACATTGGGGAGGGTTTGTGCTTTGGTGAGTGCTGTGAAAGATGTAAGCCTGATGATTCACAGACCTGTACCCCTTGGGCAAAGAATAAAAATAAAATTAAAAAAAAAATAAAAACAAAAACAAAAATAAAATAAAATGCAGCTCTAAAGTTTAAGATGGGTTTTTTCACTAAGAACCTTTAGTATTCTTATCAAAGATATCTTAATATTTCAATATTATGTCATGGAAAACAAGATCTCTAATATCAAATTAAATATTAAGACACTGCATCAAATTCATCTTTTTTTAAAATTTTATTTATTTATTTGAGAGAGAGAACATGAGAGGGGAGAAGGTCAGAGGGAGAAGCAGACTCCCCATGGAGCTGGGGGCCCAACATGGGACTCAATGCTGGATCTCCGAGATCATGAGCTGGGCCAAAGGCAGCTGCTTAACCAACTGAACCACTCAGGTGCCCCCAAATTCATCTTTGTATTTCCAGGGCCTGGCAAAGAGTAAGCTCAACAAATACTTGCTTGTTGAACAAAAACTGAGTAAGACAGTATATTCCTATTAAGATATTTCTTAATACCTTATTCATATCTATGAAATATCTTATTTCATAGGAAGGATGTATCAATAGGTCACAGGAAGTCATAACCTGTATGTGGAATTCAATCCAAAGATTATCGTATGGAATTCGTGACATGAGCCCTCAGACACACTAAAAGACCCTGACAAACATCAAGTTATTTTTAGTTCCTTAAACTAACACATAGCTTTTGAAATTTTAATTATTTTACCTACATATGTAAAATATCTTTATTTAAACAAACATTGAACAGATCATATAACAGTTCATCATGAATTGAAAAATATCAGGTTATGCATCAGGGTTTTCACTTTCCTTTACCAGTTTACCCATGAATTAGAAATGAAGAACCAATCCCTGGTGAATTATTTTACAGCTGACATGACCTGACAACCAAAAAGATTCTGTCAAAGTTTACATTTCATAGCTTTTATTACAAATATAATAAACAGAATTTTTTCCATCTTCTAAATAAGTAAACCACATTCTGATATTAGCCATATTTCCCACTGTATATACTACATATATACCCCTTCTCTCCAGGAGAATCATGTTTTATGGCCCTTATTTGACAAGGAAATAAATCAGCACACTGAATGGTATTTCAAGGTCCTGTCAGCAGTACGGGGGGAAGAAAACACCTCTATCATTTATTCATCTTTACATATAAATATTCCATTTTAATAAACCAAATGTTTATTTAAATGAAATCCCAAAGTCTTAACTTTAAGGAAAATTACTCAAATACTTATTGTATTGGTGATAACCGTTTTGCACCCCCAAAAAAAAATGCAGAGTGAAATTGTCATTCATAACTCTGTAACTAAATTATTAAAGTGAAATGCTTATTTTCTAATGCCTCCATAAGTACATGTAGCAAAAAAAATTTTATTTAAATACACACATATTTACACAATTAAAATCTGTTTGCCAAACTGGCATCAAAGCTATTATGAATACATATTTGGTTCTAGAGAAAATATACTATGGTTGTAAGCAACAAAAAGAACTCAGTTGCAGTAGAAAGTTCGTTAAATTTAATCTGCTTTTTTTCCTAGTGACTTATATCAACCAAATTTAAGCATAATCTCATCCTGAGCAGTATTCATCTACTCTCATGCTGCTTAACAATTTTCACTCCAAAAGCAGTTTACTACTCATTTAGCAAATGTATGTTTCCAGGATACCAAGTCATAAAAGACACATAGTATTAAAATGTTTCAACTACTGTAAAAAGACCTGTAAATACCAAAGCAGTTTCTCTAAATTGAAGATTATGGACCTAGTTCCTGGGAATTTGCAAGTTTTCTGTAATATTTCTGGCATTAAATTTGTATGTCAATAAAGAATAATGAATCGGCAGCCAGAGCCTAATTGTTGGTAGGATAATGGAAAGTCAGGGAAAGGGAACATGGAGTGATGTTAACTTAATACACAAATAAATGGCCAAATAATGCCAGACTATGCCATACACAGATTTCATAATAACTAATCACAGGAAATTGAGTTATCAGAAGGAAAAGATCGCTATGATGAGAGCTTTCCAACCCAAGTCCCTTTGAAAAAGCCACCAACTAGATACAGGTGGAGAGATTTCAGTCCCCTCAGACTGTGAAGTGGCAGGCTGGGGTTGGGGGCATTCAGGACCTCCCTGGCCTGCTGTGTCCCCTGTCATGAGCAACCTTATGCTTTTATATCCCATGGCCTAGTGAATACTATCATTTTTACTTGTGCCATGATGTGACAAAAGATTGCAAACCACTGGAAAGACATAACAAACTCTTACACCTCAGCAGTGACACTGAGGAAGGGGATTTATTTTCAGGAGTGAAAAGTCTGTCACATCAAATTAAGATCATTAATTCAATTGTTATTGGTATTATGGATTTGTTTTTAATTTCTAAATTTTTTTGATTTCATAGTTTCATTAGATTTAAATTCATCAGATTAAATAAGTAATAAGTTCCTATCTAGATGTTTATGTTTGCACATAACTCAGTAACCGTAGCACAAAACCTCTTTACGTTAAAATGGGGTCTACGAGGAATTCCTTCCCCCTTTTAATAGGACCTGCGCAAAACGCTGAGACACACCTGGATTAGTGGGTGTGGGGTTAGAGTATTCCTTGAAGCTCGGGTCTCCACCTTAGAAACCTTGTGACCCTGGGTCAGTTACTTCCCTTCTCTTTAAGCCTCCACTTCCTAACTTGTAAGGTAAGGATAAAGACAGTTGCTATCCACAGAAGGATCTACAGACTGATTAAGCCCACTATCTGGTATACACGTGCAGGTAAGCAAAATAGGTGACTGTAGGAGGCTTAGGGGGCTAAAAGCATATCTCACGTGTAACAAAAGCATATTTCTAATTTCACTTATTTAATCCATCATAGATAAAAGACACTGGCAACCTGACTTTATATATGTGACCATAATCCATCTTTAAAGGGGGTGGAGGGTAGTTATATTGCTTTAGGAGGACTCCTACCATTCTAAAAATACTGTCCCGCAGCTGTTTAAAATTTATTTTTTTAGACCATAGCACCACTGTTTGGTTGTTTCCAATTTCTAAACCACAAATAGTAAAAGTGTACTCAGTCTACTGCAAACATAAATAGCAAATGCACGCTTCAGCACTTTTTAAAGGATATGGAAATTGGCAACAAAAATGCAGTTCATGTTGAAAATTTATGACAGACCTGCCATATTTCTTCAGAAATACAATCAGGTAAAAATTAGGAAGATCTCTACCAGCTGGGTGGTATTTTTATGTTTTTATACTTATATTTTCACTAACTGAAAGACTTTCATTATGCAACTTCTGGCACTTGATAAAATAGAGCAATAGTACCTTTGCTAAAACCACAGTTTCTTTGGTTATGTTTAGCATTACACAAACATCTTTCACCTTAGATATCCTTCTGCATCAGAGTGTTTAATATTAAATTGACTAAAGGGAATTTCTTTTTACAGAATATTATGCTTTCTGGATATCATTAAGCACAAGAATTGTATTTTCATAACTTCTCAAAAGGTTATGCATGTGTTACAATTATTAGGCATTTGGTTCCATAAAAATATTGTGAAAACTACTGCTAAAAGATGAGAATAGAAAAGTGATCCAGGGAAACACAGAGAAGACTGATTTACTGTGATGCTATAAACTGAAAGAGAAAAAGCTCTGTTTTCTAAAATATGTAAAAAGGAACAACATGGATTTAGTGTCTCTTCCCTGATTCAGTTGGTCTAAAATAACACATTCTCAGCTTCTGAGGAGGAGAAAGAAAAGAAAAACATCCTGGTACAGAGGATGAAATAAATTTTACCAATAAACTCAACAATGGAGAAACAAGTTTTGTTAGGAGTAATTCTTCAATACTCTGTTTCTCATGACTGCATTAAAATTACTATTGCTATATGCTTTAACTGGTTTTTAAGTACCAGGGCTAGCAAGATTGAAAGATTACTTGTTACTCTTTTGATGCAATCAATAAAGTTCTTGAATCAACACTGAACAAATGATTAGATAAGTGGAGGAAAAAATGGCATTTGATCATTTCAGATGCTTTTAATGAGATTTTTTAACTGAATGATTTAAAAGTTGATGAACTATTAATTCATATTATGTCCTAAATACTTAAATGAATTGAAAGGAGACTAAAACTACCAAGGAATTTTTAATGGCTCCTGCTTTTCATGCTGTTCTTCTTTATATGCATTTTTACCAAGCATACTTAACTAATAAACATTTTCAGAGATTCACTAAATATATGCTCATTGGATTGGGTGAAAAGTTTATAAGTATCTTATAACCTATGCTTTTATAAAAGTAATAAAAATAATGTAAGGAAGGATTCAGATTAAACTATGCAATGTAACAAAAGGAAGGTAAACTAAATGAAACACACAAAAGTTCTGGGGTACCTGTAGAACAATTAACTGGCTATGTTTTATTTTTTAGTTTACTGAAAAGAATGAGAGTCAAGACTATCAAACTATTATGCTTTGTATTTTTAAGGCCCTATTTATGTAATGTAAACAGTGATCTTTTCCCATGTCTGGTAACAGCCACCTGATTTTTGCCAGATAATTGCTTTCCTCTGAATTTACAAACTAGAAAGCAAACCTAACTGCTAAGCAAAATCTCAAGAAACACCAATTACATATCACACATTAAGAAACAAAGACATTTTTCTCATCTACAGTTAGCATCTAATCAGAACATGAACTTATAAAAACATTCAGATTTAATTTCTTCCTACTTTGAATCCTGTTTAAATAATACAAGCTTGATACCACTGCACTACTGCATTTCTAGAAATTATCTAAAAATCCCTCAAAGTTCTCAACTTTTATCTTGTTTGCTGAATAAGGTATCATTTGAAAGGTCTGCTGCTTTGAACAGCCCATTATAAAAATAATACTGAATCATATTATCCTAAAATAAGAGGTAGTCTATCAATATGAAAACTAGAAACAAAGTAGTATTTTTAAAACAGCTTTTCACATTAGGAATATATATTCTAGTGATGCAGTTTTCTGATTTGAAAGAGGATCACTTTTACAAAAGTTGAGTTGGCATTCTGTATTCAGCAATAGGAGAAAAAAGAGAATAAAGGTATTAAATGTTTATCTCATTTGCTAGAATCATAAGTTCTAAGATGGAAAGAATTAAACACTAGCAGTTTTTTGAACATACAAAGCTTGCAATTTAAAACTAGAACGTTTCCTCTTAGCTTCTGGTTCAAACACTTTTTAAAGAATAATTAGCTATAAAATATGGAGAGAGAAAATATCCAACTCTAATATATTACAATCATTTGCTGAAATTTTCACATGTGAAAACAAATTCAAGTTTCAGAATTTGGGAATCACCACAACAATGAATCAGTATGTCATTTATAATAACACTGACATACTTAAAAGAATTTCTATTTGGTTAAGTTATGAAATAAATTCTGAGGAAAATTAGTTTGATTCTAAGCTAACTGTAATAGCTGCCATGACTGGTTTTTGACCATGTAAAGAGCTGTAACTTTTTAATTCTATATGCACAGTCCTTGAGTTACTCTGGGCTAAGTCACACTACCTGAAACTGTAACATTTGGAACACTAATGTCAGTTACTGAAACAGTTACCTATTCTTTGTAGTAGACACATTAACTTCTAATCATATCTGCTATTTTAAGCTCTGAATAACATGGGACTAAATCATGTGATTTAGGGTATAGAAAAATGTAAGAAAATAGCTACAAATAGACCAATTATAACACTTCATTTCCTGTACTGTTACTTCCTTTACAAATATTTGCATTACTTTATAACATTTTAAACTCTTAAGAAAAGAAATAATTACACCTCTACTCTCTTATCATCCCCCCGAGATACAGGCTCCTTAAAATTAGAAGTACACACAATTTTATATTGTAAAATTTATTAACCAAAAGATAAGATATATCTGTTTGAAAATAAGAACTATTTTGAATGCTACTGTTATGTTAGATTCAATGGTGTACACAGTTCATGAATACCTCTAATACAGAGTTAAGTTTATTTTTCCTTGCCAGAAAACAAAAAACAAAAACAGCTTAATTGTAGACTATTTCATCAATACCATTATAAACATACGTAGTGTACAAATAATGTAATCTGAGACCTACTCTGGTCATCTGAGGAGTTACGAATTGAAGCATGAATCTTCAGAGTCCAGCAGCACTTTAAATAATTTCATGAAAAAAAATCATTTTTTTGCACATTTACTCCTTCACCACATGAAATTCATTTCCTGGGCTTCTTACAGTGAAAAAAAGTCCCTTGTTTTGGAGCAGAGTATATATCAAAAATACTTGGTAATCCAATAGACTATTTTTCCTACATTATGGTCAGGCAACAGACCCCATCAAATACTGAAGATTGACATTTGTAGGTAATTCAATAGTTAGATGATGATTCTTCAGTAGTTTCACAGTGGCACAATTTTTCACATTATTTGAAACCACTGTTAAACCTATAACACATTTTCTGCTTCGCCATGGGTATTTTTCTCTAACTTTAACCCTAAAAGGAATATCTTTTATCTGTTTGCAGTACAAAAAGCACTCATAATTCAGACATGCTTTCCTTTTTTGCAATGCATGACTTTGAACTCAAGATTTTTCAAAGATCAGTTAAACGTTATGTTTCTTTAAGACCAGAGCCTTATTTATGTGATTCTGTGGCTGAACTAATAAGAATTTTTCTGTTCCAGGGAAAGTCAGTCAGTTTGTATCTTAAATACCATAATCTAGTTTCAATCCACACAGACATCTGCAAGGGAAGGCACTCAGTCAAACGTTACATCCCCCAGCAATCCAAACCATAGACTGTAAGAATAATTTCCCTACACAACAGACAAGAGAAAACCAAAAAGCAAAATGATGGGAGAAAATAAAACATCTGTAATTTTAAAAATTAATAAGCAACAACACATTTATCATTTATGTAACAGTACCTTTATGTAGTATTTTCCATTCAATACAAATACCTAATAAAACCCCAACATGTGAATACACTGAGTGCCGTTTTAATCAGATGTCACAGGCCTCCATAGAAGCACCTAGAAATTTGTTCTCTAACCATATTACTATACAAAATATTGTCTGTAATCCTATATTTTATTGTCCATTTCTAAAAGTTACCAATATTAAATGACAAATTGACAATATTAAATGAAAATTAGTATGAATTAATGCATTAATGAAAAATGAACCCACAATCAAAGTGTCTGGTAAAATAGTTAAAGCAGATCCCATTTGACTCATTTTTTTTTTACTGTTTCTTTAACTTAACAAACTTCCAAGATTCTAAAATCACATACTGAAGGGTAGCTAGTATAACGATCTTACATGTACAATATGCTAATATCACTTATTACATGAAAGCTACTATTGGTAAGTACTTTAATTTTTTTTTAACTTACTTAATGCTCAAAATACCTTCTACTTTATAGATGATGAAAACAACACTCAGAGGGTTAAGTAACTCACCTGAAGTCACACAGTTATTAAGTGGTAAACAATTTGGCTCTAAAGTCCATGCTCTTGTCTACCCTTATAAGCATCACAGTAAAATATTACTTTTTATATTTGAAAAAAAAGTGACATCCACGGACATAATGTTTGGATCAAATATGTAAAAGATTATTATTTGAGCATACATAAATACCTTAAGCCTCATGTAAAATTTTTTTAACTGTAACAAATGATTGTTCTGTTTCTATCTTATTTGTCATCTTCTACATTCAAAGGAATGAATCAAATTAGTGGTTACCTAAAGTACGAATACTCTTGATGTCAATTAAACAGTCACATGTGCACAGTGACAGATAATCACATGTATACTACTTCCTTAAGGGAACAGTATGAGAATTTCAATACAACTAATATTAAAATGAAGCATAAAAATATTTTCTGATAATTAGTAACCTAAAAAATAATATAAATACATATTAAACTGCATTTTATTTAGTAAAATTTAATATTTAAGTTTACATAGGTAATATGTCACTCACTTTACTTTTAATATGAACTGAAAGTTACTTTTTTTTTTTTTAAAGATTTTATTTATTCATTTGACACAGAGAGAGAGATTACAAGTAGGCAGAGAGGCAGCAGAGAGAGAGGAGAGAGGAGGAAGCAGGCTCCCTGCTGAGCAGAGAGACCGATGTGGGCCTCGATCCCAGGACCCTGGGGTCATGACCTGAGCCGAAGGCAGCGGCTTTAACCCACTGAGCCACCCAGGCGCCCGAAAGTTACACTTCTAATTTTAATTATCCTCATTTTAAAAATCCAAAGGCCTCAAATCACTATACTGTACACCTGAAACTAATGCTGTATGTCAATTATACCTTCATAAAAAATAAATAAGTAAATAACATAAACTAAAGGCCATTCTAGAGTTTAATATACGAACTGATAAATGTAAATAATCTCATTCAGCAACTTTCCAACTTAAAATGTAAGAACCCACTTCTAATTGCTTAGGTTGTTGTTCACCCAGGTACGTTTATTATTTTCCAGTGAATAATGTTTGGTTAAATACAGTAAAAGTTATACCATCAATGGAATGTGATTATCTATAATGAAGGTAAGTTATTCCATATTCCCATTCTGAAAAGTAAATGAATATATCAACACACCCTATAATATAACATTTATATAATCTTTAAAATACCAGCTAGCTAAAAGTGAACAGAACATATAATCGGGATAATTTCATACCATGCATAATCATTCCTCACAGTGTTTTTATTATGCAGTATGGAATAGATTATAGTAAATGTATTTCACACATGCTATTTCTTATTCAAAAGGAAATACAGAATAGGATATAAAACAGTTCTAGCCAAATCTTCATTCAAATCCAACCTTCATGGACACCACTGTAATTGAAAGACATTTCCAAACAGATAGCTGTGGACCTCATTTTGCTTTAAAATCATATGTCTTGGGCGCCTGGGTGGCTCAGTGGGTTAAAGCCGCTGCCTTCGGCTCAGGTCATGATCCCAGGGTCCTGGGATCGAGGCCCGCATCGGGCTCTCTGCTCAGCAGGGAGCCTGCTTCCTCCTCTCTCCTCTTTCTCTGCCTGCCTCTCTGCCTACTTGTAATCTCTCTCTCTGTGTCAAATGAATAAATAAAATCTTTAAAAAAAAAAAATAAAAAATAAAAAATAAAATCATATGTCTTTGACATCTGTTCCAACTAAGACATTCATGTTCTTAAACTTTACCAAACTGTCTTATGCTTAGTTTTTTAAATATTGTAGTTTTATTTTGTTTTACTTTAATTTACAACTAGTTATGCTCATAAAATCATTTAAATTTTCAAATTATGCTAACATGTTAAAAAAACAGTATAGTATGCATACCTAATCAACATTATACATCAGTGATTTCCAAAGTTTCTGAAACTTCACTTACTTTTAACTGACCTTCATGCAACTCCTTATAATAGGATAAAGAAAATATTTTGTCACTTTAAGATTAATGTGAATTCATATTTTTAATGTGAATTTTTAATTTCACTTTGAATATATCTTCCAAATAGTCAGTGTTTCCAAGATCAGACATCAAACTGAATACTACTGATTTTCAATACTGCTCATTACTTTTGACCTACTCAATAAATTAAAAATAAACATGAACTATTAAAATATGACAAGTTATAAAAAATCTGACTTAACAATGATACTCCTTGAAGCTTCTACAAAATTATGAGATTTCATATAATAAGGAAATGAGTTAAAAGAAATTTCAGATCTAGGGTGTATTAAAAATAATTATAAGCAAAATGATAAAGAGAGGGAAAAAAGAAGAAAGGAAATTATTAAAGGCCTTATGGACCTCTTAAAATATATTTAAAATGCAAAAATCTATAATAGCAAAAATTAAGGATTAGTATTTACCTAACAATAAACTCAGAAGCATTTATAAAGTTCATGGAAACTTAATCAGATTGGTTTCTACCAATGATCTTTTGCATAAAGTAGTCAAATGTCCAGTTTAGGAAGACTGCCTAAATAATTTTATCCACAAGCCTTTCTTAATAGGTAAATTCAAAAAATCTTGTATACTATCGCCACTTTTCCCATCAAAATCCCTATTATAAAATATCTTTGCTATTCAATTTAGAGTATTTACCTAGAACAGGCAATCAATGGTTCTCAACAGAAAAATGCAATATTTGTAAATATAAAATTCCATACTAGAATATACAAGAATGTACATTCTTCTATAATGTATGTACTGTGTACATACATTCTAATGTACAAGAATGAATTAATACAACAAAGGGGTATTTTAACTTTTTACTCTGATTTTCAGGTGCAAACATTCAAAAGGTAGAAGTTTATTACAACATAAATTGGGTCTGTTCTATTAATGTATGTACCTGCATATAAAATTATCTAGAGAACAATTACAAAACAACATCAAATACAAGACAGTTAAGATACAGATTATATACAAATACTGATAAACTATAAAGGTAACGTTAATCAAGTGTGAGATTACTGATGGCAGACTCCAAGAAGGAGGTTTTGTACCATGGTTGTGGAGGAAGGTTTCAGTTTCATTTAAAACACAGAAACAGGTAGTCATTTTAAGTCATGGAATAGATGGTGATGAACAAAGGCATGAAGGAGGGCAGAACAGAAAATGACAAGTAAAGATAACATAAAAACAACTAAAATAAAGGAGATACAGGTCATGAAGTTAATAAATGGCATTTACATTTACCAACTATTGAGATCAAAATCTGAGGTGTCATCTCTGATATATATTCTCTCCTTTATACTCTGTAGCTTGTTTAATCACCAGTTCCTCTTAATTCTGCCTCCTAACCACATCTGCAATCAGTTTTCATCTCCAGTGCCCTAGTAACACCCCCAGAATTCAGACTAACCATCCCTCACCTGAACCGCTTTTGGGGTCATAGGTAGTGTCTCCGTGAATCCCCTCATTTCCATCTCCATCTCACCCTAATGTGATACTAATTCTCTGCCAGGTTGGTCTGTTTGAAAAGTAAATCAGGTCAGATTACCCCTCACTAAAAAACTTTTCAGTGGATCACCAATGTTCTCAAAATAAAGCCTAGAATCTTTAACATGACATTATTGATTTGATCCTTACCTTTATTTCTAGTTTCACCTTGCATTCCTCCAACCTCACATGGAGACTTCCGCCCTGCCCACAAAGAACTTCTCTCCATTCCTCAGATACAACCTCCTCTCTGTGTCTTCATCTCCAGGCAAGCTCAACTACAACTTCCCCAAGGAAGTCCTCCTTTGACCCTCCTTCTCTCCTCAACCCCCTCAGACTAAGCTAGATCTTATAAACTCAACAAATACTTCTCTATGGCAGCACTTTTATATATACTTAAAATTATTTGGCAATCTTTTATTATCTTTTAAATAGTGGCTTTCTATTATAAACTGTAAGTTCCACAGAGGAAGGACTATATCTTTTTTGTATTCCATTCTCCAGTATCATTCCCCAGAACCTAGACAAGAGTCTGAAATAATAAATACTTGCCAACTGCTAAGGCAAGAAGACATGGGAATACATTGCCACCCAGAAGATTCACAGGATATAAAAGACTCTCAGGTCACCAAATACTCAATCTAGGAGAGCAGTCATAGATGATCAACTTCAGTGGTTTCTGACTATGTTCATCAGAGCCCTCAGAGAATGGATCAGAAAAGCAAGATGTTGGACCATCTACTACACACATCTGCCCTTGCTCCAACCAAATCAGCTTCATTTTTTTGTTTTTACATACTGGGCCTTCACATAACATTTCATTAAAAAAAGGAAAAGAAGTTTGAAAACCTCTTTGCTGAATAATTTCCAAATCCTGACCTGCAGTCCATCCATTCACGTAAGATTCCTTCCTCCTGCTATCATTCCTAACATACTGATAGAAACCACCCTACTGACTCTGCTACACCCAAAATCATCTTAATTTTCTGATTCCTTGACTCTTCTAATCTAATCAGTTACCAGATCCTGGTATTCTTCCCTTTTCCCCATTTCCTCTGCTGCCAGGCAAGAACAGATTCAAATCCCTTTTGTTCTTGGAATTAGTAAGGCAGCTTCTTACGTGGCTTACTTAACTCCAATCTCCCCTTCCTTAGTAACATCCATGTTGGACCTATCTTTCTCACAGTGCCTTCCTTGCATCCCTAATAAAAATCTTGGGCAGATTCCAGTTTAATATCATAAAAAAACCAACTGCCCCTCTCTGGCTTTTAAAACCCTCCTTCTACAACCTGCCCACACCACCTATTCAGCCTATTAGGCTTCCTTCTTCTTTGATCAGTTTTTTCCAAACTACATCATAATCATTCAAGCAGCATGCTCTACACCTCTCCTCTGTGTCTATCCAGACCACAAATCCAAAGCTGAGTGGCCTAAGTTACCAAGGCATATCAGATATGGTAAACTAGAACTCCATGTTCCCAGTTTGACAAGTTTAAACTGTAAGAACCATCTTTACATGTGCTGCACTCTCTGGCCTTCTTCAGTGCATTGGCATCAACTCCCACAATTACACAATATTAAATTACTGAGGTTATGAAAAACCTTAGATAATATAGCCCACAACTTGCATTTTATAGACGAGGAAGTGAAACTCCTTGTTCAAGGTCGCACAGCTAAGTTAATGGTAGGCCAGGGACTAGACTACTAGTCTAGCTCAGCTCCTCTGTTTCTGATAGTCCAGCTCTCTTCCAACTTTCTTATTAACAATCATGAGACAGGAATAGACTCGGACTGATAGAGTTTGAGTAAAGGTCACAATGTGTACTTGAAAAAAATTCTGATTCTCCATAATATTAATTTTTAGCTACTTGTCTTTCCAGTTGTGCACGATGCTAAGACTCATTCATTTAACAGATACTTACTGAGCACCTACCATGTGCTGGGAATATAGCAACGAACAAAACTGACTAAAATATCTGTCTTTAGGAAGAATACACAATAGTAAAGGAAACTGCCAGTATATGAATATTATGAATCATTTATTCAAATGGTTGAATGAATAAGTTAAATATGTACAGTGTCGGGCAGTAATAAGGTGATAAGGTAGGGCAGGGTATACGCCATTGTTTTGAGATCCAGGGAATGAGAAGCAACCAATGTCCAAGAGATGAGAAAAGAGAAAAAAACAAGAAGAGTGAAGTTCAGAAAAGCAAATGAATAAAGTATTTTAAGAAGGAAGGTGAGCAACTGTGTCAAATGCTACTGACAGATCAAGGAAGATGAGCTCCAAAAATGACCACTAGATTTAGTAATACAGACGTCACTGGTGACCCTGAGAAAAAGCTTTGGGTGAATGATGGAAGCACAAATCTTAAATTTAAGAGATAATGGAAAAACAAATGGAGACAGACAACTGTTTTGAGGAATTCTGCTAAAAAGGGGAGCAGAGTAATGAATGGTAAATGGACAGTGACATGGGATCAAGACGTAGTTGTTGTTGTTATTTGTTGCTTATGATGGGAGAAATCTGTGCAACTCTATGTGCTGTTAATTCAGTGGTAACAGAAAACGCAAAGAAACTCTGGGGTAATGTCCTTGAGGTGGTGGGAGGAAGACATTTCATCTATACGAACAGTCAAGAAGTGGGTACAGATAGATGCAGGTATGCATCTGTTGATGGGAACTTCTGTAAATTTTCCACTGACTAGTTATATCCTCTAAATGAAATAGGAAGCAAAGTCAGCAACTGAGAGTGAAGATAAGGGAGAAGGTGCTAAAGGTTTAACGAGAAAGGAGAATGTATGAAATGGTTGTCCAACACAATGAGTGAATGGACCAGAAGAAAAAAAAAGTTGGCAAAGAAGTAAAATTTATGGGTAGTGATCATGGTTCAAATTGGTACTGTGTGTTTCTTCAGAAACATCGACTTATGCTCTGCCACAAAAGTAGGCAGAAAGTTAATCCAGGGAAGGAAGGAGAGAGAAGCAAAAGAACTGAGGAGGGAGAAAGAGAAAAAGAAGCTCAAGAGTTTACTGTACTTGCATTGTGATGATTATACTGACAAATTCTAGACTACAGGTGGGTAAAAGGAGGTAAGAATTCAAGAACGGCAAGAGAATAAAAAAAAAATTGGCCCATTGGGGGTACCTGGGTGGATCAGTCATTAAGCATCTACCTTCAGCTCAGGTCATGCTCCCAGGGTCCTGGGATCAAGCCCTGAATCTGGCTCCCTGCTCAGCAGGAGGCCTGCTTCTCCCTCTCCCACTTCCCCCAGCTTGTGTTCCCTCTCTATCAAATAAATAAATTAAATTAAATTTAAAAAATGGCCAAGTCAATGGATTCAGTGGGGCTGGGATAGTTAAGAGGTATGATGTAAAGAGAAACAGTGGTGATCAAAAAGAGTGGGAGTCTTCAAACTGAGATTATAAAATGGTTGCTGGTATTAATGACAGTAAGATAAAAATGTCATCAGTAGCTAAGGTAAGGTAAGGGACACGATATTTAGATCAAGAAGTACCCATTTGCAATCTCAAATTTCTAACCAAAACTTCACACCTCTAATAATGCCCTCTAAACCTATGCAACCAGGAATTCTGCCTGGACCATGTGTTTTTAAAAGTCCCACTATGGCCCTCTTCTAGCGACACCCACCTTGCTGGGGAAGAAGTCCATGGGAGCAAAGAGGACTTGCTTCATCAAAGCCTGCATCCTCCTTTCTTTAGAAAGACTATGTTCCAGGTCCCAAGACCCTTGAATTTCCTGCTCCAGTGTCCAAACTCCAGGTTCAGAACCTATGTGAATTTCTTCCTCAGGTCCTCCTCCCTGAGTACTGATTGAAAAGCCAGTTTATGCACCCTTAAATCTGAGGGAAACCCAAGAGGAGATACAAGGGTGGGTGGAGTTTGAACATGTGAGCTGGAGTATCCATATCTGTGCCAGCAAGGTCCCTCATGATTGGGGGTGAGAATAGAGGGGAGTGGGCAGACAGAGAGGGAGAAGCAGACTCCCCACTGGGCAGGGAGCCTGTTGCAGGGCTTGATCCCAGGACACTGGGATCATGAACTGAGCCCAAGGCAGATGTTAACCGACTAACCCACCCAGGCACCCCATAACCTCACAAGACTTTAAAAGACAAAAGGAATAATTATTATTTTATGATTGGGGAAACTAAAATTAAGGACAGTTAGGTGATTTGGCAAATATGAGTAAGTAGATAACATATATGTTCACAAATATGAGTAAGTAGATAACATAACAACCTCATTCTTCAATTAAAATGCAACTAAATTTGAAGTAAAAATGTAACCCAAACTTTCAAACCTTGGGAAATTTAAAAATAAAATGCCAAATAAATGTTTCAAAGAAGAAATCATAAAAGTTATCAGAAAATATTTAGAACTAGAGGAACACTGAAAACTGATATACCAAATGTGATACTGTTATTTATATATTTGATCTTCACCCCAGTTCCCAGCAAAAAACTCCTAAAAATCATGGAATACCTGAAATGATTAGGGCAATAAAGATGTCATTTGTTATGTTAATGAGATGACGTTTGGAAAGCCCATAGGTAACCTAAGGATAGGGGCTTTTGCCAGGGGAACTAACCACAGGATTAGAGGGTTGGAACTTTCACTCCCAGTCCCTTAATTCCCCTACCTCCTCTCCATAAGGAAGAGCCTAGAGATTCAGTTCAATCACCAAAAGCTAATGATTTAACCAATCATAACTATGGAACAAAGACTCCATAAAAACTCAAACCAGATTCAGAGAGCTTTTAGTCTGGTAAAGAAACAGAGATTCAGGGAAAGTGGTGCACTCAAAGAACATGGAAGCTTACACCCCTCCCACATATATTGCCTTATGTGCCTGGCTGATCCTGAGTTATAAACTTTCATAATAAACTAGTAATCTAGTAAGTAAAAGGCTTCTCTGAATTCTGTGAGCTACTCTAGCAAATTAGTTGAACTGAAGGTGGGGGGACTCAGGAATCATCTACAGCCAGTTAGAACCATGGATAACAACCTAGATTTGCCATTGGCACATGAAGTGTGTATGCTAGGTGCAAATCTTGTAGGCCTGAGCCTTTAATCTGTGGTATCTGGTTTGGTGGTATGGAAAAAAAAAAATCAAACATTGAAATTTCTATCAGAATATTAAGACATGTGAGATACAGCTAAAGCTATAGCCAAAAAAAAAAAAATACTTAGAAGACAAAGTATTAATGTGTTTGGTGTTTAATGTTGCAGAGGGAGAATGAGTCCAAAGAAAGGCAAAGAAAAAAAACCGTACTTAAAAGGCCAGAAAACAATGAAATAGAAAACACTGAAAAGAAAAAAACAGTACCAACAAAACTACATGCTACTTCTTTTAAAAGAGTTTACCCCCCCCCAAAAAAAAAGTGTTTACACAAGATGATTCTAGGAAGAAAGTCACAAAATGGGAATGAAAAGGACAACATAACCACATACAGAGAAAATACTATAAATACCTTTACTGAGATAAATTTGAAAAGATGAACTGGTTAATTTTCTAAGAAATTGTAACCTAATAAAATGAATCAAAAAGAAATAGTAACCCTAAAAACACCCATGGTTATTTTAAAAAATAATTTTGTAGTTTATTTTTTTTTAAGATTTTATTTATTTATTTGACAGAGAGAGATTACAAGTAGGCAGAGAGGCAGGCAGAGAGAGAGGAGGAAGCAGGCTTCCTGCGGAGCAGGGAGCCCGATTTGGGGCTAGATCCCAGGACCCTGAGATCATGACCTGAGCCAAAGGCAGAGGCTTAACACACTGAGTCATACAGGCACCCCTAATTTTGTAGTTTAAAAAAACCCTCTCACTTCTTTATACACACACACACACACACACACACTCACACAATTATACAGCTATGTTATATAATACCATCTACAAGCAGATAATCCTGACCTAATATCAATGGTTCTAGAGAGGAAATTAAGGGGGAAATTACTCTTATCTGGTAAGAATTGTAAATGGCTGTTTATAACAGAGACCCAACAAGAGAAACTTATATACATAAGGGTTTTGGTTGGTTTGCTTTCATATAAGAGGTAGGTAATTGCTGGTATTAGCATTAATGGCTATATTAATTTTCTATTGCTACTAAAACAAATTACCACAAACTGAGAGGCTTAAAAAAACACAACTGTATTATCCTACTGTATTATCCTATAGCTCCAGAGGACAGAATTTTGAAATTGGTTTCACTGGGCTAAAATCAAGGTGTCAAGAGGGCTGCAGTCCTTCTAAGAAGGTCAAGTTGCCTTTTAGAGATTCTAAAGCTGCCTATGGTACAGTGCTGTGGAAAACAGTATATGCAAGTTCGTCAAAAAATTTAAAACAATTATCATATGAACCCAGCAATTCCACATGTGGGCATATATCCATAATAATTGAAAGCAAGGTCTCAAAGAGGTATTTATACATCAATGTTCATAGCTGCATTATTCATAACAGCTAAAATGTGGAAGCAACACAAGTATCCATCTACAGATAAATAGGTAAGCAAAATGTGGAATATACATATACTGGAATATTATTCAACTTTAAAAAGGAAGGAAATTCTGACATATGTCATGACATGAATGAACTTTGAAGCCATCATGCTAAGTGAAATAAGCCAGTCACAAAAAGACAAATAGTGTTATGACTCACTTATGTGAAGTCACATAAAGGACTCAAAATCAAAGACACAGAAAAAAGAATAGTGGTTGCCATGTGCTAGAGGAGAGGGGAACTGGGAATTACCATTTAATGGGTATAGAATTTTAGTTTTATAAGATTTAAAGAATTATGAAAATAGTTGATGAAGATCATTTTTTAAAAAAAGACTTTATTTGACAGAGAGAGAGAGATCACAAGTAGGCAGAGAGGCAGGCAAGGGGTGGGGGGGAAGCAGGCTCTCTGCTGAGCAGAGAGCCAGATGCAGGGCTCAATCCCAGGACCCTGAGATCATGACCTGAGCCGAAGGCAGAGGCTTAACCCACTGAGCTACCCAGGTGCCCCTATGATGATCATTTTACATTGTTATGAATGCCATTTAGTGCCACTAAACTATACACTTAAAAATAGTTAAGATGAATTTTATGCTATGTGGATTTTATCACAGCAAAAAAAATGGGGGGGGAGAATTAAAATATATATGTATGCCAGCTTAGCCATACAAGTGCCACTCCCCCCAGCACTGCAAAATTAAGAGTCAAAAAGAGAAAATAATTCTGTTTGCCACACAACTCAGTTAGGACATGCCCTGAAGAGAGAAACAAATCAACTATTGTTGCACCATGACTCAGTTCCCTCACGTTTCATTTAGCTTCAGGAATCTCATCACACTTAATGATTTGAGACTTTGAGCATCATTTTTCAAACAACAGGGCCCCTAAAAACAAGCATTCAGGTACTCATGTGAATCTAAAGTAAACTGGTCTATAAAGAATACAAAATATATAACAAAATGGGTTAATATCTGTAACATATAAAAAGCTACTTAAATTTAGTATGAAAGGAAAGCCTGGGTGGCTCAGTCTTTGGCTTGGGTCATGATTTCAGCGTCCTGAAATGGAGCCCCATGTTGGGCTTTCTGCTCAGTGGGGAGCCTGCTTCTCCCTCTCCCTCCGCCTACAACTCCCCCTGCTCATACTTGCTCTCTGTTGAATAAATAAAATATATTTTTTAATTTGATATGAAAAAAATCAGTGCCTCCAAAGAATGAAATGTTTGTAATTCACAAAACAATAAATATAAATGGCCAAAACCTTTGAAAAAATGTTCAAGTTCACAAAGATATATGTAAATAAACTATCATTCTACCCTGGTAATGAACAAACAGGCAAATACAAGTGTTGGTAAAACTGTTGGAAAACAAATATTCATAGCCATTGTTTTAATAAGAATATAAACTAATACATTCATAAAACAATTTAGTAATATTACTCCTAACTTTAAATGACCAGCCCTGTTGAAAAAGTGGTTTCACTGTTAGGGATACATCCTATAATAAAAAATTTAAAAAGTTATTAGGAACAAAGATGTACATTAACAGTTGGCTAAATATTTAAAAACTGAAAACAATCCAAATGTCTACCAATAGAGACTGTCTATGATAAATAAAAGAAGTATGCTTATATAAGAATAACAAAGGAGGGGTGCTTGGGTGGCTCAGGCAGTTAAGTGTATGACACTTAATTTTAGCTCAGGTCATGATCTTGGAGTCATGAGATTGAGCCCTGCGTGGGCTCCACACTGGGAATGGAGCCTGCTTGGAATTCTCTCTCTCTCCCTCTGCCCCTCCCCACATCACGCAGGCACACTCTCTTAAAAGAAAAAAAAAAAGAGTAACAAAGGAGACTTAAATGTACTAACAGAAATATATTCACAACACATAACAAGGTTTTAAAAGGTTTTATACCTTTATTTTCAAAACAAAAATAGTTTTATTCATCTTTCTTTTTACAAAAGTAATTCTGAACTCATACTGAATATGTGTATAATAACAAAAAGCTTAAAAAAGAAAAAAAAAGTATCCTGAATCCTTTAGCAAATAATCCTCCCAGGTCACTAGGATTTTTAAGAATCATACAGAAATTACTCCAAATTCAGAATTAAGACAATAGTCTTTAGTACAAAATCCCTATCATTGTAAGCTAAAGATCTTTCAAATGCTCATACAGTAATCAATATACTATGGAAAACACTGAAAGTTGGTTCTATTTTCTTGGTTTGGTTTGGTACTAAGTTGGTTCTATTTTGTTGTTATTGTTGTTTGGTTTGGTTCTAAGTTGGCTTTATTTTTTTCAAATATTAATTTTATTATCATTCTCTAAATTATTTTTTAAGTTTTTATTTAAATTCCAGATAATTAACATACAGTGTTAGTATTAGTTTCTGGTGTACAATATAGTGATTCTATACTTCCAAAGAACACACAACACTCTTCAATAACAAGTGCACAAGTGCACTCCTTCATCCCCCTATTCACCTTCCCTCTGGTAACCATCAGTTTGTTCTATATAGTCCAAAGATTATTTAAAGAGGATTTATTTCAAAGTCCTAAAATTCACTTAAATTTACATAATTAACTACTAAAGGTTAAAATTCAAGACAATTAAGTAAACAATTATGCCAATACAATAGCATTCAAAAGCCTGAGATTGAAAAACCAGAAAAAAGGGGAAAAAAAGCCAATAGACTGAAAGCAATTAACTCCAGGAAGAGATTATAAACAATAAAGCAATGTATAAATGAACAAGTATAGCTCACAGCTATAGTATCAAATGATTCAGTGACCACCCAAGTACATAACAGCTCAGAAGGAAGAAATGGGTTTTCTAAGACACCTTATGAAACAAAATCAAATATCTGACCACACACATTCCCAATTCATGTAGTTACAGAGGAGCAGAATAACAGGAAAAATGATATACAAATGAAGGGAAAGTATAAATTTTACCATATGGAAAAGTGATTTGATTGACAGCATTCAAAGAAAAGACAATAGCAAAAGCTAGTGAAAGGAAATCAGCATTACCTGAAAGAAATACAGAAAGTTCTGTCTAATGATTAATTTACCCTATTATTAAACACTAAATATGCATAATCATTTAAATTTGGATCATAAGCACTATTTCAAAATAAAGGTTAAATGTTATTCCATTCCAGACATTTGCAAATATACAGAAAAACACATTTGTAAGAACATCAGTGGTAGCCAATAATAGCTGTTTATAAAACTGAATGGAAGTCAAATGCTTCCACATAAAAGTTGAGTATCAACGACTTATATATTCTGAATTTACTTCAAGGTACCAAAATTCACACGTAACTATTTACGAAGTTAACAGCCAATAACCTAAAACAGGTATATTATCAAAGCAACAGAGCTCCAGTTAATCTAAACACAACTTTTTGACATCTCAACTGGAAAATACCACTTTCCTTCCTTCGTGATATGAATTAATGAGGGACATTTTAGATTAAGTATAAAATGTCTATACTGTTATTAAGATACCGTTACTAATACAGACATCAGCAGAGATAAATATACCAATATGAGGATTAATTACAGCACGTTGATATTCCCTTAAGGTTAAAAAAATGTATGGCAAACACCTCTTACTCATTGGTATTATTTCAAAGCACGGACAGTCTAATCAGGTATGTTCTTATAACATTTTTTTATAATCCAAAAATATTTTTCTTCATTCTCACAAAGTACAAAATATCCCATTTGTATAAGAAAATGTTTTAATGTTCCTTATACCCTAAAATATATAATGTCTTTAGTATATAGTACATTTACATTTACTTCAGAAGCTTAATCTTATGAATAAATGAATTTGTCCTTGAAAACTGGCTAAAGAAACTTTGTCAAAAATAAACGTAATGAAGTGCTGCCTGGGTGGTTCAGTCACTTAGTAGTCCAACTCTTGATTTCAGCTCAGCCCATCATCTCAGGTTTGTGAAATCGAGCTCCATGTCGGGCTCCGCACTTGGTGTGAACCCTGCTTAACATTCTCTCTCTCCCTCTCCTTCTGCCCCTCCCCTCACTCCCCCACTCCCATGCTCTCTAAAAATAAATAAAACAAATAAAATAACTAAAAAATAAATTTTTTTTAAAAAGCACAAGGAAGAAACAGAGAAAGCAGAAATATGGGTACATACAACAGACTATCACTCCCCCAAGTTTTATAAATCATATTTGATAACTAGAACAAAACCTATAAAGCCATTTGGTACTAAAGTTAATGATATTTTAAAAAGAGAAAAGTAAAGGGACCTATATAGAAATAAGCCTTTTATATGTCACTTGAAGTGAAAAAAGATTTAAGTTAAGATTTTAGTTTAAGATAGCTCACATATGTATATTGTAATACTCAGAGTAATCACTATGATAATTATACAAAGTTATATAACATACACTCAAAAGTACCACAAAAAATAAGATATAATCCTAAAAAAAAAAGTTCCAGTACCCAAAGGAAGGCAAGAAAACAACAACAATGAGAGAGAAATGAGAGAGCAAAATAACAGAAAACAAAAACTAAAATGGGAGACAAGCTATAGCATATTAATAATTAATGTCATTAGAATTTAAAATAGCATGGTTTGGTAGAGTGGTTAAAAACATATTAAAGTAATTCTTTGAAAACAAAAGCTTGAGAAAGACATAACCATATAAACATTAATCAATAAAAAGCAGGAATGGCTTTACTAATATCAGATAAAGTAGATTTCAGAGCAAAGAAAATTACAAGACACTAAAGATATTACATAATGATAAAAAGATCAATTCACTAGGAAGCCATAACAACACTACAAATGTTCACAACCAAAGAATAAGAGTCTCAAAATATATAAGGCAAAAACAGAGCTGGAAAGAAAAACAGACAAATCCACAATTATAACTGGCAACTCAATAAGTCGTTCTCAGCAACTGATAAAAGTATTTGTCAGAAAACTGTTAAGGAAATAGAAAATCTGAACACAATCAATAGGATCCAACTGAAATATATAGAATATTCCCCCCAACAACAATGCCCATGGCACATACATCAAGACAGACTATATAAATCCTAGGCCATAAAACAAGTATCAATATACTTAAAAGAACTGAAGTCGTACATCATACAACATGTCACCTAACCACAATGGAATCAAACTAGCATTCAAAAATGCAAAGACAGGAGCGCCTGGGTGGCTCAGTCATTAAGCATGCCTTAGGCTCAGGTCATGATCCCAGGGTCCTGGGATGCAGCCAAGCATGGGGCTCCCTGTTCAGCAGGAAGCCTGCTTCTCCCTCTCCCACTTCCCCTGCTCTGTTCCCTCTCTCGCGGTCTCTCTCTGTCAAATAAATAAATAAAATCTTTTTAAAAAAATAAGTAAAAAAATAAAAATGCAAAGACAATAAGAAAATGTCTAAACACCTGCAAATGAAACAGGATACTTCCAAATAATTGACAAGTCAAAGAAGAAGTCACCAAAAAAAAAGTTTCAAATACATAATGCTGAAAAGAAAATTTTAAAAAAAGACATCAAAAATAAGTCTGATACAGTAAAGCAGTGCAGAGAAAAAAAGTACATGCTTATATTATTAGAAAAGAATGATCTCAAATAAATAATCTAAGTTCTTACTTCAAAAAACTAGATAAAAGATGAGGAAATAAACCCAAAGAGACAAAAGGAAAGAAATAAAAACATAAAATTGAAAATAATAGAGAAAAATCAATAAAGAAAGAGTTGGTTCTTAGAGGAAAAAAAACTGATAAACCTCTAGGAAGACTGACAAAATACATAAAAGACAAATCACAAACATCTGGAATGAAAAAGAGGTCATCACTACAAACCTTAAAGCCAGTTAAAGGGTAATAAATGAATACTACAAACAATCTTATGCTTATGAATTTGACAATTCAACAGAAAAAAAAACTAATTCCTTAAAAACCAAACAATAATAAAACATAATCAAGATGAAATAGATATGTCCTATAACAAAGAAAATGAATTCAAAAGCTGCTCCCCTTCCAAAGAAGTCTCCAAGCCTAATGGTTTTCAATAAAGAATTTGAGCAAATATGAAAAAAGTAATGTCAATTTTCATAATCTGTTCAAGAAAAAAGAAGAGAGAATGAGTCTCATAAGACTAAATTTGTCCTGATACGAAAACCAGACAAAAATAATACCCAAAACATGCAGACCATTTTCTCCCATGATTATAGATGTAAACAAATAAATAAAACAAAAACCCTCAACACAATATTAGTGAATCAAATCTAGCTACGTATGTAAACAATAATATACCATGATGAAGAGGGATTTGTTCCAGGTTTGAAAAGCTAGTTCAACATTAAAAAAAAAAAAATCAATGCAATCCATCATATCAACAGACTAAAGAAGAAAAATAATATATCAATTGAGGTACAATAAATTTGACAAAATTCATCATCATTTCATGATTAGGAATTAGGAATTTCATGATTAGGAATTAGGAATAAAGGGCAACTTCCTCAGCATGATAAAGAGTATCTATGAAAAACTTAGGGCTAACATTGTACACAAAGATGGAAGACTAATTAATTATTTTTCCCTAAGACTCGGAACAAAACCAAAATGTCCACTCTCATCACTCACCATACTACTGGAAGTTCTGGCTACAGCAGTAAGGCAAGAAAAAGAAACAAAAGGCATATAAATTAGAAAGGAAAAAATAAGTTGTCTCTATTTGCCAACAATATTTTTTTCTACAAGAAAATCCCAAGGAATCTACCAAAAAAAAAAACAAAAAAAACAAAAAACCACCTCAGAATTGGAGGGTACAAGGTCAACACACAAAAATAAAAAATCAAGCTACTTCTAAATGGGAAAAATGAACATGTGGAAATAGAAATAAATTATAATCGCTCTAAAGAAACTTAAATACTTAGATATAAACTTAAACATGAACCAGAGCTGTATACTAGGAAGTATAAAATGTTAATGAATAAAACCAAGGCAGACTTAAATAAATGGAGAGACAAATTTTGTTTGTGCATTGAAAGACAGCATAATAAAAATGTCAATTATCTCGAAGTCAAAATAAGTTGTTTTAGTCATAGGGAATCATAATGTACACTGTAGCACTACAACAGATAAAACAATCTTTAAAAAAGAATAAAACTGTAGAAAGCTAACTCTTCATGATATTAAGGACTATATTTAGCTATAGTAATCAAGAAAGTGTGATACTAGTAAATGAAAAGACACACAGATCAATGGAATGTAACAGAGAACCAAGATATCAACACAAACAAATAAGGCCTACTGATTTTTGATATAGTTACAAATGTAATTCAGTACAATGGCAAAAATGTAATCTTTTCAACAAATGGTGATGGAGCATTTCGACATAAAGAGCAAAAAAATATACCTCAATAGAATCCTCACACCTTACACAAAACTAACTCAAAATGGATCACAAGACTAAATGTAAAACACAAACATTTTCAGAATATATATCCTAAAATCTTTAGGATCTAGGACTAGGACTGACACCAAAAGCTTAATTCACAAAAGGAAACATTGATAAATTGGATGTCATGAAAATTACCTTTTGCTCTGTAAAAGACTGTTTAAGGGGATGAACAGACAAGCAGCAAAAACGTGGAAGAAAAATATTTGTGAACCACCTATCTGACAAAGGACTAGTATGTACATCTATAAAGAACTCTTGAAGCTCAAACAGTAACACAACAAATAACCCAATTAGAAAATAGTAAGAGGCATTAACCGACACTTCACAAAAGAGGATATATAGATGGCAAATCAGCACATGAAAAGATGTTCAACACATTAGCTATTAGGCAGCATAATAAAACTACCACTATACACCTATCAGAATGTCTAAAATAAAAACAGTGGCGATACAAAGGCTGGCAAGAATACGGAGAAAATAAAGACACTAATGTATTACTGGTAACAACTTAAAACAGTACAGATAATTCTGAAAAATGTTTACAAATTTCTTTAAAAATTAACATGCAATTACCACATGACCTAGGAATTAGGCTGTTTGGCATTTATTTCAGAGAAATTAAAAACTAAAGTCATACAAAATCCTGTTAACAGTCACAGTCACAGAAGCTTTATTCAAAAGAGCCAAAAACTAAAAAAAAAAAAAAAAAGTCTTTTGATACAGAGTATTAAACAAACTGTGGTACAGTCACACCATGGAATACTATTCTGCTATAAGGAGTAATGAATTATTTTTTAAAAATTTTATTTATTCATTTTGCCAGAGAGAGAGAGAAAGAGAGAGACAGCACAAGCAGGGGGAGCAGCAGGCAGAGGGAGAAGCAGGCTCCCCACTAAGCAAGGAGCCCGATGCAGGACTCGATCCTAGGATCCTGGGACCGTGACCTGAGCCAAAGGAAATGCTTAACTAACTGAGCCACCCAGGCATCCGAGGAGCAATGAATTATTAATATACATGCAACAATTTGAGTGACTTTCCATGAAATTATGCTGCATAAAAAAGCCAATACCAAAAAGATTACAGACTGTAAAAATCTACTTAACTTCCTTAAAATGGAAGAATTATAGAAATATTAATTATTGTTGTTGTATTATTATTGTATTAATTATTGTTGTTGCCAGGAAATAAGGATGGGGTGGCAAACATGGGAGGAGGCTACAAAAAGGCAATACAAGGAATCATGTGGTAGTGGAACCATTCTGTATCTTGACTATAGTAAGAGCTGCATGGAACTGCAAGCTATATAAATGCACACCCAAGTGTACTACATGTGATAAAAATACAAACACATATGCATACAAGTGAGTACAAGTAAAATGGTAGCAATCTAAATAAGATCAATGGATTTTATCAATATCAATATCCTGATCATGATTGTGTACTACACTTCTTTGTGTACTGCAGTTTTGTAAGATGTAACCACCAGGGGAAACTGGGTGAAGTATAAACAGCATCTCTCTGTACTATTTTTTTAACTGCATATGAATCTGCTATTACATCAAAATAAAAAGTTCAATTTTAAAGAAACAACAAACCAGAAATGATACAATATAGTATTATAAAAGCCTAATAAGGTAATGATTCACTGAATTCATATATAACAATTCCAACCAGAATATCAGTATCATAGAATTAGAATACCAATTATTTATCATATTTATTTTACTTAATTAGATAAATCATGCCCCTATAAAACTATAATTTTTTTTAAAGGATTTTATTTATTTATTTGTCAGAAAGGGAGAGAGCATGCGCAAAAGCAGGGGGAGTGGCAGGCAGACTCCCTGGTGAGCAAGGAGCCAGACCTGGGACTCGATCCCAGAACCCTGGGATCAAGACCTGAGCCAAAGGCAGCCACTTAACTGACAGCCACCCAGGTGTCCCGTATAAATCTATAATTTACATTAAGTAATTTATAATAATCAAATTTTTCCTTAATTTGATATATCTCTTCAATTTATCTTTCCCTTTTATAACATAAATAAAGCTAAGTTGTAGGCTATGTCGAATTCCAGCAAATTCTGAATAAGTGGAATCTAGCAAATATTTTAAATGTAACTTTAAGGATGCATTTATTGGAATTATTGAACAAATATATTAATGTAATCAAAATCAGAATTCTATTTAAGAACTTACTATAAAGCTCAAAATTCAAGTTTAAAATTTTTAATCAAAAACATGACTATAACATTAATTTAATGATGCTAAATTACAAGTTATAATCCCATACATGACAGACATACTTATTAGCAAGATTAAATTATATAAATCATAATAAAATATGCCTAAATATCTGAGATGACATATATTATATATACATTTTAAATTTAGGTTTTATAACTGATAAGCTAGCAAAAACAAATTTACTGAATCGAATTCCATGAAGAAACAAAGGTGGTATTTTTTCAATTAGAATTAATTTACAGAATCCAAAATCAAACATAAGGCACTGCCATATACCGGCATATCTCATTCTATTGCACATAGCTTTACCACACTTCACAGATACCACATTTTCCACAAACTGAAGATCTGTTGCATGATTGCATCAAACAAGTCTACTGGCACTATTTTTCTTAAAGCATTTGCCCACTTTGTGTCTCTGTGTCACATTTTGATAATTCTAACAATATCTCAAACTTTCTCATCATTATTATATTTGTTATGGCAATCTGTGATCAATGAAAATAACTCACTAAAGGCTCAACTGATTTTAGCAATAAAGTAATAAAGTATTTTTTCATTAAGGTACGTACTTTTTAGACATAATGCTATTACACCTTTAATATGCTATAGTGTAATGTAAACATAACTGTTATATGCACTGGAAAACCAAAAAAATTCATTTGCTTTGTTTTATTGTGATATTTGTTTATTGTGCTGGTATGGAACAAAACCACCAGTATATCTGAGGTAAGCCCATAAAATGTAAACTTGTCATCTTAAAATTAATCAACATCATTCTTACCATCCACTATTTCTGAAGCTTCCTGTTTCCATTGTATAGTCTACTCAAAGATGTCACTACCCATATGTAAGTACTCCTCCTAAGTAGCATGAAATTCTCTCAGTGGGATTATTAAAGGATCTATAGTACTTCATGGTTTGAGCAGAACAAACTATGACATGCTAAAAGAATGTTTCTTTCTGTGTGGTTCTGCCACCACCCACACACAGTATATTATTTAACAAAAACAAAAAAAGTACTGGCACTTGACACTATACATCATCTTAGTACCAAATAATCTCAAAAAAATTATATCTTACATGTTATCATCTTTTGATAAAAGGACACATAGGGATGCAGCAGTTAATTTAAAACTATACCAAAGAGATTTTATAGAGCATTAATAAAGGCAACAGAATTTATCACATCATCATTAATATTAACAAATTTATAATGAGGAAATATCAAAAATAATCTTATAATTATATACCTTTTTGAACACATACAACTTTCTACCTGTTTATTATTAAACATTTTTTACCAATTTACACTGTGAAATGGGATTTTTATGTTCTTTACTACCAAGGCCAAAATAACATTCAGGCAAAAACAGCTATCCCATTTAAACTACATTTTCTGGAATTTCTTATATGCCTTTATTTTCAAGGTTCAGGTTCAACACCAAAGCATATAGATAAGCTATTACATGATACTGTCAGAATTGACCCCAGCTAAGATCTCTACTAAATTTCTTACCACTGATTAAAATTCAGTTCTAAAGTAAACTTAGAAATGTTTCTATCCATTTCACATATAGAGAGATTAGCTGGCTGGAATTTACTGCTCTCTTTCTTCTTCTATCTTCCTCTTCCTCATCACTAAACAGGTGGTTAACTGGTGTAATTTTTTTCAAACTTGAAAATGTCTTCAAAGTTTGTCTCAGGTCTGTCATTAAGAATGCATAATAAAAATCCTCTTTTTACCAGAAATCACATGGGAATTAAAGATCTCAACTTCAGTAAATTTCATTTTCATCATATTTTTATATATGTATGAAAAGTTCACTATATCCACATGTCAGACACATCCCCCAAAGACCAACAGACATACAGCCTTCGCCCTCCCTCTTTCCCAATGCTCATGCTGGTTCATCAGTAAAACTAAAATACAAAACTACACCATTCCCTGGTTTACACAGCAGGTGACTAGCATGAAGCAAATTGTTTAGGACAACTGGGAAAGGAACATAAATTCATTACAGACAAAATTATTAATCTACACTGTCATCCCTACACGACTTCAATATACCAAGGTGATCTTCAGATATGTAAGAGTAAGTACTAGATTTATTGAGTACTTACAGGCATTATGCCCCTTCCACGTATTAATTAAATTTATCCTCTTAATGTTACATATTATTTCTACAATTTTACAACAGACACAACATATCCAGCAAATAATGGTATCTTTGAATGTACTAGAAGTTTGGTTTCAGAAAAATATTTCTATTTTAATGCAGCTAAATGATTTTAAATAGTTTTCTGCCACCTTTGGGTATACACTATGAATCTGTATTATTTATACGTAGACAAATTGTTTACTCAAACACAGGAAAAAATTAAATTGTAAGTCTGCATAATAACTGAATATATTGGTAAAACAGGCTTATTGAATTTTCAGATTTGTAATTTCTTTAATGACTCTTAGTTTATGAAATGAAAGAACACTGCAAATACTCTCCACTTACAACTCTTCAAGCCTATTTAGTTAACTGAAAAGCAAACAGTTAAAGAAAATTCCCATTAAAAACAGAACGATCTGAGAACCAAGGACAGTTCAACTTTCTCTATCCATAGTTATTCCTAGAAGCCAAAGTTCTTACCTCATAAAAATAGGTTCATACTATAATTACAATAAGAAGACAATTCAATAATTAAAGGGGACAACAATGATGTCTTTATAAAAGAATTTCTAGAATTAAATTATGAAAAAGAATTTATATTAGATATCGTATGTTAAAAAACTCTATTCTCAGGGCGCCTGGGTGGCTCAGTGGGTTGAAGCCTCTGCCTTCGGCTCAGGTCATGATCTCAGCGTCCTGGGATCAAGGCCCGCATCGGGCTCTCTGCTCAGCAGAGAGCCTGCTTCCTCCTCTCCCTGTCTCTCTGCCTGCCTCTCTGCCTACCTGTGATCTCTCTCTCTCTCTGTGTCAAATAAATAAATAAAATCTTAAAAAAATAAAATAAAATAAAATAAATTAAAAAATTAAAAACTCTATTCTCAGAAACTCAGATTTTTATAATATATTAACTAATCTGATTAATTCCTTAACCCTATGATGTTTCTGTGCTTATCCCCTCATGACTGTTTAACTTACTTATTTCAATTCTATATCTCAGCCTTAAAAACACATAAGTGATTATAATAAAACAAGATAGTGCTCATAAAAAAATAAAATTCATGCATTGTCAATTAGCTTTTCCTGCTAGTTTTAGGTTCCAAGCTTCCTCCCCCAGCCCACCAAAAAAATATTTATACCTCAGTGTCATTTTCCAGTTTATGTTTCAGATGTGAAATTTACATGTTAAGTAAGAGACAGATGAACTGGATACTCACTGCATTCCCAAACACACTGGTTTCCCAGAGAGATAGGATACCCAGAGTCACCTGGCAGCTGTATGCTCTGAGCAATGAGAGACAAAGGTAGGAAATGTAAAAAGGACAAAAACATGGGTACTGGCTATTTCATTGAGCAATTCAACACTAACTACTCGTCAATCTAACATTCTGTCTGCCCAGTGAAGAAAGAAAACAGAGCAAAGTTACAAAGCACTGACAGTAATATAGTTAACATTTACAAATGGGATTGTGGCAGTTGGTGGGAGGACGATAGTCCAACAAATAAAAAATAAATAAAACTAAAGCAAAACAAAATATCTATACAAAGTAAATAATAAACTTCTGACAGTTTGAAAGCACACATAAGCAGCAACGCAATGGCAACAGCATATATGAAGGAATAACCTCTACAATTAAATCAGCTCACAGCTGGATATGAGTGAAAGCTTAAGTGGAAAGAGTTTGATTGCTGTGAAAGATGTAAGCCTGATGATTCACAGACCTGTACCCCTTGGGCAAAGAATAAAAAAAAAAAAAAGAAAGAAAGAAGGAGTTTGATTTCATTTTCTGCTCACCTTCCATGATGGTTAATTTTATGTGTCATCTTGACTGTTCCTACGAATGCCCAGATATTTAGTTAAACATAATTCTGGATGTTTCTCTGAAGGTGTTGTTGGATAACAACATTTAAATTAGTAGAATAAAAAAAGCACACTGCCCTCTAGAATGTGTGGGCCTCGTGCAATCAGGTGAAGGCCCAAAAGGCTGACCTTCCTGCAAGGAATAGAGAATTTTCCCGCCTCATGGGCTTTGACTGGATTCATGCCTGACAGGCTTCAAACTGAAACATCAGCTGTCCCTGGTTCTACAGCAGCTTATAGCCTTACTTACAGCCTCCATAATCACACGAGTCAATTCCTCACAATACATCTCTTCACCCATATATCCTACTGGTTCTATTTCTCCGGAGAACCCTACTACATCCCCCCAAAAGAGATTCTTTATCATCAATTTACCAACAGGTTTATTAAGATTATAACATTGTGGGCGCCTGGGTGGCTCAGTGGGTAAAGCCTCTGCTTTCAGCTCAGGTCATGATCTCAGGTCCTGGGATCGAGGCCCGCATCGGGCTCTCTGCTCAGCAGGGAGCCTGCTTCCCCCTCTCTCTGCCTGCCTCTCTGCCTCCTTGTGATCTCTCTCCCGCTGTGAAATAAATAAATAAAATCTTTAAAAAAAAATTATAACACTGTGATGAGAATAATCCTGCACAAATGCATTTACATTAATAAATTAAAGCTCTAAAATGTACTATGATGAATACTAACATTTAAAAAAATCATATGGAAAATCAAAACCATGGCCTCCTATTATATAAGTTGTGAATTTAAAAAAAAATAAGCTTTTTAAAACATTACTGGTTTCAGTTTTTTATTACTTTTATTTATTATTGCAATAATCATTTTCACTAAAGTAACTTTTTTTTTTAATGAACTTCTTGGGACTCTGTGTATCAATGCAGCAGCTAAAAGCCTTTAAACTCATTATTTTTCCCAGGAGAAGTATAAATCAGCTTACACTAAGAGAGCAGTTTTCTGATTTAGCTCGGCTTTTCCATTCTGAGAGGGAATACTGCTTCCTTAGCATGTAATACACAGAATATGAGCTGTGCGTTCTGCAACATCAAAATACTACACCAAAAATAATACTGGACACGTACTGAGTACCATGCTCCAGAAATGGCACTCTAAATACCTTTCATGTATTATGTCATTTAATAAGGCTTCCAAACAGCCTTTATCATTGATAGAATTATCAGCCACATTTTGAATATGAGAAAACGGAAACGCTGAGGCCTCCACTATCCCAAGAACACCCGACCAGTAAGTGGCTTACTCTCCATCCGAATCCCAGACTGACTGGAAGCCCACATGATGCTCCACTGCACTGTACCAACAGCCACCCTACAAGAAAATGGTTTACCTTCCTGTACATCTTTTAGAATTGTATGGCTAAAACTATAAATTACATTCAAAATAGCTTCCCTTAACTGTCAGACTCAGACATGTTCCTAAAAAAATAAATAAGTGGACCCAATCTCAAAGTCTAATTATTAAAAAAAAAAACTGTTAACCAGTTCTTAGAAAATATTCACTACGAAATTAAAAAAAAAAAAGAAAGAAAAAAAGAAAATATTCACTACGTATGTACCCAATTCTAAATCAGCTATGATGCTGTAACGCATATTCTCTTTTTAAAGCTATTAAAAACTCCAAATATCTTCTTTTAAACTGTTACCTATGTATTTTCAACTCCTGGATAAAATACACTGGGAGTGAATAATGATTACTTTTTCATTTAAAATTATTTAATCCTTTAGTAAGCCACATCGACATTGTTGAAGAAAAGCAGAAGACTTCAGTTTCTAATATTTTACTAGGCTGAATACTTATTTTCAAGTTAAACAATTATTGAGGTTTTTTTTAAGAGTTTGGTGGAAATAGAATATATGTTTTCTTTACCTAAATTAATCAGCATTACAATTTAAAATTATTATACTTGAAGACTTCGGAAGTGTAAACAAATTATAGCCAGGTATCATGTTACTACACCTTTATATCCAATTTATAATTTTCTTCAGTAGAATGACAAGTACTCTAAGGAGATCTCTATTGATTGGAGGTTCCTCTAGGGTACAATGGATTTGTAGAGAACGAAATAGTCTCATGCTCTTAAAACCCTTAGAAATACTTCAGGATGATACAAAGCCTTTCTTAATAAAATTAGACAGCCAAATAAACCAGACATCATGCAAAATTTGCCATAACTGCCCCAATGGGAAAATATCTCTTTGGAATTATTTTTCAGATTTTAAAAAAAGGACACAGAAATTATCTTAGATTAGGAAGAGAGAAGGGAAAGCAAGTAAAATTAACACAAGGAAGAAAACCTGTAACAATCATTATCAAAGGCTTTATATAGAATTATGAATATTTTATATTGCTGTTAAAGGGATAAAATTATACACACACACACACATCTGAAACAGATTTTCTTCAGTCAATAAAGGAATTTTAATGAGGCGATATTTTAAACTAAATAGCTGAAAACTAAAAACTCCTGTTTAAAAATATTTATAAATAGTTGTAATATCTTAGAATTTAAATTATTGGTAAAGAACAAACTTTATTACATTCTCTATAAATATGTCTTCCTTTCCACCAAAAGTACCAAAACCAGAATAAATTCTCTTATGAAACCTTGAACACTCAAGTAGCATTACTGAGAAACAAGTCTGTAGATACTAATCCAAATATTATTAGGGGAAAGGAGTAACTTCTTAGAAACAGTAATTTATTTTTAATTTTTGAAAAACCACCACACCATTTTCCACAGCAACTGCACCATTTTACATTCCTACCAGCAATGCACAAACATTCCAATTTCTCCACACACTGGCCACAGCTTTTTATTTTCTGTTTTGGGGGGCTGTTGTGTTGTTGTTGTTGTTTGGATAACAGCCATCCTAATGGGTATGAAATGGTTCCTAATTGTGGTTTTGACTTGCATTTCTCTGATGAGTAATGATGTTAAGCATCTTTTCATACTCTTATTGGCCATTTGTACATCTTCTTGAGAGAAAGGTCTATTCAAGTCCTTTGCCCATTTTTCAAATAGATTGCTTTCTTCTGTGTTGTTGAGTTGCAGGAATTCTTAATATAGTCTGGATATTAACTCCTTATCATATATATGACTTGCAAATATTTTCTTTCACTCTGTGGGGTGCCCTTTACATTCTTTTGATAGTGTTCCTTGGCATGCAAAAGTTTTAAAATTTGATAAAGTCAATTTATCTATTTTTTTCTTTTGTTTCCTCTGCTTTTGGTATCATATGCAAAAATCACTGCCAAATTCAATGTCATAAACATTTTTTCTGATGTTTTCTTCTAAGAGTTACACAGTTTTAGCTCTTACATTTAGGTTTTTGATCAATACATGTGAACTTCTGAAACATCATCATTTCACAAGTAGGAAACCATCATTAACTTCCAAACCAATGAATATTATATTAATCTGAACTATGAAGTGATTTATACTGGAACCCCATTATAATGGACTTTGCTATAGCATAAAATATTTCATTGTCAGGTCAAGGCTGGAAAAAAGATATCAACCTTTCCAAACACAATACAGATAAGTAAAGCTCTGGGCAAGAATACAGACCACAACAAGATTTACACTGCTCATCAACGGTCAATCCATATAGTACAATGGCTCCAAATCACCTTCCTATGTGGAAAGTCTGGAAGCATGGTACTCCCATTGTGAGTTCTTTTGATTATAAAGCATGACAACTAAGGGTAAAAGAGACATTAAAGATGTAACATTCAGCAAAAATGTAAACTTTTCTGTTTGACAAGTTTCAAATAATTTTCTCAAAAAGACCATTTCATCACCAAAGGGAAACATGTTAAAGTGATAAGCTGACATGAAAATATTATCTAAATAATTTTTTTCTTATACATATCTAAGATCAGAACAGGAAACAGAGTGTAACCTTGCAACTAAGTCAATCAGCTACACTGTTAATTTTCTCCAAATTATGAAATGCATTTACTCTTAAGAATAAAGGAAACATATTTACTTCTACCAGGATATAAAAAGTAATATGGATTTATTTATTTATTTATTTTAGGTTTTATTTATTTGTCAGAGAGAGAGAGACAGCACAAGCAGGAGGAGGGCCAGACAGAGGGAGAAGCAGGCTCCCCACCAGGCAAGGAGCCCAATGAGGACTCAATCCCAGGACCCTGGGATCATGACTGGAAGCGAAGGCAAACACTCAACCCACGGACCCACCCACTCATCCCAAAAGTAATGTGGATTTAAAGTAGGAAAATATGATGCTATTATTTGCTATGAAACCCAACACTGAATTTAGATCTCAGCCTGGACCACCACTATCACCACATAGTTTAGAAAGGAAAGGTGTTATAGCAAAAAGAACAAACAGTCATAAGATGTGGATACTTTACCTAACTCTGCCTCTACTCATTGTCTTTAATTTTTAAAAAAGTAATGAAATGTGATTATCTCAAATGTCCCCCCAACTCTAAACATCTGTGATTATTTTAAAAAGAAAATGAGCAAAAACTTCCAGATATCCAAGGTTGCATTGCCCAGGGAATGAATGTAGACAATATAATTTTATTCCATTCATTCATTAACTCCATCATTCAATAAATAAGGAACTACCAACATATGCCAAGCACTGCTTGAAGCACTAGGAATTACATACAAACATTTACAAAGTCTCTGCTCTCAGGGAGCTTACACACTAATGGAGAAGATAGGAAAAAAACCAAAGGACAAAAAAACATGTTGCCAAATATCATTCCATATAATGATAACTACTGTAAAGGAAAATATAGGGGTATGAGAATAAAGAGTTGTGAGGGGAGGGGAGAATGTTTTAGATGGTCTGGGGTAGGAATGTGATCACTATGTTTAAAAAAACAGTAAAAAGGACAGTGTGGCTAAAATGGTATGAGCATAGGCAAGACAGGCAGGAGACAGATCTGAGAAGTAAAGCGGACCAGCTCATGAAAGATATTGTAAGAAGTTTGATTTTTACATGTAGAATAGGAAGCCAGTAATATGTGTTTGAGTATAGGAATGAAAAAAAAATTAGTTTACATTTTTAAAGTAAAACATGGTTGCTCCTTGGAAAAGAGACTGAAAGGAATAAGTATATTTTTAACTAACAAATAGGAAGCACTCTTCTAAGAATATTATAAATATTAATTCTTTAATTCTCATGGCCACTGTTTAAGTAGTATTGTATCCCTATTTTGAGGTGAGGAGACTGAGACACACAGAGGTTAAAAAAAATGACAAACACCACACAATTAGAATACTACAAAACTAGAATTTTAATCCATGTAATCTGGCTACTTTGTCTATGATCTTAACCACTATTTTCTGTTGAATCTTACAAGAAGTAGATATTTATAAATAGAAACTTCTCAAGTTAGAAAATAATGCCATGATTTAAGCATATCAGAAAGATATGGGTGAAAAGACTTGCTGATAAAGTAGGTATAGAACATAAGGGAAAGAAAACAATTAAGAATTCTGCTAAGGAGTCTGACATCAAACTGAGAAGAAAAAAGTAGGAAAGAAGAATGTTTAGTAGATGGAATCATAGATGTTATTTTAAATTACTAAACATCCAAATGAAGATGTCAGGTAGGCAGCCAACCCATATCACAGCATATGAGGAAAGAAGTGTGGTCTAAAAATATAAATTTGTTGTCAGTATATCAACTATATTTAAAGCCATTTGAAAGGACAAACTAATCTAAAGAAAGATTACAGATAACTGACTTTGTACACATCCTTGACAAAAATTCTAGACAAAGACCAGAATAATTATGTCCCTATAGAATTAGGGCACAAGCCTGAGATTTGTACTGAAAGTCTAAAGTTCCATTTCCACAAACACACAGGTGAATATTTGTGATTGTGTGCATGTTCCCAGAAAAATTAGTTCCACAAAACTGTAAGGAATGTATGGGAGTGCAAATGAAAGAGAAAAGATATAGAGGCAGACACAGGCTCTGAGCTGGACCTAAAGTGATTATTTTTTTTTAAGTGATTATTTTAATGGTTACATAAAAGAGGTTAAAGAGCACCAAGAGAGAAAAAAAAAAAGTTGTGGGTTTCACATGACTTTTATTTTCTACTAAAAAATCATACCTCCCAAAATATCTATGTATTAATATTAGCCTTCCTCCTGAAATTCAAATTGTCAGTGATCAAAACAGTCCCAAACCTGAGCAGTGACAATGCTTATTGTTATCAGGAACCCCAGAGATGGGAAGTGCTAAAAGAAGTTTTACCCAAAATCTGTAACCAAGTTTCAGGAAAGACAACCTGGTAACTGCTCTTAGAGGAGTTTTCTGATTCTTTTTATTACTTTCCTGGGCATGGTGGTCCAGTGGTACAAGCCAGTTACAACCACATCTTAAAATAAAAATCCAGTGACAACTTCAATTCCTGGTTAATCCCAAAACATTTCTTTTTACTTCAATTATGAATACAAAAATACAAGTTTCTTCCTAGTCCATTTAAGTAGATATATGCATAAAAAAGAAAGACAACCCACGTTAATGAAAGTGATATAGATTAAAAGTAAACAGATGAAAAAAGGATGTAACATTCAAACATTAATTAGAAGAAAGGAGTAAATGATTATCAAAACAAGGAAAATCACAAGGAATAAAGAAAAACATTACTTCATCATGAAGACGTAATGATCTTAAATGTGTATGCACCTAATAACAGAGCATCAAAACACATAAAGCAAATACAGACTGAATGGATAGGAGAAAGAAATAAAACATGGACAATTTAACACACTTTCATCAAATAATTAATAGAACAAGTTGACAGAAAATCAGCGGGATATGTAAGACCTGAACAACACCATGAAACAACTTGACCTAAAAGACATTTATAATACATTTGTTATATTCTCAACAACAAAATAACACTTTTTTCAAGTGCAAATGGAAATTCACAGATACAAACCACATTCAAGGTCATAAAACAAATTTTACAAAGTACTGAAATCTTAAAAAATATTTTCCCTGTTAGTAAAGTATAAAATTATCTAGAAAATATTCTCAAATAATGAGAAATAAAACAAATTTCTAAACATTCCACAAGTTAAAGAGGACGTCTTCAGGAAATTAAGAAATATTTTTAACTAATGAAAATGTATTTACATTTGTTGTATTTACGACAAACCAAAATTTGTGGGATATAGCTACAGCAGTAGTAAGCAGTAAATGTACAGCATTAAATGCATATATTTGAAAAGAAGGTCTTAAATCAATAATCTAAGGATTCCATCAGAAGAAATGAGAAGTAAACTGAAAGGAAGCAAAATGAAAGATATAATAAGAGCAGCAATCAATGAAATTGAAAACAAAACAGCAACAGAGAAAAATCAATGAAACCAAAAACTATTTCTTTGGAAAGACCAATAAAATTGATAATGCTCCTGCCAGTTTAAACAAGATATGCAGGAAGAACTATTGTAATAGAACTCATGGATAATAAAAGGATAATAAGAGAATACTACAATCATATCTATGAACATAATTTTGACAAATTAGAAGAAATGGAAAAAAAAAAAAAAAAAAAGAAGAAATGGACCATTTCCTTAAAATACACAAACTCACTCAACAGAAACAGAGAACAGAATAGTCCTCTATCATGCAGAAAAGAGTTAACATAGCAGGCCTGATTGCAGAACTGGTATTTGGTTAGCATATCAAACTTTTGGTTTGGGGATATTCTCTATATAGCAAAGCTGTTTTGTCTGCTTGGAGCCTTGAGCCCTGCTACAGCAGCTTGCATAGACTGTTTGTACAAATATCGTGAGTTGGGGTAAATGTCTGCTTTCCTTCTTGGAGTCTGGAAACTGGGAAGCTGTGGCTACATAACCACACATGGCATGGCTACATGACCAGTTCTCAATAAAAATCCTAAACTTTGAGTCTTAAGCGGGCTTCCCTGGGCAGAAACACAGCCTATGTGTCACTGCAATTTACTGCTGGAAGACTATGTTTTTTATACCCTGTGCTCTCAGAAGGGAGAACTTTAAAGGTTGAGTCTGGATGCCTCCAGACCCTCCTTGAGTCATTTTCCCTTGCTGATCTGCAATAAATCATAGTTATGAGTACAAATATGATGAGTGCTGTGAGGCCTAGCAATTCACTGACTGTGTACATGGTCATTGAAACATAGCAATTAAAGAAATTACATATGTACTTTAAAATCTTTCTGAAAAAAAGAAAATTCCAGGGCTCAAATGGTTTCACTAGGCAATGCTACCCAACATGTAAGATGTAACACCAAATCTACACAATTTATCCCAAGTAACAGATGAAGGGGAGAAACACTGACTAAATTCATTTCTGTGGAGCATTACACTGATAATAACACCAGAAAAGGACAGCACAGAAATGAAAATCACAAATCAATATCCCTCATGAACACAGATGAAAAATCCTCAACAAAATATGAGCAAAGAACTCAGCAATACATAAAAAGAATAGTACATCACAACCAAGCACAATTTATCCGAGGAATGCAAGGCTAATTCAATATTTAAATAACAGTGGATATAATACACCATATTAACTACTAAGGCAATTATCACATGGTCTTTATCAACTGATAGAGAAAAATAATTTGACAAAATTCAACACCATTTCATGATTAAAAACTCCCAGCAATCCAGAAAAGGAAAATCATTAATGCAATGAAGCACATCTACAAAAGACCTATAGCTGCCATCACATTTCATGGCAAAATAAAATGCTTTCCATATAAAACTCAAACAAGGCAAAACGTCTCTTCTCACCACTCATTTTCAACACTATACAAGACATCCTAGCCAATGCAGAAGGACTAGAAGGGAGGGAAGGAGAGGGAGATGAAGGGCATACAATTGAAAAAGAAGAACTAAAACTGTTCCTATATGCAGACAATTGTCTATAAAGAAAATCCCAAAGTATCTATAATAAAGGTCCTAGAAATAATACGTTAAGTTTACCAAAGTCACAGGATATTGCTCACCATACAAATATAAATCAGATTTCTACATAGTAGCACTGAGCAACTGGAAACTAAAACGTTTAAAACAGTGCTATCTGTAATATGTCCACAAAAAATTAAATACATAGGAGTAAATCTAACAAAGTATATGAACAATCAGTACACTGAGAAGTACAAAATTCTGATGACAAAAATTAAAAAAAAAACTAAAAATATAAAAAGACCATTTTCATGGGTTGGAAGACTCAATATAGTTAAGATGTTAATTCTCTTCAAATTGATCTATAGATTTAAGGCAAATTCAATTAAAATCTCAGGAGGATTTCTTATAAACAAGCCAATTCTAAATTGCACACAGAAAGGTAAGAACTAGAACAGCCGGAGCAATTTTGTAAAAGAAAAACAAAGACAACTCATTTTAAGAGATTTTCAGACTTATTATAAAGCTATAGTAATCAAGACAGCATGGTAATAAAGACCAGACTCAAAGATCAATGGAACAGAAAAATGGGTCTAGAAATAGAACCACGTAAGTACAATCAATTGACTGTTCACAAACATGCAAAGACAATTCAATGGAGAAATGATAGACTTGTCAACAAATAGCATTAGCACAACTAGACATAGATATATAGAAAAAAAATGTATCTTCATCCATACCTCACAACTCCCATAAACTTCAAAACAGACTTAACTGTAAAACAAGAAAACTACCAAACCCTTAGAACAGAAAAAAAAAAAAAAAATCCTTGTGACCTTCAAATAGGCAGTGTCCTGAGATACGATACCAAAAACATAATAAAGGGAAAAACTGATAAATTGGACTTCATCAAAATTAAAAACTTTTGCTCTACAAAAGATGCTGTTGAAAGAATAAAAGGACAAGTTATACATGTGGAACTAGAACTCTCACATACTGCTGATGGGAATTTAAAGAGCAGACAGCCACTCTAGAAAACAACTTGGCAGTTTTAATAAAACTAAGCATACACTTACCATGTGATCTGGCAATTCTACTCTTAGGTATTTGCCACTTAGAATTCATACACTATCCTTTCCAATATTCTGTGGCAACAAGAAAGGAATTGAACAATAGTAGTTATCCATTCTCAGGTGTAGGGATTTTTAATTAAATAACTGGTGTGCTGACTAACATTCAAATATTCTTTCCTCATTCTCTGATTTTACTAACTCAATCTTTAGAGATATTCATCTTTACTCATTATTGTTCTTTCATTTTGCTTATGTTTCTTCATATTTCATTTTTCTGTACCATGTATGTGAAAACTATACAAATATTACATGCTCCATCATAAGGAGGAAGTGGTATGTCTATTTAAATATGACATTTACCTCTGCTCTATCCTGAAAACAAAACAGGTAAAAATGTTAGTCTTTTTACCTTAGCATTTTTACTAAAGTAATACAAAATTGAAGAGGGAAGGGAGATAACAACAGACCAGAATGCTAATAACACTTGGGAGGCTACAAAGGAGACAATGAAGTGGAATCCTAAGCCTAGGGTGAGTAAATTAGCAAAAATCAAGCAGTTTTGTGGTACAGGTGAAGTTTGAGAACTGAAGGCAGGAATGCATGGTGGGACTGAAAACCAGAATGTGTTTTAGTTTCCACAGGGAACACTTAGAACCCCAAATCTCTTTTCTAACCTCATTCAAGTCATGCCACAATTCTGTCACCACTCTTTCAAATGAAGGTTTCATCTTTGGGGAGATTATACCAGAACATCTTGTGAACACTAAGCATGTTGAGGAAGGAGGTGGGGGAAGTGTCTGACACATCACACTGAGAAAAGAAAGATTAAGGAAAAGTCTAAATTACTCAATTATAAGAAACACACAGCCTCACCCCACCCCAGGCTCCTTCTTCAGATGAGATACCAAAATCCTCACAGTCAGGCTTAGAAACCCTAGGCAAAGGACTGACAAGTTTCTCCTTGGAGAAATTTTTAGTCTAAGAGAATAGAAATCAATAGTTGATAATATTCTTGAGGGATGTCCCACAAAAATGGCCAGACAAACATCTAATCACCCTACAATAAAGTTCTACTTCACATACATTCTGGTGCCTTGGTCTTAAATATAAATAGGCAGCTAAAAATCACCAGATGTTAAGAAAAGACTCTAACATAAAAGATGTTAACCAGAACAAAGAGAATAAAAAGGAAATAAAACAAAACAAAGAAAATAAAGGGAGGGGGGAAAAAGGCTTCACAGAATCACAAATATTCTTTTTTTTTTTAAGATTTTATTTATTTTTGCAAGACAGAAAGAGAGAGAGGGAGAGCACAAGTGTGGAGAGGAGCAGAGGGAGAGGCAGATTCCCTGCTGAGCAGGGAGCCTGATGTGGGACTCAATCCCAGGACCCTGGGATCATGACCTGAGCCGAAGGCAGACGCCTAACTGACTGAGCCACCCAGGTGCCCCAATCACAAATATTCTTGTGGAGGTATTACATCCACGAAAAGACACAAGAGGGTTTGTTCTTTTTTAAACAAATAAGTAAAAGAAACATTCAGAACACAACAACAACAAAAAGCACTCTTGGAAATTAAAGTCAAGACTGGAAAAATTAAAATGAAAAGTTCAGAAAAGAAAGTTAAAGATAATCTCCTAGGAAAAAGACTAAAAGGATAAAAGAATGGGAAATGGATAGAAAAGATAAGAAAGCTGTAGGACCAGTTCAAGAGAACTAACAACTGAATAACGACAATTCAAGAGAAGGGTAGGAAGGGAGATGGACAGACAGAAAAGTATAGATGTATGAAGGGAAGGAAGAAAGAGACACAGAGAGAGAGAGAGGGAGAGAGAGAAGGAGAGCGAGGGACAGACAGAAAAGAAATTATCAAAGAAATAATTCAAGAAAATTTCTGAGAGCTGAAAGTAAAAGTCCCCAGCAAAGTAGACGAAAAAAGACCTGTATCATACCATGATATCATAAAATATGAGGACACAACTGATAAAATAAATGACACTAAAAATGTCAAGAGTGAGGGGGAGGATATGGTCACATATAAAGGCTCACCACTGATCAGATGGCACAGGACTTGTCAACAGCAACAATGGTAGCTATAAAATGGTAGGAAAAAGGCTTCAGAATGTTAAGAGAAAATGATTTGCAACCCAAATCTATTGCCAAATGATATGAAATTTATATACAAATGATCTGAAATGTATGTGCATGTATTCCATTCATTATGCTTATTTTTAGAATTCATGTTTATCTTTCAATAATAAATAAATATTTAAATTATGTTTTTCTAAAATCAATGTTGAAAATAATCTCTTCTTTAAATGCATTCACTAAATGACTGAAAAAAAGGCTGCCTGGAGAAATGTTCAATACCAGCAGAAAGCCAGAGTAAGATTAAAAATTTGCTGTACATGTGGGTAATCCCCATATACAGTTCACTATAAAGAGACTTATGCTGTCAGTTTCAATCAGAACAAGTCAGTGACAGAATTTTAAAGTTAAAAAAAATTTTAATAAAGAGTAAGCTAAAATTTGGAAATTAAAATGAAAAGATAGGAGTAATAGAAAAGATGAATTTTTCAAAGAAGGATACGCCTCAATAAAATATCACTATCTGGTATTTGTAAAACTTCAATTATTTCTCTAAAAAGCTCATACCTCACATTCTGGTAAAAATGAAGCCAGCTCACTGCTAAAATGAAGCCAATTTTACCTTCATTTTATCACTGACAAAAGGCAGGTTAATTGCATGAATTGTCCTGATGATAAACTTCCATGTTTCTTCAACTAGGTTATATGGTCTCCAAAGGTTTAGACAGGAACTATTCTTTCATATAAAAGAACAGGGCCCCAAGAGTACACTTATCTTGATAAGCACTGAGTAATGTACAGAAATGTTGAGACACTATATTGTATACCTGAAACCTATATAACACTGTATGTTAACTATGCTGAAATTAAAATCTTAATACTTAATATAAAGTTATAAAAAAAAAAGAACAGAGCCCCAAAATAATAAAGATCATCTAGAAAAAAACATAATGAGGTCACTATGTCAAATATTTGATTTTATAAATTATGTTTAAATAAAGAAAAGACTATAAAGGGGAAATAATCATATAGAAATGATTAACCACCTAAGATTAGCAGGCACAATCCTGCACTCAGCAAGATAAAGGGCCTTCAAATTTAAAACATAGCCCAAGCCCTCAGAGAAGTTTTAATCCAGTGATAACAAACTAAAAATAAACATATAGGCATTAATACATACAATGGACAGAGGTGATAGGACCTCTGAATACAAAAGTTAGGAGAAGGTGACACCTTATATTCACTGAAAAAGAATAAATGAAACCCCAGAAGAAAGATGCCTATCAGCAAGATGCCTTCAGCTGCAAGGAACAAACTCCCAAATCACACAGCAATCCCAAAGCAAGGCAGTCTGTTGGAGTCCTCCACATGCTAAGACCTTCCTTCTCCTGCATACTGTTTCCTGACTAGCTCTCCTCAAAGCTATAATTAATTTTTAGCATCTTTATCATTATTTGAGTGCTTGCTATAAGTCAAGCACTGTTCTAAGAACTTTATGCTCATTAATTAATTTCTTAAAACAGTCTATAAGGAATATACTATTAGCCCCATTTTTTAACAGCTTTATTGGAATATAACTCACATACCATATAATTCACTCACTTAAAGTGTACAATTCAATGGTTTATAGTATATTCACAAATACGTGTGACCATAATTAGTAGTCAACTTTAGAATATTTTTGTTGCATGAAAAAGAAACAGTAATCTTTAGCTGTCGCTCCCCATCTGCCATGCAACTACCAGCCACAACTGTAAGCAACCAGTAATCTATCTCCCGTCTATAAATTTCCTTATTCTACATATTCATATGAGTGGAAGAATATATGTATATGCGGTCTTTTGTGACTGGCTTGTTTCACCTACCATGATGTATTCAAGGTTCATCCATGTTGTGACATGTATCAGTACACTTCATTCTTTTTTGTGGCCAAATAATACCTCATATTGATAAATTATATTTTGTTTATCTATTTATCCATTAATGGATATTCAAATTGTTTCCACCTTTGGCTATTATGAATAATGCAGATATAAATATTTATGTACAAGTCCCTGTGTTGATATATGTTTTCAACTCTCTTGGATACGTATGTATGTATATGTATGTATGTATGTATGTGTATATATATACATTATATATCTATATGTATATATATGTATATGTCCATATGTGTGTAGGTATATGTGTGTGTATATATACACTGTATGTCTATATGTGTATATATATATATGTATATGTCCATATGTGTGTGTATATGTGTATATGTATATATCCCTAGAAGTGGAATTGCTGGGTCATATGGGTAACTCTATGTTTAATTATTTGAGGAACTACTATACTATTTCCCAAAGCAACTGGACTATTTTACGTTCCCACCAGGAGTGTATGAGGATTTTGATTCCTCCAAGTCTTCACCAATATTTGTTGTTATCTGACTTTTTTATTCTAGTCCTTCTAGTGGCTTTGATTTATACTTACTGCATTTTCTCAAATGACTAATGTTCCATGTGTATATCAGCCCCATTTGTATAGTCAGGAAAACTGAGGTACAGAGAGATGAAATAAACTGCCAAGTTCACAAAGCTAGTTAGGGAAGCACTGGTATTCTCAGATAGGCAACCTGGCCCAAAAGCTTGTATTATAATGCTGCAGCACTTCCAAGCATTACACCCAGAAGAGGGCCAGCCTTCTCCAGGTATTTTATCAGTGAGGGAACCTTCCCAGAAGCCATTCAGACTTCTCATATCCCACAGACTAGATCTGAGTCACATGACTCTTCCTAAGCCAATTACTGAGAAGAATAGGGTCACCACAATGGGCTAATATTATGCAGGATTTCTACGCAAAATCAGGGCTCTTACAGAAAGAAACAAGGTTAAGTAAGAATGGCTGGCTCATAACTGGTCAAATCAAAAATTTTGCTACAGGTGTATTTGGGAAAAAAAATAAAATTTCTGATTTTCTTGCTTCTACCATCTCAGAAATGAGAGAAGTTACCAGGTTTAGAAAGAGTTATGCAGGTACTACTGTGCTACTGTTGTCTGTATGAGTAAATGAGTAATTATAATATCAATCAGTCAGTAAAAAATTTAAAGAAAGCAACCATATCAGTAAAGCAAAGAAACCAAGACTTGCATTAGGCTGAAATCTGGCTATGGAAAATTAAGCCTTGACTATAGGAGAAAAGCATTTAAAAGGAACATTTATTTGTACATTTTCAAGCAGCAAAAATATAAATTAACTGCAATTTATTTAAAGCTGGAAAATGACCAAAAAAATCTATTAAAAAAACAGCATTTTAAGTTATAATATAAGGCTTCAAAGAATCTCATTCAATATAGTATCATTATAACAAAATTTTTTATCCACTTTAAGTTTTGTGGGACTTAGATAAGCTCTCCTTAGGAATGTATAAAGTTTATTTTAAAATCACTCTAAGTGCTAGTTTATATGACTTTAGAAAGTGTACTAGCAATCAGATTTCACAAACCTTATTTTAAGCACACCAATAATTCATAATGGACAAATGGTTTTCATTTTCCACACTTTTTATAATATATTACTTGTAAATTAGCATGTGTGCTCCAAAAGTGATATAACACATATTAGCATTTGCTTTGTGGAAGGAGATTAGAAAATAAGATAAGTTTACCAGATCAATCAAACATACATTCAAAATACTTTCGAAGTATCCACTTTGGTCTCTCATTAAAAGGAAAATTTTAAATTCAAAATATATATTTTATACACACACAAATATATATAAATATAAATATATATTAAGATGGGGGGGCAATTGAACAAATAATTACAAACCAGGCCTGACTTTAGATAGAGGGTTTATCATGTAATTATAATGCTGATCATTTCAAAGTATCCAAATGTCTCCAGCATTTTAAAGAGCTATGCAGAGTTATTTTTAAAATCAAACATATGTGCTTTTTCTGTTTATGTCTTTGGAAAGAACATTCTGTATAATGAAAAACACAACCAAATTTTTCACAGTACATCACTATAAACCCTATAATTGACTTTTGGGGTTGGTTTACTCTATATCTATTTTTGACCACGTAGAAAACAGCAATGATGTGGTGGAAAGCCCAAAATTCAAGTCCCATTGCAGGATAAGACTCCATCCTGATTAGTATAGAAGTATCATATTTATGCTGGGAAATGCGCCCATTTTAGAAGGAAAATTTCAGTGCATAGGAGCCTCCTCTTTTTTAATCAAGCCATGTAAAAACTAGTAACTCTGGTGCCTAGCCTGGACTTTGGTTAGAAATTGGATGTTGTATACTGATTCCCTCCATCACAGGCAGCATAATGTTGATGTTCAAAACTGATGTTGTAAATAACAGGTTCATTTCTATCAGTTAATCCAGTTAAAAGTAACAATGGATATTAGGATTTAGCATTGTAAATTAATCTTTAAAAATATGAATTAATAATGGATAGCTACTTTTCTCATGTCTTAATACAGATTAAATAAAGAACTTATTCATGCTCTAAAAGCTCTGAGCTTATTCAATGACAAAACTAATTTGTCACTCCTATCAAAGCACAAGTCTAAAATATCTCTGAATGAGCCCTCCTGGTTTCATTAATAAAATTTACACGTTAGCAAGTTAAATAAACTAAAAGAGAGAGATGGCATGTGGTTTAAAAATCAGCCCTGTGACACCTACCACAGATTTATCTCCCGCGAGATGACTCAACCATTCCTTTTTCACAGTAAATAAACTAAATTCTATGCAGGGTACTGTGGTAGAGTTTTTCAAGGGCCAAGTGAAGGAATATGTTTTAGATGGAATCTTCCAAATTGACAGCCTCCCCATTTTTAGTAGGTATTGAAGGGTCCACGGCACTTTTATGAATTAGTTGTGGTTTACCTACAAAATCATGGCCAAAGCAGCTACAGTCACTGCATGTTCAATTTATCCCTATCAGAAATCAATGTGCCTTAAAATTTTTTTAACAGATTTAGAAAAAAATCAAGCTAAGTGAGCTAAGTAACAGCTTTCTAGTGGCATTACTGATTGAGTGGCTATCTTATCACTTCAAAACATATAAGTATATTTAATGATTAGTCAATACTTTTATTAATATTTAGGTCTTTCCTAATGCAGATCATTACCGTTTATGCCTACATTTAAAATGAAATGATGAAACAATGAATTAACATTAACTGCATTAGGATATTTAATTTTTTTTTAATATTTAGTTATTTATTTGAGAGCGAGAGAGAAAGGGAAAGAGAGCACACAGTGGGGAGGGCCAGAGGGAGAGGGAGAGAGAGATCTTAAGCAGGCTTCAAGTCCAGCGTGAAGGCCCGAAAGGTGTGTGATCTCACAACCCTAAGGTCATGACGTGGGGTGAGATCAAGAGTCGGACACAACCAACTAAGCCAACCAGGTGCCCCAAGGATATTTAATAGCTTTTGCCAACTTCTTGGGGAGAAGCGATTCAACGATGTTCACAGAATCCTCACTACTTAATGAAAAACAAAAGCTCCTGAAAATCCTTACAAGAATTACCTATTTAGAAGTCACCTAAACAACAGAGGAATTTTTTACCAAGGTGACTAGATAGCCAAATAAAATACCACACTCAGATATCTACTCTTGCAGTAAGAAATATATGAAAGCCTTAACTGATCTACATAGAAGTATCAAGATGAGAATTAGTGGCAAGGACTTGACCAAGCTGTATCACAGTCCTAGTCCTGTTCCTTGCAATAAATTTCCCATCTCAACAGATGGGAATATTACCTGCATCACTAAATGAGCCAGCCTTTATAAAAAGTGTTCTTATATACATTTTTCAATTGTGGTAAAGGAAAACAGGAATAAGTTCACCAGCTTTTTCTTTTCCTTTGCTAGCTTTCCCAAGAAAATTAAGCATATGTTGAGGAAAGAAAAATGAATTACCATTTCATTAAATGATAAAAGAAAAGTAACAAGTGGGGCTAAACAGTTCCTTCAAAATTCTTGCACTGACCCTTTTACTGGAAAACTTTCCCACTACAGTACTGCTATGTTTAATAACTAAAATTTTATTATGAAGCCCAAATTACTAAGATGTTATTAAGTCCAAATTAAGGGCCTAGAAATGTCTAAATTTCAAATGGGAAAAAATTAAATCTAACTGCTACAAACTTGTTATTATACCAAAACATTTCTATTATTTTTCCATTACTCTCCTATGTAAGTCTAAAGTACTGAAAGGGTAGGCTAAACCGGAACAGTCTGGTGGGGAAGTCCTCCATATCACCTCCAGCTGACTGTATACTCTTCTAGAGACCACCATCTTAGGTAGAGCGCAGAGTTCATATGGTATCCAAGCTCTGATGCTTACCAACTGTGAGACTTGGAATAAGTAACTCCACACCAGAGCTGATGCCTTATCTATAAAACAGGGACAGTGATACAACCTCAGAGGAATATGGTAAAGCTCCAGGTTAAGTAATTCAATTCATTCAGTGAACTTACTAAGCACTGAACTAGCCACTCAGGACTAAACATCACAAAAGACATCTTCCTGAGCTTCAGAACTGTTACAATATAGTAGAACAGAAACCACACATACAACTGAAAGACAGAATTCCAAGGAGAACAACAGAGCCCCAGAACTGAGGGTATGGGAAGGCATCTGGGAAAAGATGATGCCTGACTAAAGTTTTGAAAGTAAAGAAGAGGTTAATTCTTAAAAGAGCAAAATAACTTTGATAGGCAGACCAAAGAATACAATGAGGAGCAGCAAAGTTAAAGCCAAAGGGGATATGAGGGAAGAAAAACATGAACATGCTCTGCAAGCTGTAACAAAAAGTATCTTGTACAGATTTAAGGTATAATTATATCTCAACTAAATCATGACTTATGCCATATTATAAAGATACACTTATATATCTACTTCCTGAACTAGACAGTGAGTTACAAAGTGTAATTGGTAGTAAGGTGATCCATGCAGTAATGATCTTTGTATCTCTGATCCTTTCCTGCCCTCAAAGAAGCCCAATTTTTAATTAAAAAATATTTCTTAAAATAAAACCTATCAGTAATACTTTTCACTGAAAAGTAACCAGAAGGAAACCTACTTTGCACCATACTTATTGCTTATTTGTTCTTTCTATTCTTGCTTTTGAAATTGGATCTAAAACTACTGTAACTGTTCTCTCCTAAACAAGAGAATTAGATCTATGTGTGGATTCAGTTTCTTACTTAAGTAATGTGCCAACATAAAGTAATGGCACATTAAGGATGTGCCAACCACTGCACTGGAAACTGACAGAAACAGTAAAGAAGCTCTGTTGGATGTTTAACATCACAGAGAAATAATGTCACCGTCATTATGAAAAATGTGAAGGGAAAAAAAAAAAAGAGGAAAGGAGAGCAATGTCAAACAAAGCTGTAGAAGCCTTACACAAGCTTTAACCCAAGAATGAGATAACTGAGAAGAGTCTCTTCCCACAAATATGCATCTTCCTAAGGATTTCCTGTCAGTTAATGGCACTATAACTAATGCCAATTTCAAAGGCAGAAGTTCTGAGACCTTCAAGCACATTCCCAACTTTTCTTCTGTCAAAGGCCAGTATTTGATGGTCTTGGGTACAAAATGTCTTTAACAGTTGAATCTTCCCAAACACTTTTATTGTGCCATGACAGAGCCATCATCTCATTCGGCTCTCTTTCCACTTTATTTTCTGACTTTGTCATAAAATCTCCATCTCCACAGGGTTCACTCCCACTCTTCCACCAGGCCTTTGTGCAAATGTCTCCTTATCAGTGAGGCCTTCCAGGGCCTGGCCAGCCTATCACAGCTAGCAACCGCTTCAAGAAAACATTTTTATCTATTATTCTATTTTCCTTCATAATACTTCCTAAAACCCAACATATTGTACAATTATTTACAAATCTTAATTGGCTTGTCTCTCCTAGGATATAAGGTCCAAGAAGGAAGGGATGAAGGTTTCCTTCACTAGTACATACCTAGCACCCAAAACACACAGTGCATATATTTTATTGAATTAATAACTAAATCCTTCACTTACTCTCTTTAACCTCCAAATCCTATGGTTCCATCTCAGTTTTACATTTGCATGTATAACATGTACCTTTCCTCTCTTTTTCATCAATGCTTTCTCTCTTTTTCATCCACACTGCCATTGGTGGAAGATCAAAATGACATCATCTCTCATTTCCACTGCTCCAGGAACCTTCTAAAATGCATTGCCATTTTAGTTATCTTTAGTCTGGTTCAACCTCTATCTGCCCAGATAGTTTCCTTAGTCTGGTTCAACGAGCTATCCTTAGTCTGGTTCCACCTCCATCTGCCCAGTAGTTTCCTTCCAAAAACATAAAAAAGTCAGTCAGCTGCTTAAAGCTCATATTGGCTCACCTAAGCCTAAGGTTTTCAATATGATACCCACAATCCTGAACTCCATGACCTCAATCTACTCAGCCATCTAGATCTTCTTATACCCCTCCACATCACACTCAAGAACGCCCACAATAAAATCAACATTTCTTGGACACAGACACTTTCACAATTCTTTCCTTGTCTCCCTTAACCCCTCACCAGATTTCTCCTCTTCTTTTGCCTAGATCAAAGGTCTCTTTGTGAATGAAACATTTCTATATTTCTGCATGCAAAATTATGCCAAATCCACTTTGAAAACACAACAGTAGGCATTCACCTCAAATACTGTACTTGCCACATTATCGTTATCTCTCCCTGAGTCTATATACAAACTACAAAAAGGCCAGGTCTTATACATTATCTTTTCAGATCTTTCTACCTGGAATGAAAAGCTCTAATGCAGACACCTTGTGCCCATTCATTCAATAAATATTTAATGACTGCCAAAACAGTTCTGACCCTGGAAATACAGGGAACAAAAGAAACAAAATCTCTACATTACTGAAGCTTATATAATAGTGGAGTAGACAGGCACTGAATAAGTGACTCGATTTATCATATAACAGATGGTATAAAGTGCTATGGAGAAAAATTACATAGTGACATTTGGTGTACATGAAGGCAAATGTTGGTGGGGAACTTGTGATTTTACAAGATGGTGAGGGAAAGCTTCACTAAGAAGTTAACATTCCAGTGGCAGATGTGAACTATGAGAATCTAAAGGAAAAGCATTCCTCTAGAAAAAGCAGAGTGAATGCAAGGGGTCTGGCATAGGAATAAACCTGGCATTTTAGAGGAACTGCCAAGAAACTATCATGACAGCAGCTGCATGGGGGGAGAAAAGGTTGAAAAGGTAACAGGAGAAATATCATGGAAAGCCCACCACTCACTTTTTACCTTCTCCTGTGAGAATATGAAGATACTGAGGGCTTCAAGCAAAACTCCATGCCCTCACCTGGGTTTTAAAATATTTAAACATTCAGAACATTTAAGGCATTTTGCTGGTTGCGTACAAGAACGCAGGGACAGCAAAGACAAAAACTGCAGTAAAAGTTAGAAGATCTATTTAAAAAATAACAGAACAGGAGATAATGAGATCAGAAATTCACATCAGCAGGAGAGTGAGGAGGTCACAAAATCCTCTTACAAACTAAACCAAACTGTCAAAAACAACAGTATCGGCACTGTGGAAATCAAAGGAAAGGATACAACAAACTGATAAGTGTATACACTGTATACACATAAATACAAACTGTATTTGTGAAAAATAGAGAACTTCAGTGGAAAATATTATGATTCTGTGGTATCTTACTCAGGTATACGTCCATCCACCAAGGCCCTGTGAACACAGTAGCTCAAGCAGGGCAAAGGAGGCTACAAAAACCACCAGCTTTTCTGCTGTTGCAGAAAAGTGGGTTCACTTACTGGGGAGCACTACGAGGCAAAGTGGTGATCCCAGTATCACTAGAACAGGGATGACCAAAAGCTCAGTACACCTCAGGTTATGACTGTGTTTAAAATAAGCAATAGGCACAGGGGCTTGCCAGAAGAAAACATAAAGTTAAAGGTAAGACAGGAAAACAGGGCCTACATAGGAGAGACTAGAGTAGACCCAAGTCACCCACACCCCTATGACTTACAGTGTCTATGTAAATGCACAGAAGAGACACTAGACGTGAATAAAGGAGTAAAGAGGGGGCAGACTTTAAAAGAGCCAGCTCACAAACAAATCCACAGCAATGAGTAGAGCCCTACCTCCTTAAAATGTCCCATCATGACCTCTAACAAAACAATGACTGAGCAATAAACAATGTAGATAAAGGGATGACCCCTAGGCTATCACATGTAAACAAGAAAAAAAGATGAGAAAAGATATAAGCATTCTCACATTTTGAAGGAAACAGACTTCACACACACACACACACAAAAATCATAGATTACCTCTCAGAGTGTCAGATACCGGATTTAGTAGCAAATAACTTCAAAGCAGCAACTATAAATATGTTCAAAGAAGTAAAGGAAACCATATTTAAAGAATCATAGAAAGGTATGATATCAATAATTCAATGAAAACAGAGTCTCAATAAAGAGAAATTAAACAAAAACGGAAAATGGAAATACTTGACCAATGAAAAATTCACTAGAGGCAATCAAACACAAATTTGAGATGGCAAATGAAGAATTACCAAAGTTGAAGATAATGGAGATGAGGAATACTCACTCTCAAGAAGAGAAAAAAAAAAACTGAACACAGCCACAGAGATCCTTGGGACAAAATCAAATGTACAAAAGTGCAGGCAATAAGAGTGAAGAGGAAAAAGGGAAGAACAGATGTTCAAAGGAATGGCTAAAACTTCTTAAGACAAGAATATCAATGAATGCAAAGCAGGATACATACAAAGATATGCACATGTAGGCTACATCATAGCCAAACTGCTAGAGGCCAAAAAAAAGAGACAAAGAAAGAGAGAGGAACTCTTAAAATCACTAAAAGAAATGTGAATTTTCACATTACATGGGAACATCAATTCGATTAAAAACTAACTGATTAATAAAACCAACACAGGCCAGAAGGCAGTGGGATAACATATTCAAAATGCTCAAAAAACAAAACAAAAAAACTACTGATCAAGAATTCTATATCCTAAAAAACTAGGCATTCAAAATGAAATTAAAACACAGAAAATTCCTTGCTAGTAGAATCTTGAAAGAAATACTAAGGAAGTAGTTCCACCTAAAAGGAGACAATAACTCAAATATGCAGGGGGAAAAAAGTGTTAAGATATAGTAAAAATATGGATAAATTCCAAATTCTACAAAAAATTCTTATCCCAAATTCCTACCTTCTGTAAAAGATGTAAGAATGGATATGCAATAATTGTAACAATAAATTGCTGGGTTTATAACAAATAGATGTTACATATCTAACAATAATAGAACAAAAGATGACGGTAAAGAGTCAAGGAAAGTTTCTATTTATCAGAATTGAATAAGTATCATTGTGAAGTACACTGTGGTGGGTAAGAATGTACTGAAATCCCTAAAACAACCACTAAGAAAACAACTATTAAAAACAGTATCAAACAAATCAACAAAAGATTCAAAATACAACAGTAAAAATAGTTAACACAAATGATGGCATAAAGAGAAAAGACATAAAAAAGACATGAGACAAACAGAAAACAAAAATGTGTACATCAACACCCTATTAAAAATAATCATACTAAATATAAATGCAATAAACAACCCATCCAAAATGCAGAAACGTCAAACTAGAAAAATAAATAAGATCCAAGAATATTCTGCTAACAAGAGACAAACCTCAGGTTAAGAGACAAATATATTGAAAGTAAGAGGATGGAATTAGATACCATATAAAAACAGAAGTAATAAGAGAGCTAGAGTACCTACATTAACATCAAACAAAACAGACTTAAGAAAAAGAAATGTTCTTAGAAACAAAAAGCAACATTTTGTATTGATAAAAGGATATACAAAAAAAGTACAAATGTACATACAAAATAGATGAGGCAAGAAAATGACAGGATCAAAAGGAGAAAAAAACAATTCAACAGCAATAGCAACGGACATAAGAGAACAAATTCACAAATATGCAAAACAATGAAAAGCAAAAATTAACCAATTTGATTAACATACATTTATAAAAATAATATTTTACAAACTCAGAATACAGAAAAGAAAGAATATTTCAGAATTCAGAATCTGAGGTTAGAGTTACCTGATGCCAGAGAAAGATAGAGATATCATTAGAAATGAAAATTAAAAACCCATATATCAATTGAAAATAATTCCTTAAAAAAAAAATTAGCAAACTGGAGTAACATCAGTGAAAAAGGTAAAGACAGTATCTTCAAAATTCTGACCTTCCATAAAAGCAATGAAAGAAAACACTGTCACAATTTTTTTTTTAATTCTGGAGATTAATTAAATGAGCAATGGGGGAGCATCTATACAAGAAAAATGGCTGTATCTCAGTAAAAATTGGGATCTTTATAGTATTTTAACTTAGACTAGTACCACAGGCCTCACCCAAACTCAGAGATTACACTGAAAAATGTTTCCAGCAATGAAAGGAGCAAAATAAAGCTTAAATTCATTCCAACCTCAATCCCAGGACTAATAACTATTTGACCTATCTAGTAGCATTCCAGAAGGCTTTCACTTGAAAGGCTTATTATGTTTACATCACATGACTCAAAATTCATATAGAACAAAAGCCTCTCCCAGCAGAAGAGTAGGTATTTGAAGAAAACATATCTTACAAGCAAATGTTTTAATACCACTATTGAGATGATAAAAGCTGGGGCAAAACATAAACTAACCAAAAAGATTGAAAGGAAACTTGAGGAATGAGATTGTCCATAGGGACTTCGAAAAACTCCATTATTCTTGGTAATCTAAAAACTCATACACACGTGACGGGCTATGTACACGCTCAGGAAAAACCTACGGCCTAAAGCTCTCACCTCCAGCTGAATCTGAGTGTCTGAATGAGTGCTAAGTAAAGGTTAAGGCTGAGTTGTAACTTGCCTTGCTGAGTATTGAAGACATCACAGCACACACAGTCTTTAGAGATTTTCTCGTTCTGGGCATTTAAGAAAATCTCTGTGCAATCATTAGCTGAGCATTTAGCTTATAACTGAGAATTTTGTGACCACACATGACAAATACAAACTTTTGTTTAGATCATGAAAGTCACAAAGCAAACAACTAAAACACAGCACGAATAAACTTGAGGGAGAGAAAGTAAACTGATTTCCATACTTGTCACAATATTAAAATATACACTTTTCAAAACATTAAAAAAAAAAAGTGAGGAATTCAAAGAAACAAGACCCATGCAAAAGAAAAAAAGCAAAGAACAGAAACTGCCCTTCATTCAGATAACTGACTTAAATGACAAAGACTTTAAACAAGAAAGTTTAAGTATGTTCAAAAGCCTTTAAAAAAAAAAGCCTAAAGAATAAAAGGACAAAACTATGAAAACTATATCTAAACAAATAATAAATATTAGTAAAGAAAGAAATTGTATAAAACAAACAAATATAAATTCGGGAGTTGGAAAGTTTAAGAACTAAAGTGAAAAATTCACCAGAAGAGATCAAAAGGGTCTCTTTTCATTTCAGGAGATCAAGGATCTCCTGAACAGGAGACAAAATCAGCACACTTGAAAACAGGTCAATTGAGATTACCCAGCATGAACAGAAGAAAATGAAGAAAACAGAGCCTCAGAGACATATGAAGCACCATCAAACTTACCAACATTAACATAACAGGAACAGCAAAAGGAAAAGAGAAAGAAAAGGAGACAGAAAAAATATCTCAAGAAATAATGGACGGTCACAAATTTGATTAAATAAATTACACATCTAAGAATCTCAACAAACTTCTAGAAAGATAAGCCTAAAAAGATCCACCCATACACATACTGTTACGAGACTTAAGAAAGAATTCTGAGAACAGCAATATAGAATCAAATCATCATGTATAAAGATCTTCAAAGAGATTTCTCATCAGAAACCATGGAATGAAAAGGCAGTAGGATAACAAAACTGCTGAAAAGAAAGAAATATAATTAAGAATTCTGTATCTGGCAAACTATCCTCTAAAACGAAGGAGAAAACAAGGTATTTCTGGGAAAACAAAACCTTTGTTGCTAGCAGACCTACCCTCCAAGAAATACTAAAGAAGATCCTTCATGCTGAAATGAAAAAACACAAGACAGTAACTGGAATCCAAATGAAAAAATAAAGACTACCAGTATAAATCTACATTAATCAAGACAGTGTGGTACAGTGAAATAATAAAGAGATCAATGGTTCAGAACAAGAATGCAAAAATAGACCCACATAAATATAGCCAAGTGACCTCTGATAAAAAACCAAAAGCAATACAATGGAACACATGATACTCAGACAAATGAACATCCACATGGAAAAAAAAAAATGAATCTAAACACAGACTTCACAAAATGAACTCAAAATGGATCACAGACCTAAATGTAAAATGCAGAACTATAAAAATTAATAAAATATAAGAAAAAACCCAGATGACCTTGGGTATGGTGATGATCTTTTAGGAAAAATACTAAAGGCATAATCTATAAAGGAAATAACTGAAAACTATACTTCATTAAAATTAAAATTTTCTCCTCTGAGAAAGAAAATGTCAAGAGAATGAAAAAACAAGCAAGCCACAGACTGGGAGAAACTATTTACAAGTCACATGTGATAAAAGACCATTATTCAAAATACACAAAGAACTCTTAAAACACAATCATAAGAAAGTAAACCATCTAAATTAAAAGTGGGCAAAAGATCTTAACAGACACCTCACCAAAGATATACAGATGGCAAATAAGCATCTGAAAACATGTTCCACATCACACATCACCACAGAAATGCAAATTAAAACAATGAAAGATTGCTATACATGCCTATTAGAATGGCCAAAAATCAGAACACTGACACCACCAAATGCTGACAAGGATGTGGAGCTACATAAACTCACATTCAATGCTGAAAGGAATGCAAAACGGTAGAGATGATGTGGAAGGCAGTTTGGTGGCTCCTCACAAAACTAAATATATTCTTACCATAAGATCCAGCGACTATTTACCTTGGTGTGTGCCCAAAGAAGTTGAAAATTTATGCTCATGCAAAACCCTGCACAGGGATGTATAGCAGCTTTATTCCTTACTGCCAAAACTAGGAAGCAACCAAGAATCCTTCCATAGGTGAAGGAAAAAAATAAACTACAGTACGTCTAAACATACTTTGAGATGAGCAAAAATGAAAACTCAATACCAAAACTTATGGCATGGAGCAAGAGCAATACTCAGAAAGAAATTTACAGCTATATATACTTACATTAAAAAAGAAGATCTCAAATCAATAACCGGTATCACAATGGTGGATTATAGCTGAGAAGCGCAAAGAAACAGACTTATTCTTTAGGAGTAATAGCTGATGAAGACCAAATTCAAAATAATACAAAAACAAGAACAGCAGAAGAATTTGAAGTCTTTGGCACCAATTGATAAAGCAAACATTAAACAAAGGCCAGCTCTCAACCAGATTGATACAAATCCTAACAGAAACATCCATTTACCTCAGTAACCATCACCAAATATGACAAGTCTGGCTGTCAACAAAAAATTACAAAACATGCCAGAAAACCTAAACGAATTCAGAAGAAACAAAGTAATCATCAGAAACAAACTTGTAAATGACAGATTTTGGAATTACCAGATAGGGAATTCAAAATAACTGTAACTAATATGTTAAGGACTCTAATGGAAAATGACAACTTGCAAGAATATATGGGTAATGTAAGCAGAGTTGGAAATTCTAAGAAAGAATCAAAATGAAAGGATAAAGAAGAAACTAAAATCACTGTAAAGGAAATGAAGAATCCTGTGAGAGACTCAGCAGTAGATTCAACAGAGCCAAAAAAAAAAAGAATCCATGAACTTGAACGCTGGTCTATAGGAACTTCCCAAACTGGTATTCGAAGAAGGAAAAAAAAAAAAAAAAAAAAAAAAAGAGCATGAAAACAAGAACAGAACAGTACGTCAAAGAAATGTGAAATAATACCAAATGGTAGAACATGTACATAATCTGAACACTAGAGATGGAGCAACAATGGAGAAATAATTGAATTGTAGCCAAATGTTCCAAAATGAATCACAGACAACAGCCATAAATCAAGATATCGCAGAGAATACCAAGAAAAATAACACACACACACACACAAACCAGGCATATCATACTGAAACTGGAAAACAAAAATCAAAAACAAACAAAAAAAGGTAAAATCATGAAAGAAGCAAGAGGGAAAAAATATCTTACCTACAGAGATACAAGGAGAAGAATTACAGTTTTCTCATCAGAAACCGAAGAAGAAGAAAAAAATATTTAAAATATCAAAAGAAAAAAAAATCCACAACCAGATTCTATATCCAGAGAAATTATCCCTCAGAAGTAAAAAAGAAATAGACTTTTTTCTCAGACAAACAAAAAGTAAGGAAATTCATCACTAGTAGATCTGCCCTGCAAAAAAAAAATGTTCTTCAGGCAAAATTTAAAAAAAGGAAAGGAGAGAGAGAGGGAAAACTTTAGGTAACATAGGGAAGAAGAAGAAGAAAAAATAAGGAAGAAAGAGCAAAAAGAAGGAAGAAGAAAGAAATAAGAAGAAAAAAGGAAAAAGGAAGGAGAAAGAAGGAGGAGGGGGAAGAGGAGAAGAAAGAAGTAAGGAGAAGAAAGAAGTAAGAAGAAACAACAACTGTGAAAAAAGATGGTACATACCCAAACAATAAATGTAAATAGGATAAATTTGTCTCCTGAAAGAAAAAAATCATCTTAATTAGATTAAATTCAATTTACCCTAAGAAGTGTTTGAGAAGACATCAGCTATAATTAAAGCTTTCTTTGGCATATAAATAATTACTTCAAGACCAGAACATTTCCCAAAGAGAATCTGCATTCTTTGACTAATGCAGTATTTGTTGAAGCGAGTTAAATACATACAATATAGAAGAGCTCATGACAGAACACCTAACACTATCAGTTTATTTTAAATGATCACAATACATACATTACAGACTTAGTAGTTATTCCTGGGGGGATTACTTTACAATTAAAAACGCCAGAGGTTACTGTAAGAAAAAATTTTAATGTTAAAAAAAATACACTAGTACCCCCTTATCTATGGGGTACACATTCCAACACTCCCAGTGGATTCCTGACACCAGACAGTACTGAACCCTATACTACATTCTTCCCAACATGTACATACCTATGATAAAGTTTATAACCCTATGATAAACTTATGAATTAGGCATAATAAGAGATTTACAACAATAATAATAAAATAAAAACAATTGGGGTGCCTAGATGGCTCAGTCGGTTAAGTGTCTGCCTTCAGCTCAGGTCATGATCCTGGAGTTCTGGGATTGAGCCCCATGTTGGGCTCCCTGCTTAGTGGGGGGGCTGCTTCTCCCTCTCCCACTACCCCTGCTTGTGCGCACACTCTGTCAAATAAATAAAATCTTAAAAAAGAACAATTATAAAAATATATTGTAATAAAAGTCATATGAATGTACTCTTTCTCCCTCAAAATATCTTATTGTACTGTATTCACCCTTCTTCTTGTGATGATGCAAGATGACAAAATGCCTACATAACGTGAAGTGACGTGAATGAGGTAGGCATTTTGCCATAGCATTAGGCTACTGAAGACCCTCTGATAGGTCAGAAGGACCACCGCTTGCTTCCAGACCACAGCTGAGCAAGGGTAACTGAAAACATGGAAAGCAAAACCATGGAGAGAAAAACTACAGATAAGAGGGAAATACAGGTCAAAATACTTATCATGTAGATATCATAAGGGCGCCTGGGTGGCTCAGTGGGTTAAAGCCGCTGCCTTCGGCTCAGGTCATGATCCCAGGGTCCTGGGATCGAGGCCCACATCGGGCTCTCTGCTCAGCAGGGAGCCTGCTTCCTCCTCTCTCCTCTCTCTCTGCCTGCCTCTCTGCCTACTTGTAATCTCTCTCTCTGTGTCAAATGAATAAAAAAAAAAAAAGAAATCTTTAAAAATAAATAAATAGGTAGTTTTCTAATTACTTTATTAAATTATGAACCTTAAACAATCAAGAATGAATAAAGATCATATATCCTAGAAAACTGATATCTTCAAAACAGCTCTAGCGTGGACGAAGACACTAAAGTCAGGTTCATGTGAACAATTTGAAAGATTCATGAAATTTAAATAGGAAAAACAGATTACTAAATATTATTTATATAATGCTTTAAGTGTACTGAAGTTAGTTAACTATTGTGTGTAGATGTTTTATGTATTTATATCCCTAACAGTTTTCATCTTTAAGTAGGTATAAAATTTTTTTCAATCTTCTCATACAGTATCTAGGAATTTGCCTTATATTTAGGGGCACTATAATCAGGCATACATAGCAACCTAAAAGCATGAGAGGAAAAGTATTAAAAAAGGTAGCTGTTACGGGAAACCTTCTTTACTAAAACTGCTGACACATTTGATACTCTAGTATTAATGAAAAGGCTGACCATGCCACACATATCTCAGATTCTAATTTATAAAAGCCCTAGAGAATATGCATTTTAAGACTTCAAATTCTTGCCCTTATTAAAGAACTAACAATGATATCTAAAATACCTTATTTCTTCAATCTAATCCTTTTATGTACATAGAGTGAAAACAAAGTATTTTTTTAATTCTCAAACCACATTCATACACAAATATATATATGGACACATATATACACACAGGATTACAAGTGCAGTGTTTTTATTTCAAGCTTTAGAACAATTCTAACATTAATTTGTTATATGCCCGGGTAGTTAACTGACATTTCTCAATTAAAAAATAGATTTGAAAAAAAAAGAGATATTAGAGGATGATGATTTGGGCATTTACTTAATATTTAATCACTTAGTATAACTGAAGTGTCTAGTATCTATCTCCTTTGAATGCTCAGTTAGTGGTAGGTTATAAAACGAGCTCCACATCTTCATCTATGACACTGCCATGGCCCCACTGTGTGTGTACTTCTCTGCCTCTTGACTGCAAATTGGCCGTGGAAACATTTTTTGCCAACAATGAATGGCAGAGGCTTTCTTAAAATTTTGCCATCACCAAAAAAGAACATTCCCTAGGCAGTGCCATAAAATAAAGAGAAAAGTCAAGTGGAATAGAGCCACCCAGCCTACCCACACATCTGCAATGATAAACAGAGCTGCCCAGGTAAGCCCAGCCAACTGATAAACAGGCAATAATTCATAATTGTCGTCACTGAGTTTTGGAGCACTGTCACAATAGCAAAATGAGTTACAGGTAGATTATTCTCTTTGGCACCAGTTTTGAAATAGCAACAATATAAAAATAATTCTCTTTACATAATCAAATGCCATGATCTCCAAACTTACAACCAAACAAGAATAAAACCATTAAACACACCATTAAGAAATTAGACGTTTCCTTTGACTATTTCTTATAACTATATGCAGTCATAATCCTGCTACTGTGACCAATGACAGACTCACAGACCCAAATAATTTCTATTTTAGAACTTCTGTGAACACTTTAAGAAATAAAAGTCAGAGAAGCTTGAAGATAATTGTAAATCATTCAGAATATAAAGATCCAATCAAATTTTAAGGCTAAATGATGTTTTTTTCATTGCTTAGCATTTAAACACATGGTTTGTAAATCTGCCTAACAAAGTAAAGAAAAAACACCTTATCCAATGTAAAAGCACAAGAGAAAATCCTTAGAATACCTTTAAATGAATAATTAAGGTAAACTGGAGGTGATTTAAAACACAATCACCCAAACATAACCATAACATAGTCTTATATAAGTCAACTGACATAAACATATTTTTTCTCATTCTAAGCAATTCTACAAATGTATAGTTCACCTACTTTCAAAAACAGACTTAAAGTAAACTATAAGAAAGGCCCAGATGAAAACAAAACCAAAACTATTCAACAAAACTAAAAAGGTTATTAAATAATTAAGAAGGTAGTTACAACAGTTTCAAAAAGAAAATTGTTTCAAATAACCTAGGATGGGTTGATTCATTGAACACAGACCTGTTTTGAACTTCATGTCAGCCAAAATTAAAAGAAAAGAATACTGGTTATATGGCTCCCATTGTCTTCATAAAATGAGGCACAAACACCAATTTGTCAGGAAAATGTAACTTTTTTTCTATCTTCAAAAGGACAGTGTTCTGCTTGGCTTTTTGAAAGAGAAAAGTGAACACTGCAAATGAAGGTGCCGTTCTGCAAAGTCACTCATCTATAGACCCAAACAAGTAAAATCTGGGTATATCATGCTATCTATCATCAAAATAGCCGGCAAAAAGATGCAGAAATCAGAGCAGAACAGGTATGTGTTTCAGGGAACACACTGCAAAACATGCTAATAGCTATATTGACAACAGAAGAATGTTGGACAACTAGCTTTGAGAAACCAAGAGTTACACAAAATCAGTTTCTTTATTGTGGAACTACCCTGAGCCTTTAATAGAGTCCATTGGCTGTTAAGCACCCAAAATCCCACTTTTCCTCAAACTGAAAATAAATTCACAGAGTTAAAAAAAAAACAACTATAAAAGCATATATAATACAACCAATATCTAGAAAAGAAAGCTATTCACTGAAATACTGAAACAACTATTCATTTGTTTTGGTTTTTGATGTTTCAGGGTATGTGAAGTAGATCGTAGTGAGGCCCCCAATTATTCACCCCTCCCCATATCTGGACCTTCTCCCATATGACTTTGCTGTTCCTCCCAATAAAGAGATTACATCTATTTCCCATTCCTTAAATTTTAGCTGCCCTTGTGAATTCCTTTGGGCAACAGATTAAAATGGAAGTGAAGGTATACCCACAACAGTATCAGGCTTCCCAATGCATTGCATTTGTTGCTCTTTACTACACTTTTGCCATCATCATGAGAACATAGCTAGGACTAGCCTGTTGAATGATGTAATAAAATTACATGGAGTCACTGAGCACCAAGGCCACCCTAGAGCAGCAGGGCTGCATAAGTGACCATCCTAAATACATGAGCAACATTTACTGTCCTATAGCACAGAAATTTGGGAGATGTCTGTGATACATAGTTATTGTGGCAACAGATAACTTATACAAAATATTTAACTATTTACTATTTTAACATCAGTACTTTGGGTGTCAGAAGACTGTATTTGAATTACAGTACCTCTGAAGATAGAACACATTTCTGTTTCCCATAAGAGTTTCTTATGATTTTATCTTCATATTAAACTCTTCAATCCAATGTGACATTATTTAATAACTGCTTATGCTTGTTTTGTGATTCTTACATTAAATTTTTAAGTGTGAAACTGAATCGAGTTTTAGGCTTTCCATTTTAACTCACTGACCTCAAATTAATTCTTTTTTTTTAAGGTTTTTATTTCTTTGAAAGAGAAAGACACAAATAGTAAGAGAGAGCATGAGGTCTCTCCCAATGCGGGGCTCAATCCCAGGACCGTGGGATCCTTAAGTGAGCCACCCAGGAGCCCCTCAAATTAATTATTTTAAAGATAAATTCTAATGCCTCATAGAAATAGTTTTTACTATCAGAAGTTCCTTCCTAAATTATATATAACTATTTCTATATTACTGTATAACACTATACTAATTATTTTTCCTTTACAAAGAAAAAGACACTTAGATCGGATCATCATTAAGGATTCTAAAATTAGCTCTTCTAATACATATGGAATCCTAAGGCTAAAGTAAACAAACAGAAACAAACAGGTTTATATGGGCTATCATCCAGAGGAAAACATAATTCAGGTACCAGTAAAAATAAGACAAAAACGACCAGGATAATTACTCCTTACCTCTACTACCCATAAACTGTCCACCACAGGTGGATCTGGTAGGCCAGACACCAGAAGAAGCAGAGTGATATATGATGAAACAACAAGAATTCAAGCAGATATAGATCAGATAGCTCTGATCAGATCATCCACCTATAAAGACTCAGGAGACACAACTCTCGGCAGAATCCACACTGTATGTGCTAGATTTACACACCAAATACTACACTACTTGGCTCCCTTACTATGAAATATAAATTAATGCTATTTCAAATCTATAGAGGTCTTTTTCTAACTATAATACAAAACACAAATCACATATTGCTCATGTTAAATATAAACTGTTGCCTTTCAAAAGTTCCATCATTATCTTATTCCATGAAAATATTACCAACTATGAAAATAAGTGAGTGGGAATGTATAATTTGAAAATACTTGGCCAAAGAAAAAGCCCACTATGACTAAAACAAGATGGCAAATGACTTCATCTTCTTTTGGAAAATGACCTCATTATGACAACTAGCTAACCAACAAGCTCCCAAAGCCACTAACAGTAGCTTACAAAGTCACAGCTGTTACTTTTTCTAACAACTAAAAGTTGATTTCATGTTAAATGTCATTTCAAAAGAACTGAATGATTTCTTCAAAGTACTACAATTTATGAGCAAAAATTATATTGAGTAGAGCACAATGATAAGTCTGTGACTTGTTCAATAAAGATGATTATAAAGAATGACAGAACAAACAGTTAAAAACACTTCATTGTGGCATTCTTGAGCAACAAGCAGACATATTTAGGAGAACTGTTAATCATTCATGAATAAGACAATAAATACAAAAAGTGCTTACTTTGACCTTTAAGCAATACAAGAATCATTTGATAGAGAAGATATGATATAAATGTTTGATAACTAGTTTCTTTAAAAAAAAAACAGATGAACATATGAATAATCTTTCTGGAAGAAATATGCAAATAAGTCATGAAATTTCAAACTTTCAGATCCCCTGTATAATGGAAAAACTGTCACCATTAAAATTCTTGTGGAATTCAGTTTCTCCAGTTTATTACCATTTTGGTGATTAAAACGCCCCATATGGAGGAGCACCTGCTATATCTTTGACTCCGTCTTCTACTACATTCCCTGCCCCACCACTACTCGGTTCATTCAGACAGATGTAAACAAAGATAGATGGGATGGGGCTATAATTCTGACTTAGAGTCAGATGAAGAAAACTGACACACACACACTATCATCCTCAAAGCAGTGGAGGATTTTGGGATAATATAAGCATGGTATACAAAAATCTTTGTATCCATCTAATTCCTATCCATCTAATTCCTAGCCTCGTTGCCCACCAATCTTTCACATATGCCAGCCAAGTACTAAGTATAAAACCTGCAGTCCCCTCAGGGGGGCTATGATCTCTCACATGTCTACAGTGTTGCATAAGATGTTCCATCTTTTTGGAATTCCCAAACTTACCTCCTTTCATGTCCCCACAACTACCAGTACCTGTGCCACAACCTTCCTTCCTATCCCAACCATGGGACTCCATGAGTCCTGATATAATGTAGCAAATGGTTAAAAGCACAGATTTGGGGGCCAAAGTGACTAAATTTCAATCCTTATTCCAAATTGAACTAAATTCTGTATCATCTTTGTGAAGTCCTTATCTCTCTGTGCCACAGCTTATCTGTAAACCGTGATAGTAATCATAGTCCTTGCACACGGTTGTTGAGATATAAATGAGCTAATGTATGGAAAGCCCTAAAAGAGTATCACCCATACAAGATATACTTTAAATGTTAACTATAACTACTACCTTAAGATTCAGCTTAAGTATCATATCCAGCCCAACTATCATCCCTTCAAATTAAGTTAGGTATATGTTCTCTATCATCCACTTATCACCTAATATGCTCTCCTGTTCTTTATCCGTTCTCTATCCCCAGCACTAAGCACAAGTAACACTACATAATGTATATCCAGAATACTTAATACCATGAAAGAATGGCAAAAATAAAGTAATACAGGATACAATGATTCCAAGGCACATAATTTTAACTACAAGATATTTAAACAAGCAGGACTATCAAGCATGGTTAGGGGATTTACACACTGCACAAAAGCATCTGGCTGAGAATGCAGGTCAAGACAGAACTACTCAGTGATGCATCCTGGTACAAGGCAAAGTACACCAGAAAAAGGAAGTGGCTGCTTTTGCTTTTTTAATCCAAAGGTGCCATCTTCTCAACACATGAACAATAAAGGGGTTTTAGCCCAAAGAGGGAGTCTTTTTTTTTTTTATTAAAGATTTATTTGAGAGAGAGAGAATGGGTGTGGGTGTGAGAGAGACAGAGAGCACGCATGTGCGCACAAAAGCACATGCATAGGTTAGGAGCAAAGGGAGAGGAAAGAATGAATCTCTGACTCCAAGCTCAGCACAGGGCTTGATGCGGGGCTTGATCTCACAGCCCTGAGATCATGACCTGAGCTGAAACCAAGAGGTCAGCTCAAGGTGCCCCTGAGGGAGTCTTTTTCTAATTAATCTCCCCAGAAAGGATAAATTAAATGTAGTATATACATACTACAAAATGTTGTACATGCATATAGTGGAATTCAGCCTTAAACAGGAAGGGAAAATTCAGAAATACACTACAAAATGGATGAATCCTGAAGACATTATGCTAAGTGAAAAGGACAAATATTTTATAATTGTACTCGTACCTAAAACAAGCTCAGAGAGAGAAAAAACAGAATGGTAGCTCCCAGGGGCCAAGGAGAGGGAGGAATTAGGAGTTATCATTTAATGGGTGCTAAGTTTCAATTTGAGAAGATGAATAAGTTCTAAAGATGGATGGTAGAGATGGTTAAACAACAAGGTGAATGTACTTAATACCATCAAACTGTACCTTTAAAAATGGTAAAATGACAAATTTTCTATTTATAAACAAATTTAGATCAATTTTTTATTTCCAAAAACAAATGCAGCTTCTCAGCTTTACATGATTTCTCCTAATAATTACACTTGGCAAGTTATCACACTTACCTGTTTATCTTGTAAACTTTAAAAAAAATGTTAAACATTACTTTTGTATACTAAAATAATACATTACTCAGTTAGATATGCTGCACAATACTTTCCTAAAATTTTAACATTTTTTATGGCTGAGAATAGCTAATAGTTACATCTGCTTTAAAAAGTTTCCAGGTTAACAGGACTCTCTGGCTATGCTTTTATTATACAGTATTATGGCGCCTCATGTACCATTTTCCCACTAGAATTTACCTAATAAATTTTCTAAAGAGAATCCTGATGCTGCCATCAGGTAATTTCTGAGCTCATCTCCCCTATCTGGTACATCTCACTTTCAGATTCTCAACTTTCACAATATGATGTCAAATCTATTCCAACTCAGGGGCACCTGGGTGGCTCAGTTGGTTAAGAGTCCAGCTCTTGGTTTTGGCTCCAGTCATGATCTCAGGGTTGTGGGATCAAGCCCCATTGAGAGCCTCCACACTCATCAGGGAGTCTGTTTGAGATTCTCTCTCTCGTTTCCCTCTGCCCTTCCCCCTGTCTCTGTCTCTCTCTCTAAAACAAATAAATCTTAAGAAAATCTATTCCAGGATGCCTGGGTGGCTTAGTCTTTAAGCATCTGCCTTCCGCTCAGGTCATGATCCCAGGGTCTTGGGATCAAGCCCCGCATTCGGCTCCCTATTCCGAAGGAAGCCTGCTTCTCCCTCTCCCTCTCTTTCTGCTTGTATTCCCTCTCTCGCTAACTCTCTCTGTGTCAAATAAATAAATAAAATCTTAAAAAAAAAAATCTATTCCAACTCAGCCTCAAAGCATAAGTCACTACTTAACTGGAAACCAAGAAAAGTTGAAATCTATGTCTCTTTCAGGAATTAGAACTGAGAACAGACAGTGACACTATTTTTTAAGAGACTTAAGCATATATAATTTGTCAATTCAATAATAGTGGTGTCCACATTCAGTGAGAATACTGCTTTTTATTATATTAACAACTCATACATTCAAATATAATAACCATGCTACATTAATGAAGAATATAGAAGAACAAAGCCATTAGGCATTCGGTAGTGTTTTAAAATGTATTTGTGCTTTATTAGCCACAAAAGTTTATGTGTGTGTACTAGAGACATAGTAGGATATACATTTAACAAAACGTTTTAAGGTCTACATTCAACATTTTCTGAGTACTATTTATAAATCCATAGATTACTTGCAATCATCAAGCTACAGGATCCTTTGAGATACTCTTAAGACCCATCCCTTGATAAAGACCAATTATTAGAAAGAGCACAAATTTCTGTCTATCTGTTCATCAATCCATCTTTCCACCTACCATTCCTCTCTTCCACTGAACTGCACTTTGGTGTGACAGTATCAATTTCAAAGCTTAGTAAGAGACACAATCCTATGAGTGTACTCTTTATATATGATACAGACAATACACAGGAAACACAGGAAAAACTACCATAGGATATTTCTAGAAAATTTACAGGAGGGATTTCTAGTCTTAGTGCCATCAAAAAAGAATGGCTGACACAATTCTTTTAGCCTTACAGGAAAGTGAATCTTAAAAATTGGCACTTCCTAAAAAAAAAAATAAAAAAAAAAATAAATAAAAAAAAATAATAATAAAAATTGGCACTTCCTAATTAATTTGTTTTCCATATCCCATCTTCGACAATTTTGCATATCAACATACTATCACACTCCGATATACTGAATATTTTCTACAAATATGAACCCTTGTTTTACTTAAATTTTAAAGAGTATCTTTTTAATACTATTATAAATAAAAATCCAGAATCATTTACTATATATAAGAGAACTGTAAAAATAAAAACGAAAATGGTATTCAATTTTAGTGATATACTGCCACTTGCTTTTTGTTAAAACTTTTCGTGTAGTTTTAATTACAAATTACTTTAAAGCTGGTACATTACTGAGAATGTAATATAAAGTCACCATCACTTTCTTTTTTTCAAATACATTATATGATACAGCTGAAATCCCTTTTCCACTAACTTCCCTCATGCTCTGTCTTTCCCTTCTCAGAAATAACCACTATTCTATAGTTGGTGTGTATCCTTCTCATTTGTGTTCTGGAATACTTTTGTTATGTACAGTAAAATAGTATAGTTTTGTTTTTAAAAATCTACATCAGTAATGTCACTGCCATACTGTTTGTTTTGTGCTCAACTTTGTTCTCACAATGTACCCATTCATATTCATAAACACTGACTCTGTTCATTTTAACTGCCCAATAGCAACTATTCTATGTATTTGTTTCTACTATCCATTCCCCTCTTTGCTATTTAGATTGCTTTTCATTTTTGATATAAGCAATGCTGCAATGCTTTAGGCATATTTCTTTGGGCTCAGTTTCCTTGTCCTATGTGAGAGGTTCTCAGGTATATTAATTATTTTGGGGTGGAGTGGGGGATTTAGAAACTGACAAGCCAAATCTGCATCCAAGCTTTACTGAGAGTAGTAAACACAACAGTACATTTTACGTACAGTTAGTTACATACAAACCTGACTCCTAAACACCATCCTGTTTTTCTAACTTTATATTCCATTTGCCTCCTTTTATTACTCATTCTTAATTTATTACATCTTGCAACGTGTTTCCACTTTTAAAGGTTATTTTAAGTTCTTTGTGGAACAAGAAAGGGTATAAATAAATAATGCATTTCTCATGAAAATATTAACAAAATCTCAGATCCAGTTCTGCATCTGGGAATTACATACACAATGGGACCTGAAGTCAATCACGTTGTCTTGGTGAGCCTCAAGGATCTCATAAAATGGAGGAGAGCAGTGTATAATATTTTGCTCTTACAACTATCATGTAAATTTTAAGAAAGTAAACTATGAATACTATATGATCCTTAGTGGTATTATATTTAAAAGATATCAGCAGAACAGTAATTTATTGAGAAGTCAGCTAATACTTAACAGACTTCTTAGAAAACACTTAAGCATAATCACCTATCTTCTCAGTTTCTAAAAGAGGTAAATATAAGAATCAGTCATCAGTCATACCTATAGTATGTTGTGTGTGGTAAGTCTCATAGCTAAGGATGAGACAGTTACTAAAAACTCTTGCCGAATGAAAGATTTTAAAGAAAAATCATATCAGTCAGCTGTTAACACCAGAACAGAAAAGACTAATAAAGTATGATTTTTTTTTTAACAGCTACAATTTCTTAGGTGAATATTAAAATACAGTTGTCTTCCTTTGGGCAAATTCAATCTGAACTTACAAATTTGGGGGGAAGTAAAAAGGCCCTTGCTTTCACTTGTGGGCAAAAGGAAGATAACTACTGAGTTAATATGACACAGAACTACCTGGGAAGAAGTGAGATTGGGATTTTCTACCATGCCAGCCTGTACATTTGTAGCACTGCAGTGAGTTCTGAACTGCACTATCTATAGGACCAAATGAATCGCTTCAAATAAAAGAGGGCAGTGAAGATTTCAAGTAAAAGTCAGGAATGGGGAATAGAATGGGAGAGAATGCTAACATTCATTTCACATTTACTCTTCAGTGCAGTTTTAAGTACTCTCTCCTTCAAACAGCAGCAAAAATCCTGTAAGGTAGGTCTTATGATCTTTTTTTTAAAGATAAGAAAAAAACTTAAGCTTCTAAAAAGTTAAACTGCTCAATAAAGTCTCACTCAAAGCTAAAAAGTACAAAGAGCTACACCATGTGCCAGGTCTATGCAATTCCAAACTCTTTCCACACTATTGTTTCTTTTTTTTTTTTTTTAAAGATTTTATTTATTTATTTGACAGAGAGAGATTACAAGTAGGCAGAGAGAGAGGAGGAAGCAGGCTCCCTGCTGAGCAGAGAGCCTGATGCAGCCTCGATCCTAGGACCCTGAGATCATGACCTGAGCTGAAGGCAGAGGCTTTAACCCACTGAGCCACCCAGGCGCCCTCACACTATTGTTTCTAATATCATATAAAAGCAGCAGCAAATACCAGTCAAGGACTTACTCTATAGGCTACAGCATCCCACAGTATTGCATTACAAAGTCCTGTTAAGATAAATGCCTTGCTACTTCCATTTTGCAAATGAGGAATCTGAAGGCCAAAAAGTAAAGTACTTTGCCACCAGTCACACAGCAAATAAATGGTGAAGCCAAGTTTCAAGCCCAGGAAGTCTGACTCAACTATGACACTATCAGCAAAACAGAGAAAGTGAGAAGGCTGGCCTTGAGAAGGTAACACCCAAAAGAGATGTAACAAACGTTTTCCAGTCCACACCCCACCTAAGATATTACTATAGAGAATTCTGGTTAGCAGTGAGTGACAGACAGATATGGGTTCAAAACTTAGATAAACTACTTCTTAGCTGTGTGAAGTTGGTCATTTCAAGTAAGCTTTCTCTGAGCTGTTTTTGCAAAAAGATAAAAACGGAACCTCAACAACTGATGACTAAGTGAGATAATGCATGAATGTCTTACCTACTTTGAGCTAAGCATGATAGAGGGAATTAAACTTATCTCATTTTAGCCTTACAATAATCTTTCAAGATAAATTATCATCACTTTTAATGATTCAGGATAGCTTCTCAAGGCTATATGGTTTACTCAAAGTCAGTTAATAAGAGATAGAACAAAAATTTAAATTATGTTCTTCAAAATTCAAAGATAATGTATCCTACTCTTACTCCAATGGTATTACCAAATGTAATAAAGAGTTCTCAAAATTTGTACTTACTCTCTCAGAAGTTAATCTGAACCACACTGAGATTATCAATTCACCTAACCTTTTAGCAATCTAACAGCAAGTCTAGACAGTTAACATCCCTCCAGATTCTTGGCCACCCACAAATATCACTGATATACAACTTCTCATCCACCATAACGGCCAAGGGAAATTCATTGTGATTCTCTCCCCTGGGTTATTCCCGTGTGCAACAAAGATATGCATTAAAAACAACAGTGTCAAAATTCTGGTGAGACCAGGAACCACAAAGTCCAGAGGGTAGTGAGAGGGGTAGGTGGCAGTGGCAACTACTTGTACTGCCATTACTAGTAACTACAAGACTATGGATAAGTCATTTAAGCTTTGTGTGCTTCCATTTCCTTATCTTTTTTTTTTCTTTTTTTTAAATTTTTTAAAAGATTTTTATTTATGTATTTGACACAGAGAGAGAGAATCCAAGTAGGCAGAGAGGCAGGCAGAGAGAGAGGAGGAAGCAGAGAGCCCGATGTGGGGCTCGATCCCAGGACCCTGAGATGATGACCTGAGCTGAAGGCAGAGGCTTTAACCCACTGAGCCACCCAGGCACCCTCCTTATCTCTTTTCTTAAAAAGATTTTATTTATCTGAGAGAGAGAGCAAGAGAGGGAGAGCTGGAGAGCACATGAGCAGGGGTAGGGGTAGAGAAAGAAGCAAGCTCCCCACTGAGCAAGGAACCCAAGAAGAAGGCTCAATCCCAGGACCCTGGGATCGTAACCTGAGCCAAAGGTTGACACTTAACTTACTGAGTCACCCAGGTGCCCCTCCATTTCCTTATCTCTTAATGGAAAAATAATAGTTCCTACTACATAGTATTATTGTGAGGACTGGCAATAGAAGATAGCACTGTGCTAGTTGTTTATATATATTATCTAATCTGATACTTACAAAAGTTCAGGGTGGAGGGTATACTCTTAATCCTAACTCAAAGATAAAGAAACTGAGTTTGAGGTCTACCCATATAACACCATCCTAAAGCTGCCCTGAGTCCAACAGATGAAAAGAAGTGTTCATAAATATTTTGTGTATAGTCTCTTAGGTCACAGTGGCAGTATGATACCTATGAGTAGGCCCTCCTGCCACTCAAGTAGAGGGACTTTTGCTCTTTTTATTAAAAATAAAAAGACACTCCTACTTCCTCTCACTTTCATACTTCCTCCTTTCCCCAAATTACTAATGGTATGTAAAATTTTGAAACATCAATATCTCCTTCTGTATACAGCTCATGGCCTGAAAAAACCCAGCACAGAGCGGATATCCAATATGTATTTACTGAATGAATGATTCAACATAAATTGCTCCCCTGTTCCTAATAATAGGTACTTCACAAATATTACCTAATTTAATGCTTACAATATCCCCAAAACTATTATCATTCCCATTTTAGAAAGGAAGAAACACAAAATCACAAAGGCCAAACAGCTTGAGTCACAGGGCTGACCATCTGCAGGGCCAGGGCTGGAAGGCAGTTCCGACAAATTCTGAAGCAGGTATCATGCTACAGCCCCATGATGCTCCTGCTCTCAAGTTCACAAAAAAAGTTTTATGAAAAGGTAGGACTTGTGATACCTTGAAGGATGACCAGGACACAAGCATACTACTAACCCAAAGGAATGAACAGAATTCAAAACAGAAGACAGGCAGCAAGGAACCAGTTTGGGAAATGCTGTCTAGTGTCCTTTCCCTACAACAAGCATTGAACTTAAGAGAAGGGATATAGGTACATAAGAGATTTGGAAAAAATTAATGTAGTAGCAAAAATGAAAGTAAGAAAGTAATAGAATGGATAAATTTGGAGACAGAATAATTCATAAGTCAAGGAGTAGTGAAGTTTAGTGTATGAATCATGACTGAGAAATGAAAAAGAAAGGACATAGGGAAACAAAGAACTGACAAGAATCAACTAAAATAAAGAAATAAAAGAACTGCCAATACAGTAATTGGAAGAAACATGATGCCATTAAGAAATTTTGTTTTCGGGCACCTGGGTGGCTCAATGGGTTAAGCCTCTGCCTTCACCTCAGGTCATGATTTCAGGGTCCTGGGAACGAGTCCCTCATCTCCTGCATCCGGCTCTCTGCTCAGCAGGGAGCCTGCTTCCCCCTCTCTCTCTGCCTGTCTCTCTGCCTACTTGTGATCTCTCTCTCTGTCAAATAAATAAATCTTAAAAAAAAAGAAGAAGAAATTTTGTTTTCTACGTTTCAGCAATGTGTGTGACAAGTTAATAATCAGGAAAAAAATTCTTTTTAATTTTTAATTTAATTACTTAAGAAAAAATAGGGAATCAAGAGAAGTGGAGATGCTTCACAGTTAATTCCCAGACATCTCTGCCTTGGTCCACCCGTAACATATCAAAAAAATCATTTATAAAAATCATAAAGGAGTTTTACAAGACATGTCTAACATGTGTAAAGAATATTAAAATGTTATTTAATGTTTAATGACAAACAACTCAAGTCCATAACAATATACTATAAAACATATGCACCTACCAAGTCTGCTCAAATGAGAAAAATAAATGTCTGAAGGTTACCAACATCATTATTTTATGAACCAAACGGTAAAATCTGAAAATATCACATATTACAAACTAAACCAATACTTATCAAACTTCTGCACCAAAGTATTGGAATTTATCAAATATTTTAGTTTCTCTAGTTTTATCTTTAAATTTCCTGTTAACTTTACCTTAGTATTACAATATATTCATGTTTGTAATTATACATTAAAAATGACTTACCAGAGATTAAAATTGATGCTTCAAAAATATAGGTCATTTTAATCCTGTGGCTTTTGATTTTTCCTGGCTGAAAGCCATAAAAACCACAGAAGGATAAAGTTTAAAAAGCATACAAATAAATAAAAATGTTTTATAGAAATACGTGAAGCAATGATATTAAACTGATGACTATTCAAAAACAAAAGCAGTAAGTCTCTAAAATAGGTAGCCTCCAAAATAAAAGAAATATTAGGATAATTGAAGATTCCAAATATAAAAAAGACTTTAAATGTATATACATCCCCCAAAAAGTAGAGAAGTAAAAGTTCAACCATATGAAAAGGCTATTTTCACAATGAGAACCACTGTACAGTCACTAACTATGATTTTATAGAGGTTTTTAACATATTTAAAAACACAAATCACTATGTTAACTAAAAACATTAAATCATGTACATATATGCAAATAGATACATCTCAAATACATACAAGAAGAAAAAAACTAAAATTTTTATCTCTAGGAAAATAAATAGAAGGTTTTTTGTTGTTGTTGTTGTTGTTTTGGGTTTTTTTTGCCCCAGGGGTACAGGTCTGTTAATCATCAAGCTTACACCTTTCACAGCACTCACCATAGCACAAACCCTCCCCAATGTCCATAACCCATCCACCCTATCCCTACATTCCTACCCCCCCCCCAACCCTGTTTGTTTCATGAGATTAAGAGTCTCTTATGGTTTGTCTCCTTCCATATCCCATCTTGTTTCATTTTTTCTCTCCCTACCCCCCCCACGACCCCCTGCCCTGCCCCTCAAGTTCCTCATATCAGAGAAGCAGTTTTATGTTCTTTACATCATCCAACATTTGCCATTTTTCTAACTTAGCATACAAACAGGATTTACAACAAAGCAGAACAATGACAAGTCTTGGTAAAAGGGGCTCTTTTGCTAATAAACAGGCACTGAAAATGAAAGAGCCCTAACCATTTTTTCTTACAGTGAAAGAATAATTTTAAATATAAAAAGAGGTAACTAAAAACTTAATTCTGTAGACTTAAATTAGCCTTCCCTCACGGTCTTTCACAATTTTTTTAATTCTTTTTTTTTTTTTTTGAGCAGACAGCACTCATTTTTTATTTTAAACATCAGAGTACATATTACAAACTGGAGGCCTCAACAGAACTAGGTAATAGGCCATGGGTATGGTATCTGTTATGTCACTCTTTGTACAAATAGTTCATGTTTTAAAAAATACTGCTAATTCTAATAAAAATAAGATGGAGTATAAAATAGATATAAAAGGAAACAAGTAAACAAATTGGGAAATTATAATGTCCCAAGATATGAAAGATTCTAAATGTGAGATTTAGGCTTGCCTTCTGTTTCTCTTATTATTGGCAAAACAGATGGGTAATTTCAGTTTTTTATGATTTTTCTTTCTATGCAAGTCTTATAAAAGCTAAGAAAAGACCTATCGTTTAAATCCTATTTCAGTTCAAATTGTAAGTCATAACGTGAAAAGTAAAGGCATCCCTATAGTGCTTTGTAATATGCTAAATATTTTATGTAGCAAGTTATGTGATCCTCACAATAATCTTAGAATGAATGTTAGCTCAAGTTTAAAGATAAATGTCCACACCCTCTAGGTTGTACAGTAAAAAAAAAAAAAAAAAAAAAGTGTTGATGAGAATGTGGAGAAACTGGACCCTTTGTATACTGCTGGTGGGAATAAAAATGAGGCAGCCTCTATGGAAAACAAATGGCAGTTCTTCAATAAGTTAAACCCATAATTACAGTATGAGCCAGGAATTCCACTCCCAGGTATTGCCAATGGCTGGGGTTTTTTTGTGGGGGTAGGAGGGTAATGCAGTGAGGAGGAGTAGGAAGCAACTGCTTAATCAGTATGGGGTTGCTTTGAGGTGATGGAAAAGCTTTGGAACTTTTAGTAACTAGACAGCTGCACAGCACTGTGAATGTACTTTTTTAAAAAAAAAAAGATTTTATTTATTTATTTATTTGACAGAGAGAGCAAGAGCGCACAAACAGGGGGAACAGCAGAGGGAGAGGGAGAAGCAGACTCCTTGCTGAGCAGGGAGCCTGAGGCAGGACTCCATCCCAGGACCCTGACTGAGATCATGACCTGAGCTGAAGACAGACGCTTAACCAACTGAGCCACCCAGACACCCCACTGTGAATGTACTTAATGCCACTGAATTGCCACTTTAGAATAGTTAAAACAGCAAACCTTATGTGTATCTGACTATATTTTTAAATGGGGGAAGAAGTGTCTTTGGTGGAGTTCCTGAGAAACAAAGGCTAATATGAGAATACTTTGGAAGTGATTGAGGGAGTGCTTTTAATAAAAAGTTCAAGAAAGTGCATAAGGCAAGAAAGCCACAGGTGCAGCTAAAGTGTAACCTCATCCTGATCCCACAGTGAACCATGGAGTCTAAATGACCATGTACTCATTGCCCGTAACAGTCAGCCACTGGCTACAGGTCACCCACCCGCACCTGGGGAATGGGGGAACATAATGTTCCAGGCATCTCTGGGTAAGGCAGCTCCAAAGAATTCTGTGGAGGTGTTTACTGCTGAGAATTGTCAGTCACCAGGTCTGCAGGTGAGGGATAGGCAAAAATCCCATCCAGGTAAAAGGATCTGGGTATGGCACCAATAGCACCGACTCTAATAAGGAAAACTGAGGCTGAGAAACTTGAGTGACTTATCTAGGATCACACGGCAAATATAACTACAGCTTGGGACTTACTCTCTTCATCTTGTAATTCATGCTCTTCTCCAGTCTAGCTTTGCGTAATTTCAACCCATTAAAAAACAATGGTGAATTCATCTTGTCTGTCTGTTGCTCATCCCTTTATCTTTTCCTTCTTATTTTGAGTTTTTGTTTCATCGGTACAGTGCTCTGCTTTGTTTTGTTGAGAGAGGGTGAGGAGATGGTTCCTTAACCTCTGCTGAAGTGGCCTTTGTGTTAGTTCTGGTCCCCACCTAGCCGACTCCTAGTTCACATCGCAGCACCTGGCAAAAGTGCCTGCTCCCAATATGTCTCCTTCAACACCCTGTTCAGAGCTAGATTCTGAACTATGCTTGCAAGACTGACCTTGCAAACACAAGAATTATCTTGTGCTTGACAGCAAGAATCAATTGGGTTTACCCATCTTTCCATTACTAACATACAGCACCTGCTAGAAAGCTGGTAAAGGTTGGTTCAATTAAACTCTACAGGCATACCTCAGTTTACTGTGCTGCACTTTATTGCACTTGGCACTGCAGTTTTTACAATGCAAAGGTTTGAGGCAACCCTGTGCTGAGCAAGTCTGCTGGTGCCATTTTTACAACAGCATTTGCTTATTTTGTGTCTTTGTCACATTTTGGTAATTCTTACAAGATTTCAAACTTTCTCATTATTATTACATTTGTTATGGTGATTTGTGGTCTGTGATTAGAACTCACTGAAAGCTCAGAGGATGGTTAGCATTTTTTAGCAAAAAAGTATTTTTTAATTAAGGTATGTATTTTTATTTTTTTTAAGATTTTCTTATTTATTTGAGAGAGAGCACACAGAGAGAGAGTGAGAGGAAGAAGAAAGCTCCCCACTGAGTGAGAGCCCCACAAGGGGCTTGTTCCCAGGACCCTGAGATCATGACCTGAGCCAAAGGCAGCTGCTTAACTGACTGAGCCACCCAGGTGCCCCAAGGTATGTATTTTAGACATAATGCTACTGCACACGTAACAGACTACAGTATAATGTAAACACAACTTTTATAAGGACTGGGAAACCAAAATAATCACGTGATCCACTTTATTGTGATACTCACTTTGTTGCAGTGGTCTGGAACCAAACCTGCAGTGTCTCCATACACCTGTACTTTGTGTTAATATAACTAAAAAGGAACCTTAAGTGTAGAGAATTTTCTTTATCTCTATATTTTAAATGCCCTTTATTCAAGTGGATTTCCTTATTTATTATAGAAAAGTTGCATAAATCTGCTACAAGGCACCTGACCACCCATAAACCACGGGTAGGATCAATGACAGACTAGAGTCACTCACATGAATTGGATGCTATGTAAATGGAAAAGAATATATACTTTTCTCCATTTAAATGAATAAATACCAACATCTAATAATTACATTTCACTTAGAATAGATCAAAAGACATTTAATACTGGTTTCTACAGGAAAATGTTACAGATAATAGTAACTTCTCTCTACCCACCCATCCAAATTAAAGAGCTCTAATTTTGAAAAACAGTTTAGCACTGTGAGGAATTTTATTTATTTTAAATAATTTAAAGGAAAGATAAATTACTACAATAATTAGTCAATAATTATGCTGAAAGAGACACATTTCAATGTAATTAAATCCAAAAAAACTAAACTTTTATTCAGTTTTTCCACTATTTTATCATTATGTTTGGCATTAATGATACCATTTGCTATTTTGAGTGTTCCATTGCTCTAAAAGGCTAATATCATTTTCCTAAAACTAAATAGACTATTAGCAAGAGCTATTTCAAAGCTATACCAACAGACCTCAAAAAGTTTTTTTTAAAAAGTTCCTAACAAGAAAGGTGAAGGAGGAAGGTAATTAGGAGTAAGAAAATAAAAGAAACAACATTCAAACTGAGAGCAGAAAAATATAAATAGAAAAGCTTTCCAGATGTTTGTGTTCAGTTGTTGAGTATTCTAACCAAATCATTTTAATGGGTAAGAATGTCAAAAAGATTTTAGAAAGCAAATGAACAAAGCCACTACACCTAGTTTTCCTTTTACTTATTTTTTAATGCAATCAATGGTACAAAATCATCACCAGTCCATAATATACTTATCATTAAAATACACTTAAGCGCTCAAAGAACGCAAATGGCAGAGGAAGTCAACAAGCTGAAATTCTTATTCCTTGAAACATTTAAAAAACCCAACTGAAACGCTGAAAGCAAAGGCAGTGTGGGTTCCATTACTATTAAATCCATGGCCTGATCTTCTGATTCTCAACATGTTTCACCAGAAATCACTACTGAGTAGGCTTCTTCTTCAGGTTTTTTGTTTGCTTGTTTGCTTTTCAAGGAAAAGTTCAAGAATTATGGAAGCAATATTTATCTTTAAGTATAAAGCCTGGAAAGCAATGTGGCTAATCATGGCTCACAGATATTTCCAAACTAAGATTCAAGGCTACCTCCATTATTCAAAGTAAAAAATACCAGCTTTTAGCTATAAATAAGAACCAAAAGCATTCACATTACTGGAATGTAATTCATTTTATCTCACCACCTGCATTTATAAATAATCTTTTTAAAAAACACAAAATATCATGGTCTTTTCATACCAACTCCAATATAACTGCAATATTTGTTATTTCCATGCATTATTTACTGTACGTCATGATTTAGTGCTATGACAGTCAGAAAGTACATATGATTTGTTATATTTATTGAGTTACAAAACCTTTTCATGAATATATTCACTTAAATTCAGTTAGATAAGGCTACTCTCAATGCTCAACAAAATGTGCACTCTGTCAATTAGTTTATGAACAGAACTGCATGCTGCATAAACTACCAACTTCCATCAATGATTTTTAGAGTTCGCTTTCCTTCTATCATTTTGATTGATTCAGGCTCTCTTTCAACTACAAAATCCTCCTGGTTTCCTCTAATAATACATCCTCCACACTGCTATCAAATCATCTATGCCTGTATCATGTCACTTCCTTCCTCAAGAAAATCTAATAATGGTTCCTTTTAATTTTGAACATAAAGTTCAATCAACTTACATAGTTTAACAAGAAAGGTCCTTCCTGATTAACCTCTGTCTACCTTTCCAGACTCTTCTCTAGCCATCTTTCACCCAACTTTTCCCCCAGCATCCTAAAATCGAGTGCAACTCACAAAATGCTGCATGTTGTTCCATGTGATCTTGCTCCTTAACATTCCTTTTCATATTTCCCACCTCTTGCCTTTCCTACCTACAGGTGTTGAGTCAACTCCTAATAGTCCTTCAAATTCAGCTAATTTTCACCGATTCTGAATAATTTTCACTGAATCCCACAGTCTGGCTGAAATTACTTTTCCACCACTACCTAGAGTACCATGTTTATGTCACAATATTGAACACACAGTATTATACATTCATGGATTTATTTGTGTGCTCCAAATATAAATTTATATTGACTTGCAAATATGCTTTAACTCTGTAGTCTCAGAACACAGAGCTTAATATTTAATCCATAATTAGTGTTTATTAAATGTTGATAGAATGAACAAATGATGAATGATGCTAAACTTTTAAATTCCACATTTTAAGATAATGCTCTCTATAAAATTGTTGTAAAAAAGGTTCTGACTTCTGGTTTCCAGGCTGACACGTAAACAGGTTGGAAGGCGTCACTGTCTTCCTCAAGATAAGAAAAAAGCTAAACAAACTGAAAATCAACCACTCTTCTTAAATCCATCAGAGATTTGAGGTCACAGGGCAAACCAGTGTGGTAAATACGGGAGAAGACAGACAAATGAATACAAAGAGTTACAGCTTCCCAGAAGCAGAACCCATAAATGGAACCAGGTAGGGACACTTAAAGGGTAAGTATTCATTAATTGCTAAAGATTATGCATGGACTAGCAAGAAAGACAGAAACTCAAGGTAGCCCAGCCTTGGGAGGTAGGAGGGTACCTACACACTGCTGTGTTTTACCTTCCAGAGACCCACCATGTTCTCATGGTGAATACCAAGGGAAAAATCCCCTCCAGGAGGGGAAAGAGGAAAGTAATCATTTTGAAAAAGCTCCAGGGTACTCTGTTCTGCTGAACAAAAGCCCTTAGAGGGAACTATTTACCATAATCGAACCAACTTGCATTACACCAAAAACTGACTGCCCTAGAGAAAGGAAAACACCCAACATCAGGACCCACTAGAGTCTTTGGAATGGGAGAAGGGAAATATCCAACTCCAACCTCATCTAGCCTTACATATGCAGAAAAAAAATACTCAACCCCTGCTCCTCTAGCCTTCCATTTAACCCAGAGTGAGGTGAGGAGAGAGGGGAGGAGAACAAGAGAAGCACTTATGAAAGTCACAAGCTCACTAAAAGACTAAAAACTAAGCACAGAATTATACTACACTTTCCCTTCTGCCATCCCTACTGCCACATCAATCAGCTTCTTCCACAATAAGAGTAGACCTGAAAGACCCAAACGTCTCAGACTCTACTTAAGAAGGAGTCTCAAGGGAACCTCAACAACAATAGTAGAAACAAAAACAGGGACACTCAAGAAAACTTTTGTCTTTGGCACTATGGCCACAGCAACAGTAAACACAGCCTAACTCCCAGCAACATAGACATATAAGCTTCAAACTGAAGGCCTACCTACCTGTTTCTTTTATCAGATATATCACATCTGACTTTCAACAAAAAATTACAAGACATTCTAATTAGGCAAAACACCAATCTGAAGAGTTAAAGCAAGAATCAAAACTAGACTTAGATATGGTGGAAATTTAAAAATCATACTAAAATTTACATTAACAATGACTAGTATGCTAAAGGCTATAATGGAACAAGTGGACGTCAAGCAAGAACATGGGTAATGTAAGCAAAGAGAAGAAAACACTAAATAAATGAATAATTTTAAAAGAAAAGCTAAAAAAATAAATTCAAACCACTTTAAAAATAAAATGAATGGGCTCATCAGTAGATTAAACATGGTAGAGGAAAGAATCACAGAGCTCGAAGATATGTCAATAAACTTCCAAAATTGAAAGGTGAAAGATAAAAGAATAAAAAAGACAGAAAAGAATATTCAAGAACTGGGGGGAAATTACCCAAAAAGTAACATACATGTAATGGTACTACCAAAAGGAGAAGAAAGAGAAAAAGGAAAGAAGAAATAGTTGAAGTAAAAATGGCTGGGAATTTTCCAAAATTAAGGACAGACACCAAACCACAAATCAACCAAGTTCAGAGAACACCAAGCAGGATAAATACTGAAATATTGACACCTAGGCATATCATATTTACACTGTAGAAAATTAAATAGAAAATCTTGAAAGAAGTCAGAAAAATACATACACACACACACACACACACACACACACACACACACACCCCAAAACCTTAGCTATAGGTCAAAGTAAGAGTCACAGTGGACTTCTCTGCAGAAACTAAGCAAGCAAGGAAAGAGATGAATGAAATATTTAAAGTGTCGAAAGAAAAAAAAAAAACTTAGAATTGTGTCCAGCAAAACTATTTTTCAAAAGTAGCAAACTAAAAACTCCCTCCCCTCTCTCCCTTTCTCTCATACACACACACACACACACACACACACACACACACTCTCTCTCTCTCTCTCTCTTGAGGCAATTCATTACTAGTTAACCTGCCTTGAAAAAATGTTAAAAGAAATTCTTCAAAGAAAAAGATATGTCAGAAACACAGATCTATATAAAGAAAAGGATACTGTAGCAGACAAGGAATAAATAATTATTAATTGATCTAACAAGTAACAGCTTGGTCAAAATAATAACAATAATGTACTCAATGACTATAGCATACTATATATAAGTGAAATGAATGACAGCAAAGCTTTTTTTTTATTTTAAGATGTTATTTATTTGTCTGAGAGAGAGAGTGAGAACACAAGCAGGGGGAGCGGCAGGCAGAGGGAAAAGCAGGATCCTCATTGAGCAAGGAGCCCGATGCAAGACTGGATCCCAGTACCTAGGATCATGACCTGACCAAGTGCGCCACCCAGGCATCCCAACAGCAAAGCTTTATAAAGGAGGGAAATACTGTTTTATAAGGAACTTGTACTACGTATAAAGCCATATATTGTTATTTCAAACTGGAGTTGAGTAAGTTTTAAATGTATATTCCAAACTCTAGAATAACCACTAAAAAAAGTTCTTACAAAAAGGAAAGAAAAGTTTAATTGATATATTAGGGGAGGAAAGAAAATGTAATCATATAAAATGCTCAATTAACAGAAGGAAAAAGATTTAAAAGTGGGAAACCCTTCCCCCAAAAGAAACAAAATCAAGGGCAATAATAGACTATAGCTACAAACATGGCAGATAATAATCCAATTATTCAATAAAAACATGGGCCAAAGACAAAGTCTCAAAAGAAGTTTAAAAATACTTCAGACTAAATGAAAAGGAAAATAAAACCCATCAAAATTTGTAGATGCAGAAAGAGAAGTGTTTAGAGGGACTGATCCCATTTATGCACATATCAGAAATGAAGAAAGATCTAAAGTCAATAATCAAAGCTTCCACCTTAGGAAAATAGATAAAGGACAAATTTAACTCAAAACTGGGAGACGAAATAATAAAACTTCAAACCAAAACTAAAGCAATTAAAAATGGGAAATCAAAAGAACTGATGAAATCAAAAGCTGGTTTTCTTGGAAAAAAAATAAATTTATAAACCTCTAGCCATATTAAGAACAAAAGAAGATACAAATTACATGGGAAATGAAAGAGGGAACATCACTACTTATCACATGGACATTTAAAAGGATAACAAAGAAACACTATAAACAACTCCATGCCCAGAATTTGAAAATGCAGACAAAAGAGACCAATTCATTGAAAGACACAGCTACCAAAACTTAAACAAAGAGAAGTAGATAACCTGATTAAGTCTATATATATCCTCAGAATTGAATAAATAATTAATAACCTCCCAAAACAGAAAGCGCCAGGCCAAGACAGCTTCACTGGTAACTTCTACCAAACAATTCTCTACAATTCTCTAGTCTCATGCAGAGGGAACACTTCGTAACTCATTCTCTGAAGCTAGCATTACCCTAATACCAAAAGCAGACAGACATTACAAGTAAGGAAATATACAAAATAGTATCTTCCATGAACAGGGATGAAAAAAAAATCCTCCAAAAAATATTAGCAAGTCCAATCCAATAATGTATAAAAAAGGATTACATGCCATGATGAAATAGAGGATTTATTCTAGGTATGAAAGGGTCATTCGAAATTTGAAAATCAACTGATATAATCCATCACATCAACAGGCTATAGAAGAAAGAACATATGTTCCTTTCAATAGATATGGAAAAAGCATTGACAAAATTCAACACCATTTGTGATAAAAATTCTCAGCAAACTAGAAATAGAGGGGAACTTTCTCAACTTGATAAAGAACATTGGCAAAAAACTTACCAGCTAATGTCATACCTAATGGTGACAAACTAGATGCTTTCCTAGTAAGATCAGTAATAAGGCAAGACTATCTCTTTCACCATTCTTATTCAACATCATACTGGAAGTTCTGGCTGATATAAGCCAAGGAAAGAAAATAATAGAAATGAAGATTGGAAAGAAAGAAAGAAAACTGCCTCCTCACACGTGACATGAACATCTATGCAAAAAATCATAAAAAAATCAACAAAACACTCCTGGAAATAAAAAAAATAAGGTAATTAATAGCAAGGCTGTAGAATACAAGATCAATATATGAAAACCAATTACTTTCCTAAGTACCAGCAATCAATAACTGGAATTTGAAACTAAAAAAAAAATTATATTGGCATAAAAAATGAATATGTAGGTATTAATCTAACAAAATACACAGAAGATTCTTAGGAGGTAAACTAGAAAACTCTGATGAGCATGATCAAAGAAGACCTAGAAGATCTAGAAAAATGTTTTAGTAACCAGAGGAAAATATTGAGATGTCAGTTTTCTGCAACTGGATCTACAGATTCAAAGCAATCCCTATGAAAATCCCAATAAGTTACTTTATGGAGAATCAATATTCTATCACTATAACATAATAAAGCTATACTATTCAAGCCAGTGTGGTCCTGGCAAAAGAGCAGACATCTAAGCCAATGGAACAGAACAGAGAACTCAGAAAAAGATCCACATAAATATAGTCTACTGATCTTCATCAAAGGCTTGAACTACTGCTGGAATAACTGACAAATTAATGTAAAAGAAATTAACAACTAAAGTGTCCACCAACAAATATGTGTATAATCAAAATGTGGCATATTCAAAGAACTCTTAAAGAACTGAATACAAAATAAATTAAAAATAGAACAAATATCTCAACAGATACCTCCTAAAGAAGATATATACATGCAAATAAGCATATGAAAAGACGCTGAACATCATTTGTCATTGAGGAATTGCAAAATTAAAACGAGGAAGTACCACTATACATCTATTAGAATGGCTAAAACCCAAAACAGTGAGAACAAGCAGCGCTGACAACAATGTGGAATAATCATTACAGGTAGGAATGCAAAATGACACAGGCAGTTTGGACAACAGTTTGACAATTTCTTACAAAGTTAAACCTTTGGTTTGGTTAAGTCTTACCAAACAATCTAGCAATCAAATTCCTAAGTATTTACCCAAATGTCTACACAAAAACCAGTACTCTCATTGATAAGAGCTTTATTCATAATTGACAGAAACTGGAAGCAAACAAGATGTCCTTCTATAGTTGAATGGATAAACTGTGATACATTCATACATGAAGTATTATTCAGCAGTGAAAAGAAATCAGTGATGAAGCCACAAAAAAGACATGGCACCTTAAATGAATATTGCTAAGTGAAAGAATCCTGTCTGAAAAGACTGTATTTTCTATGATTCCAACTATATAATATTTTGAAAAAGACGACACTATAGAGACAGTAGAAAGGCCAGTACCTAAAATGGATAAGATGATAAATTCTATGTTACGTGTATTTAATCAAAACTTTATGGAGATTTTTTAGGGAAAAATATTCTGTCAGATACTATAACATATATAATGTAATACACATAAAATTATGCATTTGATAAAACCTATCGAACTGTACAAAATAAAGAATAACCTTAATGTAAACTATTGAATTTACTTAACAAAAATGTATCAGTATCAGTTCATTCATTATAATGAACACAGGACACCAATGCAAGATGTTGATAATAGGGGAAAAGGGACTTGGGGGAGGAAAGGTGGTATATGGAAACTCTGTGCTTACTGCTCAATTTTTCTGTGAAATTAAATTGCCCTAAAAAAAAGGTATTAATGGTATTAATTTTTAAAAAACTAGTTTGACATTTATCAGTATTAAACCTGATAAAGATTTCATGTAGTAAATGACTACACAGAAATGCTGTCACATATATCAGTAATACTGAATAATCCATAAGTTATTTCAGAAATATGCAATCTTTAGGATACTTAATTTGAAAAAAATTGGATAGCTAAAAAACAAGCAAGAGTCCTAGAGATTTAAAATAGTACAAAGAGATAGCAAAATACAGTAATTCTTCATTTAACCACTAATCTTTAGGCCAGATTTTATTCTTCAAAGGTTAATTTTCCTAATAAATGCATATTATAATTTTAAATGCCAAACCATTTTTTGTTAATTTTAGATGAAAATCTTCCTTATATAAATTTTAAGTATTTATCTTTTTCAATAAAGTATACTTAATAAAATGTTCCTCCTGTCTACTAGTTTATTAAATTGCTGTAACACAGTGATACCTTTTAAAATCTATTAAGGCAAACTTCCTTAAAAAATAATAATATTAATAAATAAACTCTATTAAGGTAGATAGGACACTTTGAACTCACACTGATGATGCTTTTTGAGTTTCTATATATTATATATTTATGTTTCATTGCCAGACAAGCTATTCTTATTACTTATAATGATCTGAGAGTCTTTTTTATAATTAAGTATTGGAGAAAGGGGACAAATGTAAAAGCAGTCATGTTAAAACTTTATAAAAAACGAAGGCAAGGAGGCAGAATCCCTGTTTATTAACTAGTATAGCACAGATTCAGAGCTTTTAAGAGAGGAAGAAGGGTGGAAGGTTGCTCCTTTGTGATGAAATTACATGATATCTACGTAATAATTTTCAACTGCCTGATCCTTAGCTATGTGTGTAATAACTGAAATTGCTTAAAATGCTAGTGGATAAAATAAGGTGTTCAATAATTGAATCATGAACTTTTGCTTAAAGCTACCTCATTTCTGTATAGCTCATTATTTAAAACTTAAAATATTAATACACTACAGGCCTCAAATTCAGATCAGAATATGGATTCATTTGCTCTTCATCGGTTTTAAAAAAAAAAAGGTACTTTCCCTGTTCAGTTGTTGTAATCAGCAGCAGCAGCCAATAAAAAAATACTCAGTCTACCTAATGTAGATGAATCTTCAGAAAACTAATTAATTTTGGATATAATGTCCAATGATGGGTACAATGAATGTTCTGGAGATTAATACCAAAAATAATTAATTCCTTTTTCTACTCAGATTTAAATTCAAATATAAATGGAAAACAGGGGAAACAGTGCATCACAATCACTAATAAAATGTCTTCACATCTTTATTAGTAATGAACTAGATAAATAGTAAGATTTATGATAATGTGGGAATAGTCTATAATCAAGATTTATTTGGATTCCAACCTTATCCTTAAAAAGATCTCAGTGCCTTATAAAATCTATTCACAATATATAATAATTACAAGACCAAGACGAAAATGCACTGCTCAATTCAACACAGTTCCCAAGACCCATTCATGTGATCTTTAACATAATAAACTGAAACAGAACACAAAAATTTTTGTAACTACTTTAAGAAGGAATTCCCCTATAACATGTAAATTAAAAGTTTGATCATTATTTCAAACTCTTCTTGCCTGTTTCATAAAAGAGGCTCTCCACTGGCCACAGATTTCTGTATATAAAGCATAGGTGGCAGGAGTGAGCAAATCTGGCAGGCCAGCTGCCAGCTTACATATACAAAGTTGTACTGGAGCGCAGCCAATGCCCATTCATTTACTTATTGTCTAATTTACTTATCTGCTTTCACACTACAGTGCAGAGATGAATAGTAGACAGAAACCCTACAGTCTACAAAGCCAAAAATATATTCTATCTGGCCCTTTACAGAAAAAACGTACAGACCCCTGACAGGGTATTAACTAATATAACACAGATTCAGGATGAGTAATTTGCATATGGAGATAACAGTCTTCTCATTAAAATACTTCTTGACACAGTATAATTTAATAGCATAAACAAGTTAATTAAGTCAGTACTTACAAAATACCATTTCCAATTTATGTTTTCCATGTATAAACTTGTGGAAATTAGTTGTTTTACTGTGAAAAGCATTTAAATGTAAAAAATAAAACTATAAACTAAAATCTAAAATCACTATGTAAAGCCCAGGCTATTCATACTGACTCGTTTTTTAAAACTGACTATATGAATAAATAAAATTTCCCCAGCTATTTGATTTCAACTTGAAATCAAATCCCTACACAACTTTTCCACAAAATGCTTCACCTTTCACAACTCACTATTTAAGGTGAATAACAGTAAAATGAATGTCTGTATACCCTTTGCCTGGATTCACCAATTGTTAACATTGTGCCACATTTGTTCTGTGTATTTATTCGTGTTTGACTTCGTGAAAATAACTCATCATGCACCCTTATTAAGAATAAGGGTATTTTCCTATATACATGCAATAGCATTATCACACTTAATAAATATTCCGCAGTATCATCAATATCCAGGCCATATTGTAGTTTCCCCAAATATACTACAAATGATTTATAAAGTTCTTTTTTAAAAGCTAGCATCCAATCAGGATCCACATACATGACCAATTGCTGAGAGGAAAGGGCCAAAGTTTTCTTTAAACAATCTTTTTGTGTATATGTTCTCTCTTCGTTCTATAAACTTGTTCTCTGGAAAAGCTGTAGGAACACAATTTCCCCAGTGCTTTCCTAGCAGAACCATTCAGCAATGAAAGGGTATCACGATAACAGTGGAGAGGAAACCGAATTTCCAATTATCTTGATAGATTCTATTTTCCCTATGAAAATATCTAAAATGAAACAGTAATCTTACCTTAGTGGGATACAGTTTTTAAATATACCTAACAAACATTCAGCGATCATCAAGTCAAAAGTCTTATGACCAATTACCTGCCAGGACTCAAGAATCTTTAATACTGTTCCTAATAATAAGAATTATGAATAATTATCCAAATCGTCATCTTATTAAAAAAAACATTTTATACAAGTCTAAAAGAGTGCTTTTACTGGCCACTTGGTTGCCAGTTTCAGAAGACTAAACATACTCTTTTATAAATGTATAGTCAATTTTATAAAGTTTACTAAAATGATAAAGTTTTAATCATTCCATAAAGACTAGACAGCTTGCATATTATACCTATTCATTTAGAAGTTGACCTCTTGGCAATCTGTTTCAATGTTTTCAAGCTTTTACTAAAGTGTAAAAACATTTTGAACAATGCCTTATTATATCAAAATTATAAAAATATGTACTTCTGAACAAGAACCACAATTTTTTCTTACTAATGTAATTAAAGTATATGAATAATTTAACCTTTTTTTCATAATTTATTTAATCTTAAAGTTCAAACTAGAGCAATTTTTGATTACCAAACTTACTGGGAAATTGAGACTTCCAATGGCAATACCATCAAATTTATAAAAACAAAAAAAATCAGTATTTTAAATGTGATCCATTTTCAATATATTTTCTACACTGTTAATTATGGCTGAACACAGAGTATTTTCCAGAATAAATTACACACAAGGCTTAACAAAGATAGACCTAAATCTACAATAGCCTTTACTGAAACCAATGAAAAATCTATACACAGCAATGAAACTGGCATGCAAATAAAAGAACTGTCAAGACATGGATCCCTAAAAATAACCCTACAATAACTATTTTAAAGGCTGTGTGTGGTCTCACCCATATATTTTGGCAAGATGCACTTTCTCCAACCGCAGCTAGATTCATCCAAAAGCAGTGGCACTGGAGAGCCTCTGTCTCACCTGTCAAAGTTGAAGAACGTTGTTCCAAAGACCACCATGCGTCCATGGAGAAAAGCCACAGTACTACAGCTGTTATTGATAAGCAGTCTCTAAAGGAGAAAATACTTCAAACAATTAAGCAAATCATCCTTAATAGAGATACAGACAGACAATTTATTAATGTTCAAATGATGAGATGACAAATACCATGCCCAGTATGAAACAGAGACAATTTCATACACTGGAATACTAAGAGGCGATCTTTCATAAGTAACATTAACTTGATAGTCTATTATCTCCCTAATAAAATTTCTAAACATTATCAATTCAAAACCCTATTATGTTCCCTTATTTAAATCTTAAAAAACTTCCCTTATAAAACCTCCAAATTCATCTAAACTACTAAGGTCCTAAACCATCAAAATTGCTAAAGTCTGACAGCTAAGAGCAGAGATGATTAAGATTTATAAACAGAAACCCTAAGTATATTGAAACCTGACTTTTTAAGAAGATATCCTAATATCTTTATCAACCACATTATAAAAGCAGTTTACATCTTTCCTTTAAACTAACCTCCCTACACTAAAGCATATGGATTGATGATCAGGTAAGCTATAGGTAGGTTAATAAAAATAAAAAGAAACAGCAAGAAAAACAATTACTTTGAAAAGAAATATGCCTCAGTGGACAACTGAAGTCACAACCTAAGCCCCAATCCAAACCTGGCAATAAAAAACAACTTAAAACAAAATGTAAAGAAATACACCTGGTTAGATAAAAAGTTTAAATAATCATGACAAATATATCTCACAATTAACTTTCTTTTCCTACTAGATCATAATGTCCTTTAACCCTTTTTAATACTGCAACAACTCAATTGAAAAAGAAAGCGGGTATCATTTTGTGCCTTTTTCAGTAAAGTTAATACCCAAAAGGTTCTCATTATAAGACAGTTTCACCTACAACCAAGTCTCACTGCACAAAGGCCAAATTACTGCAGGGCTCCAATGTATTATATGATGTCCTACGGTTTCATTTAACTATATTCTCCAAGTACAAAGGTTCCAAAGAGATTAGTTTCACTTTTCCCTAGATATATTTAGTCCATTAACTAGTATAGTTGGGATATTATTTTTCTTTGGTTTTGTCAGTAGCATGTTTGATATAAATTTTATTAAGTGGCTGTATATGTAACATTGCATTGTGGGTAGTAGTTTCCTGCTTTAGCCTAGCCACATCCTCAGCTGTCATATGAGCATATTTCCCATATTTTCTGCAAGTTCTCGCCTTTTTTTCCTTCTTAGAAAAGTGACAGCATTAGAAGATGAATTGTTCTAATAATTATAAGAAATATGAATTATTTATACAACTACACTAAATGCAGTATGGACCACTCTATACTTCAAAGAACAAAGGCGGGAAAAGGAATGCTCATAATTAAAGTGTTAAACTCATGTGAAACAACGTGTTAAAAGTAAATTAACAGAGGAAGGAATTAAAAATTATTAAAAGAAAGAAAATCTCTAATCAGATGCCAATACCATCCAACAAATGAGGTGTACTATATGGGTACAGAACAATGATTTGCCTTGAATGCTAGAGGCTTCAAAGCCACCAGGTCTTCATTAGTGAAGATTAATGTTAGTATCCCCTACTAGAACCTTTAAGAATTTACTTTAAGACTTTTTAGAAATGTCAAAAGAGAGAAAGAGAAACAAGAAAGGAGGAGAAAAAAGAAAAAAAAAAAAAAGCCTGGAGGAGAAAGGGAAGAAAAAAAGAGAGAATTTAGTATTTTCTTTTTTTTTTTTTTTAANTTTATTTCACAGAGGGGGAGAGATCACAAGGAGGCAGAGGGGCAGGCAGAGAGAGAGAGGGGGAAGCAGGCTCCCCACTGAGCAGGGAGCCCGACGTGGGCCTCGATCCCAGGACCCTGAGATCATGACCTGAGCCGAAAGCAGAGGCATTAACCCACTGAGCCACCCAGGCGCCCAGAATTTAGTATTTTCTATCTTGGCATCCAATTTCCACATAATTTCACATCAGACAGATAGCTGCTAATACTAACCAAATGAAGTTGTTCAAACAATTATGGACATGGTGTTGCCTTGGGTTTTTACATAATTTAATTAAAACAAACTGAGGAGGGAAAAAAAAACCAACAGAAAAAATAATCTCATTACAAAAAGTACCACAAAATAACACCCTGTACAAACACACAAAACCATACACGTGCATGAAGTTGTATATACGGACATATACCCCCATTAAAATGAGGAAGTGAAATTAATCTCTCATAATCATAGTTTAAAGCATTAGTAAAATTATACATACCTTACTAATATAAAAATTTTTCAAACTATCAACATAAGGCCCAATAAATGTTACGTAAAGTTAAACAGCTATATATCAGATCCAAAAAAACTGCCAAAAAAAAAAATCACAAACCAAGTTGAAACAAGAGATTAAGAAAGTTTCTTACTAAAACCACACAATCAGTGAGAACATTTTAAGTCAAATCAGGATTTCTACAATTTACAAAATTCCTACACCGAACTGTTTGCTCCTATTGTTTTCAATTAAAAGAAAAATAGTAAGAGTAGAAAACAGAAGTTTAAAACAATCCCTCCCTCCAAAAAAACCACAGAGAAATGAGCACAAGACTGATATTAATAAAAGTACTGTATTCAAATAGGATAACTAGTTCAGAAAATAAAAAATTCAAAAGTAACAATGAAGATATATATAGCATTTAAAATACTTCTACAGTATATAATATAAAAAGTTCAACTTATGTTGACAAATTTATTAAATACAAGGTAATGGGGAAGCAAGATAATTGCTTTACTTTCTGAAACTGAGATTTCAAGTTCAAAGCTGTATTTCATTTCCATGGCATTAACGTACGTAATTTATACAGCCAACCTAAACTTGTTACTTACATTAACATTGCAAATACTAACATATCCCCAAAAAGGATGGAGTTTTGAGAATCTATGGTTTCCATTTCTAATTTTAAGCATAGTATAAATCCATAATCAAGAGCTTTACTTGCAGTAACTTATGAGTCAGTCTCTTTATCACATGTAGTATTATTTCTAATGAAACAAACTGTCAGTTATCAAACGTGTACCAGTTATCACTGCTGTTTTAAAATGTTTACTACAAAGTAATATTTGCTCTAATGAGGATATATTTTAAATTTAGGGGGAAAAATGTGTGGAAAATAAGAATACCAACTTTAAAAAGCACATGACTTCCCCTTCTCCTGCCAGAATGTGATAGACCTCACAGGGAAAGAAAGGACATAATCAACAATATCTATTAAACTCTTATGCAATAAGAGTAATCATCCTGACCAAAAAATTACATACAGGACAGTTACCTGCAAAAAGAGAACAAGCAGTTAAGAGACACACAGAACAATTTAAAATTGTTCAAATACATATAAGTCAATTTGGAGGGCCAAAGTACGTTTAATTAAAAAAAAATTAAGGGGCAAATATTTAGCAAAAAGTTGGGGTTTTAAGATGTCAAAGAATCCTGTGCGCCTGGGTGGCTCAGTGGGTTAAAGATGTCAAAGAATCCTTCCGCAGAAACTAGAAGTTCGTTCTAAAAGAAGAAAAGCATTTACTTACCACACACACTACAACAGCTACCTGAATTTTTTCGATTACCTGATTCTGCTATTGTATGTGCATATGGCACTATGTTTGAAAATTCCACAAATTACATAGACAAATCCCTCCTTTAACTTTCTCTGGAAATTAATTTGAAATATAGATCACACTCGTACACCTTATTTATGAAAGAGAATAAATGAATAACTTATACAGTAAATGAAAGTTTTTACTTTCCAATGTAAAACCTGTTTATACACACCATGAGGCATAATAAATCTGTATGTAAAATAAAACACTAAAATGTGTTTCTGGTTTTCTATCACTAAGAGTTTATTATGAAGACGTTCTGGGCGTTTGAATAAAGGACTGAAGTCATTCTCATGTCTTCCCAGTATATTTTGGGCATATGAATTTTTTGTAAAGAAACTTATGAACATGTTTGTACATTTATCTTTATCTAATAAAAACCAAAAGCAGATAATGAACTCTGCTAAGATCAGAAGCATGAATATTTTGGCTGTAACACCATCCTTTTTTTCAGCCCCAAACCCGTTATATACCCCAAATAATGCTTTGTAATTCACTGTCTCCGCCCACCCTCCCAGTCACTTACTTCACGCCACTCCTAGTTACTATCACACTAGGAAGAAGTCTAACATGCAAATTCAGAGTGGCGTGGATAAATGGCAAAAAAAAAAATGTCTAGAAAATTGGTCTGTTCGGCTTTATAATTTTTGTTGAAAAATATCCCATTGCTCCCAACTGATGAAAACAGGAAGCTCTATTCATAAATATGAAATTCTCTGCCTATGATATATAATCATCCTAATAAGAAAATGAGTTCTATACATACATGTCCAAAGGGGCAAAAAAGGAGATAGTTTCCCAAAGATGTTTCCAATTTTCTTCTGAATCAGAATTAGCAAATCGAGACGACTAACATACTCTGTCTGTGTGCATTATTCCTTACTACACACAGCATTTTGTAATTTATTTCAAAGCTTCCATTATAAACAAAAAATACAGCTTCTGTTAACCCACTCCATTCTGAGCTTATAAAGTCAATAACATTGAACAATCTAAGTTACAACATAAGAATTCTACTTTATAGATGTATAAGATTTGCTATCAAAGGCTCTGTTAAAGTTAATATCCAAATAAACTATTTAAAGAATTATATAAAATGAATACATTCCCTTGAAAAATAAAAATTACAAGCATTTAAAAAAAACAAAAACAAACCTAAGATTCATCCAATAAAGATTCTTGCCATTCACTTTTATAAGATCCTCAAACTGGTCATGAAGTAAACATATACATAATACAAAAGATACTAATTACATTTAACCCTCACTATAGGAGCCGGCATCTAATATTGATCATACATTAACTAGACAGACATGATTTAGTATTTGTAAAGGAATCTCCAAACTAACACATTCATGACGGCCAATTACAGTCGAGCCCAGCAAGCACTATGCAACCAGACCTTAAGAAAGGTAAACTTTTTTACAATGAGTTACAGATTCACAAGTTTAAGAAGACAAGAAAAAGAAAAACAGAAGGACTCCAATCACCCAGCAAATATGAAGCAGACCCCAGAATGTGATACAATCCAAAGATGTAAATTATTGTAAATCATCACTGTTGTTCAGAATTTCACACAGCCTCTTGAGCCAATTTTGTTCTTTTCCACAGACACAATAATGAACTAAATAAAAGGAGGCAAAAAAAAAAAAAAGTGGGGGTCGGGGAATAGAAAGGAAAACCTTAACTGCAGAGTTCTGCTCTACAAATGCTTAACCTTACAGGAGTTTGGGCTCCTTCAGCATTTGTATTCTATCCAAATCCTCATGAGTCACAAAAATTAAAAAGCTATATCCTTCTGAATGCCAGGAAGGGCCTTACCACAAGCCTTTGTCAGAGAGAGAGAGAGAGAGAGAGAGACAGTGAAAGAGAGAGAGCAAGAGCAAGGGGGGAAAAGCCACAGTGGTAGGCAGTCCCACTTTACTTTGAGTACTGTGAGGTCACAAACCACATGATTCTGTCTCTCCAGTAATAGTGCTTGCAAAAAAAAGGAGTTTTAAAGCTTTTGCTTTTTTGGATTGTGTGAATGCTTCATTCGCCTCACAAACAACCACAGAACCACAAGTGCGGTGCAAACTTTCTCCAGGAGGACAGCAAGAAGTCTCTGGTTTTTAAATGGTTAATCTCCGCAGGTCACTACCAGCCACCGAGACCAACAGAGTCAGTGAGTGCTCTCTAACCACAGTCTATGCAGTAATAGTAGGTCCTTCAAATATTTGCTCATTCTCTTTTTGTTTTGTTTCCTTGCTTTTCACATGTTACCAGCTACATAATTTCTTGACAGAAAAAAATAAATATAAAGTCTATGTACTCCAGGCATACTGTAAAACTAAAACAAGGTTTGGGTATGGTTTGTATTTTCAGTTTAAGGCTGCAAGCAGAATTTACAACAGAGGGTACAAGTTCTATCTGAAAAAAAAAGGAGGGACTATGGCATCAAACAGCCTCTTCAGCACAGTGACACCATGTCAGCAAAACTTCTTTTGGGGTAAGTGTTATCATATTTTAAAATCCTGTAAGAGATGAACCTGTTAAACAAAAAGGTATGTTTCTTGGATAAACTGCTAGCTTTTCCGGGTAATGTTGTAGTATACTAAATATTATGATGATAATGCTATTTTGTTGCACTAAAAACTGAAAAATGAAATTGCTGTACATATTTGCATTTGGCATCTGTAACTTATCTACTTCTCAGAGTAATGACTTGAAATAGAAAAAATTACATTATCTCACATTAGTCAAAATGTTTTCTAGAGTTGTAGAAATGAGGTAGTTAAAAATAGTAAAAGAAAGTTTAATATTCTCATTAACCCTCACTGCAATAAAATGAGACACTAAATTAATCAAAGTATTATAAAGTATTCACCCTGGCAACTCCCAATATTTGAGCAAACTTCAAAAAGGAAACAATTTTACAAAATAACATACCACAGAATTATCTCGACATTATGCTCTACCATTATGCTTTACTGCAGAAATAAACCTGCAGTACAGTTAACATTTTTCCCAGCTCAACTAAAAGAAATCTACTTGTAATTTTAAACTGCATCATAAGATAGATGCACAAGCTTCTTTCTAAACAACTTTATATCATTGAAGCATATATTCATATATAAAATTACAAGCATGTGATAGCCATTTTTAAAAGATCTTTATAGTTATCCAGGACATCCAGGATATTAAAAAGTCCACAGAAGTCTTTAAAAACTTAGACGCAATTATATTTTCCTATGTGATTTTAATTTTACATGTACACACTATTAACCATATGGAAAACTTGTTATAAACACACGGCAAACACTGAAATGTCTAGGATTCTTTTAATCATATTCTTGGACCTACCAAAATGAATACCGTTTAGTCTCATGAAAAATAAAACTCCGTAAGGATACCCTGCATGATTTTAAAAAGCCATACCTATTAAATCATGCTGAACTTTGAAAGAAAACAGGCATAATATAGTCCCTTCATATTCAATTTTAAATTAGTGTTAATATACAAAAGTAAACTACTTCAATATTCATCAGCTGACACAGTATTAATAGTAAAATATCTAAACACTTACAAGATTTTCTTTATGATGTCCAACATGTCCCAACTACAGGCAAGTTTATAAAATTTTCCTTTATCCTTTAAAATAAATCCTTTTGCTCTGTGTACCTGTATTAACTTTGCTTTATAACTTACAACTAACGATTGGAGTTTCCTTTACTCCTCCTACTTCACACATTTTAACTGGCTACCAGAGGATCAGTCTTAGTTTAGGTCAAAGAGAAATAATTAAACCTGAAGGAGAAAAAAGGTTTCTCTTAAAAAGGTAAGGAAATGCAGTTTGTATTTTACCAAAAAAATGTAAAATTGCTGTAGTGACTCCCTCAATAGTTGGAAGTAGGCCCCCTCAGTTACAACACACACAATATAATAATCAGATTATTTTTTGAAATGTAATGGTAGGTAATAAATGTTACTCTAAAAATTTCTGCATTAAGGAAGCAGAACATACATACAAACAGGCTGCATTACAGCCCCTATTATAATTACAGCTTACACATGGTAACTTTGGCAGTTCATACATAAGAGATAAGAAAAAAATGGCTAAAACTATTGTTATATGAAGGAATAACTTGAAACAGGCATCTCAAGCAGTTAACTTATTCTTTCACAATATTACTGTTTGAAAAGCAATACATTTTTCTAACCAGATGGGGAACAACACAAGTTTCAAGGACTACTTCAGCATTAGAAGCAGAGACATTAATACTGTCACAAATATGTTAAAATGCTCTTTATCCTGTCTTATATTTCTGTGACAACCTTAATAACTATTTCTACAATAAAATTTCTAAAACCTGACCAAGTTTCTAAACAAGGCATAATAGTGAGCTAAATAGATAAAGATCATCTATCGCATGTCATCTATTTTTAGACATCATAACTAATTCTTCCTCTTCTAGAAAGTGGGATTTAGTGTCTCCCACCCCCAAATAGTACTTTAGCACCTGGAAGACAATTTAAGATGAACCCACTACACCAAACTAATTATAGGTGTGTAGTGAACATTATGTATAGGTTGTCATCACACTGCAAACATTTTCCCAGCCCATAATCTATCTGAAGTCTAAAACCTCACTTCAGGCCTTAAATTCTCATAAATGACTATCAAAACAACCCAACGAAAAATCAAAGGTATGTGCTCTAACGTTGTAAAATAATTTTTTGAAGTTTAGGCTTTTCCTAGGTGAGGGACAAAATTGGCTCAGCTAAGTATGAGTGAAAAGTGTGTGTGTGAGAGAGGGAGAGAGACAGAAAAAGACAGAAAGATTTTCAGTGTCTTTGCTCTCTCAGCACACCATTTACCTTGAATTAAACAAGAATCTTCAATCTGCATTATTCAAAATCTATCCATTATTCATGATAAATAAAGTTTGTTGAAAATGACAGATCTGATTCATGGAGTATCTTACAATTAAGAACTTAATTATGACAATGTATCAGCTGATTAAATTTTTAAATAAAGCCTTTGTAACTGACCATAGTAACTGAACATGATGTGTAAACTTCCAAAATAATAGCTGTGGTCCATATCAAAAACTTTATAGTTTCAAGATCTAATAATGTCGAAGTGTTATAACTTGCTTCTAACAGCTAACTTCCAAAAGCCAGGGAGATGATTTAAAAAGTCAAAAACAAACACAGAAGACCACTCCAACATATATTAAAAGTTAAAAATGTCAATGCAATTCCCGAAGACTCGTAATACAAATTATTTTAAATTATAATAAATAATCCTAATTTTACATGAACAACTGTTAAAGATTTCACTTTTAAACTTCAAAAAACATTTTAAAATGCAAAAGATTTAAAAGAAATCACAGAAAAATGTTTTACTAGTTTGTATGAACCTCCGGATAGTCTCCAAATCACAAGAAAGGCATAAAATATACATGATAACATTATGATACATTTTAGTTATTTTAAAAGAACAAAAAATTAATCTATTCAATTACACCCTTCAAACTAATCACTGATAGTTTGACTTGTTTAAATCAGTCATGCTGAAATTAAATTCAGTAAGATAGAAATGTTCCAGTTTGTTAAAAGAACACTGAAATATTTGATGGTTAAATAAACTGCAGGGGGGGGGGGGAAACTAACTCATTGAAGGCACTAAGATTTTATCAAACACACAGAATTAATCTTTATTGAATAGAACCATTCACAAATCAAAACTCACTGTACTTCAATACTTTCAAGCAGCGCTAATCAATTACAAACCTTTTCTAGTGCTTCAAAACTCATGTGCTTTCAATTTTATACACTGGTGGTCTTCAAGTACTGTACTGGGGCTGAGTTAAGACATTCTGTATCACAACTTTTTTTCAACAAATATCCTTCTAGAGGGCTTTTTTTCCCCCTCTCTAGAGCTGCTCACGTGAAAACTGTGGTAATATTTTTATACTGTACTTCTTTGTTGAAGTTAAAGGTTAGGGGTTACCTAAATACCTCAACTGTATATACAAAAAAGGGAAAAGGTAAGTATTCATATAAAAAAATCCAATGGGATTGGATTATTTATTTTTGCATTTCCTATGATTAATGATGCACCCGTACCTACTCGAAAGCTGATGGCAAAACAGGGTAACATCTCAAATTCCTGTCCAAAGTATAAAAATATCAACCTCCCATGCTGTTCTAACCCTTGTTCCAAGAGACTAAAATGTGACAACCCTAAGTCAATAGTGAGGTCATGCAAAAGCTCCTCAAAAGCATTAAGATAGCAAATGCTATTACCTAACAAAAGACTTTAACATAGAGGGTTCATTGAGACAGCCTACCTCTACAGTGTCTCTTTAAAGACATTACACATAGGGTCAAATAGACAAATACTTTCAATATGAAAAAATCCTTCCTGCAAATAATAAAATTGTAAATGTGACAAAGCATGACTATTTTTTCTAGTCATTTACTATTCAAGACTTATTAAACGGGTGCTAGTAAAACCAAAGCTAATTTAGACAGAGACATCCCAATAGGTTACCTGAATGCACTATTTTTTTCTCTTATACCAATGAATTCCACTGAAAACAACTACCAAGGGCGGGGGGGTACCAAGGGCGGGGGGCGGGGAATCTGTCCCTAAACTCCAGTAGTAAGGATAACAATAAACTCCAATAGTCAGTATTTTCTAAGGAGCAAAATAGTCTAAGCTGTCTCAAGTATAAGGACATTCTTCATGAAATCTAAAATGTTTACTATTTGAAAACAAATATTTAGAAAAGGAAGTCTCACATAATGAAAATATATACCTTAATACAATATACTGCCATTTCAAAGATTATGGAGTTCAGTGGATATGTGTTTTGATTAATGTGTTACAATTCAAAAAAATAATGGGGAAATTCTATACCTTATTCAAAGGGAGTTTCCTTACAATTGTCACCACAGCTGACCACAAGATTTTGTCCATTCAACAGCAAACATATAAAACAGCCTAAACATTCCTATCATAACTTTTTAAAAAGATTTGTACAAAAACTGAGCTTCGATGTTCTTTTATTACAATGTATGTAATATCTTCATCTTACACTGAATTCTTAGGTATTTTTCCCCCTTTATACTATTTTTTAAGAACAGAGGATTCAAGGTTTGGAACAGTATTAGATGAATTTAATTAACATCGTATCAAACACTTCAGGTGCTTGTTGTTATTATTGAACAGGCTGTTAACTCTAAAACAATCTTTTCATAAATATGCTTTCTTATGACTAGAAAATAAAAATCCCATCATTTGCCAGGATACATAAAACAATTTCCAAATAAAATTAGGTGTAGAATTAAGAGTCCTTTAAAGGCTAATTGCTACCTAAGCATTAAATATTTGCACTGAAAAAAATTCATTTATTAATACATCTCCTATAAATACCCTATATTCCCATTAATATTCATAAATTTAACATCAAATATATATTTTAGGACCAAAAGTCATACCAAATGTGATGTTGGTTCTATTAAAAACAGGATAAATGTTAGTTCATCTTGATTAAGTGCTTTTCACTTTTCAAATTAATTGCCCACAAGGAATTCTGCACCATACAGACATATTAAGTGAATACAACTTTTTATAGTATTTAAGATATTTTAAAATTATTATATTGATGACATAAAATTTGTCAAGTTAACATTATTCTGACATGTATTTAAGATTATTGTGACAATTAGCTTAAATGCTCTGTTATTTGCATTATTTCTGTTGCCATCTCTTAATTACACACGAGTTGCATTAGAGAAGTGACAGTCTTAATAAGGTAGAGCTAAATATCCTGTGCAAGTAATTTTTACCACAAAATCAAATAAATGAATTTTATTTTACCTTTCACTTAAACCAGTTTTTTTATATCTATAGTAGCTACTAAAATCATTATGCCATCAACTACAATTACATAAAAGACTAAGTTTAATACTCAAAAATTTATGCATTTATAGGTTCCTCTAAAATTTATATGGACCATGAGTGTGCCAGGCCATTGTTTACGTATTCCTTATAGGCAGATGTCTTATAATTAGATCCATTTTGGTGGTTCAGTATAAGCAAAAAATAATAGTAATAATAATAAAGGAAAACTGCTAGCCAAATCACAATTAATGACCATCAATAAGGTTTTAAAACCTATATACATACAATCTCTTTGGAAAAATGAGAATAATGAGGTTGTGCTATTCCACAGAACTTTATATGAATGTGGACATATTTTTATACAGAAACAAAATATATAACATAAATATAACTTAAATCTCTTTCAACTATTAGTCTGCTCAAAATTTTAATACACAGTCTATGCATTTGCATGTGCATACAAATACAATGCACATACAAATGTGCATACAAACACATATACATAAGTGGCTAAGGAACTTAAGGTAGTAACTGTAAACAAAGAAAAAAACAATTATAAATTATTTAACTGAGGTATTGTATACAGTTCTTTTGTGAAGATAACCAATTTCTTTTTGCATGTATACTAACAAAGAAATGTCAAACTGTAAAATCATTAACAGACATCAAGCAGACATCCCAATCTCTTGGGAAATTCAAGATAAAAATAATCAAAAACTACGCATGTAAGACCTAAGGACATTATTTTCCAGTTATAAATTTAAAATAATTAAACACTGATTATCAGTTAAACAAATTGTTAGTTCACAAAGGTAAATATGAATGTAACTAATGTGTTAACAGACACCTATTTATAGACATTCTCTCAAAGAACAAGTCTGGCTTGGAGGTAAACAGGTATATTTTCTATATATTTACTCATTGCCCATATAACCTGGGAAAACAATTTAAATTAGGCATTGTGATTTTTAATTTGCTTATTTTGTTTTAGCCATAATAATTATAATTAATTCTTTTAATTTCTCTACTGAACATCTCAATTTAAACTTCAAATTTCCAGGAAAATCTTTAAGAGAGGGGCACCTGGGTGGTTCAGTCGGTTAAGCCGCTGCCTTCGGCTCAGGTCATGATCCCAGGGTCCTGGGATTGAGTCCCACATCGGACTCCCTACTCAGTGGAAAGCCTGCTTCTCCCTCTCCCTCTGCCTGTCACTCTGCCTACTTGTGCTATCTCTCTGTCAAATAAATAAATAAAATCTTTTAAATTAAAAAAAAATCTTTAAGTGAAAAGGTATCATTATTTCTATCAAATGATTAAAAATTATTTAAAGGAATCTAAGCAAAGTGAATTCACTGTGAAGCTAAAAAGACAATAAAGTGCTATATCTTATAGTTAATATCTTAATCCACTGGTTTTACTGTATTGGTGTAACTTGATCCTAGAAAGTAGACATAAAAATGTATCCAAAAGATATAGGGTGCAGATTCCCTTTAATCAATAATTTTATAAGATTTGTTTGTAAATATAGCTCAAAGATAACTTAAGAAAAGTGAATTCTCAATTTCATAAAATTCTACTGCACTACGGAAATCTGCGGTATTAGATTAGATATATGTATTACTATATTACAAATAGTATAGAAAAACTTCAATAACCTACATTATATCAATCAGTATATTTTCCAAAACATGCATAACTGTAAAAATATGTAAGCATTTCATACGAAGGATACCCAATTTGAAATATTAGCACAATATAAGAAAATATCTAAGAAAACTTCCATTAAGACAATAACATCCTAACATTAGGCAAGATAATTGCTTATAAAAGGTAATCTAGTGAGATTTATTTTTATTAATTAATCTCTCATAAAATTTGTAAAGCTTTTAAAGTAATTCAGCTTTTGACAAAATGCAGAAAAAGTTGTTACTGCTCTTTCAAATAATTCAATACAAAAATGAAAATATTTCAGGAGATAATCCATAAAGCAGATAGCACTTACAAAAACAATGTATTACAGTACCTTTGTAAAACAATATAAACATAAAAGTTAATGTGATACAAACTTTTGATCATTAATTCAACCTCCTCTCCATAATAGAAACTCCTATTTTTCATGTTATTAAAACTTGAGTGTTCACACAGAATTCTTTACATTCCGTAAGTTGTTAAAACTAAACACATACAGTATGTTCTCACTCTCTCTCTCCACACCCCCCTTCCCCCCTCCCTGACTCTTTCAGTCCCTTTATCTTAGGAGGAAAACTTAAAACATTTTCAAAACATTTTACCACTAGTATCTACCTCATTTTAAAAATGTCATTATCTAAGCTAGATAGTGACAACTGGTACTGTCAGAAGAACACCATTCCTGGTTTAGTAATAAAAGTTTAACAATACATTTCCTTTATAATATGCATAAGCATATTGCAGAATGTTTTAGTGCACCAACAGGACCACAGAAAACTTATATATAAAGAGGTTTTTTTAAATTACCATTCACAGGATCCAGAAAGAAAACTGAGCCATATGCAGATTAGGCTTATTTTTATTTTCATAAATATTCTTATTTTTTTAAATATAATGATAAATCAAAATATATCAAGAAACACTTAAATAACTTTTTTATAAGAGTGAAATACCTGCCTTAAATTGCCAAATTATTTAATTATTAAATGGTTAAACCACTCTTTGTTTATACATTTATATATGTAAAAAAATTCTACTAAGGCATGTTCAAACCATTTTCTTGGCTACAAAGTAAGATCATGTGCTCCAACAAATAACATAACAAAATATTTTTCGTAAAGTATTTATTTAAAAAATAATTACATATCACATGTACAAAATGATAAAAGAGATTTTCTATAATGAAATTACATTAATATACATAACTCAAATTTGCCACCTTGATTTAAACTTTAATCAGCCAAGTACATGATCAATTCATTGCATTTCCATTACCCAAAAAAAAAAAACAAAAAAAACCTAATATCCTCAAAGCTGTTTTAAAGGAAACTTGAAGAAAAATCATATTACTATTAGAGGCTGACAAAGATATTTTTTGAAAAGTAGCTGTGAAAATAATGTGATCCGAAAACTAAGTATAAACTTACAAACTCAAACATATTAAATGAACAAGAAAACAGCAAACACACGGATGAAATAAAACTCTACCTAACAGTACCATACTAAAAAGCCAACCCTAATCACAAGAGAAACATATATGCTTTTTAAAATACATGACTCAGTTAAATTCTTTCAAATACACGCTTGTCTTTCGGACTGCTCAAATGAACAGATAACATCCCAATGACTACAGAATTTTCCTCTAAACCGGCGAAACCAAAAAAAAAAAAAAAAATCACACCTAATTCTTAATTTTGCAATTGTAACGTGTGACACTTTCTTTAATCATAAGAGTACCATTTATTCTAAACTGGCTGGAAAGGCTTGCCCGTTGCATTTTTCCTGTACGTACCTCTTCCTTATCAATTATGGTGTATCTTCAGCATTCAGAGAAGAGGAAAAAAAAAAGCTTCAAAACTTTAACTGAGTTTAAGGCACATCGTTAAACCAATATACACAGGACTACTTTAAAAATATTCATTTCTAGAAGGCCAGAAAATCTTACTTTTTTTAAGCTGATGCATCTACACATAGAAAGCAACTTTTAGTAAGTTCTTTTGCTACGCCATAATGATCTGCTCCAGGAACTCAAGGGTACCTAAAACAACGGACTACCTGTTCTAGCCATGCTTAGGAATGTGTCCAAATCATTTTTATTGATTTAACCTTTATAGGAATGCTACATATCCTTGGAGCAAAACATTTTGAATGTATTTATAATATGACACACTTCTGAGAAACCATGAAAAAGAAAGCTAAAAACAAATCTGGATACTCCTCCACCCTTGGTTGTAACGAGTTTACGGTTTTTTTTAAACACTATCAACAGACCTAAATATTAAATAATTCTATGTAGGAAAACTTACTTTGGCACTACTGTAAGTAGAAATAAAAATTTATTTTGGAAAAAAGTGCATTTAAATAAATTCTAACTTTAAGAAACTAAATGCTTGACTTGACAATGATGTCACATCTACAAATTTTAGCAGACTCTAAATACTCATTTTCATATTCTAGTTACACATTAATCATGGAACCTACAAACATATCAAACTTAAATAATTCAGTCCTTATTGAATAAACTAAGTTGTACTCTAGTTTACATTCTCAGAGTTCACAGAGAAAGTTCTGTGTTACCTATCTCTCCAGCTTTCTACAAGTGGTACTTTATTAATGGCTTCAGCAGCTAATGCCTGCATTAGTTATGTTTGCCAAATAATAATTCACAATATTATGCTTCCTCATATTATGGTTCATCATTCGTTAACTTGAACCTCACCTCTAAAGAAGTTATACTTTCACTGCAAACTGTTCTCTTAAAAAGGCAAACAACTTTTGAGCATTTCCAGATGTAGCACTCAAAAAAAAAAAAGAAAAACCATAGGCAAATTCTCAAAGAATTCTAAAATTATTAATAAAAATGTAGTAAAACTCGAGTCACTACTTATTACTTCAATGATATCCATAAGTTTAAAAACTGAATGTACTATATATCAAATTAAGAAGCTTATGATAGATTTCAGGTAGCTGCCAGTAGATAAAACAACCAAGCACATTTCAGCATGAGACAAGATTCTACTGAACTGGAAGTTCCGAAGCTCTGAACATGCAGGAATAAAATGATAATGTTATCTTTTTCAAATAGCTAACTTTTCTTCTGGGTAATATAAATTTGGGTGTGGCTACATTATTTTCATTTTGTCATTAATTTTTTTATAAAACAACCAAGTATGCATGTGATTATGCTAAACCAAAATTAAAATAATTTATATGCAGACTACTCTCTGGAGCAGGGCTGGAACTAGAGTGAGGCAAGCAGGCGTCTAGGGCACAACATTTAAGGAGGTTACTCACTTGTGCTCAACCCTGAAAATGAGAACCTCCTTAAATGTTGTGCCCTAGACACTGCTTGCCTCACCCTAGGTCCAGGTCCTGCTCTGAAAGCACACTAACATCAACCATTTCATGGGACATATTCTAAGGAGGATATCATAAAATACAGAAATATGGTAATATAAGAATAAGAAAATTAAAAATAATATTTATACGTTTATCAGCCTATTTGACTTGTATTTTTCTTAAAAAAAGAACCCACTTGGGCGCCTGGGTGGCTCAGTGGGTTAAAGCCTCTGCTTTCGGCTCAGGTCATGATCTCAGCGTCCTGGGATTGAGGCCCCCATCGGGCTCTCTGCTCAGCAGGGAGTCTGCTTCCTCCTCTCCCTGTCTCTCTGCCTCTCTGCCTACTTGTAATCTCTCTCTCTGTGTCAAATAAATAAATAAAATCTTTAAAAAAAAAAAAAAAAGAACCCACTTGAACATAAATGCAAATAAACATTTAAAAAACAATCACATTATAATGAGTAATTTGAGTTCAGAGATGGCACAGTTGACAAATTTTTTTAAAGGAGAATTTTATTTGCCACACATATCTTTCTTTATTATTTGACCATAATGCTTTTAAAAAAAAGGATTGAGCAAGTATGTTCCATTAAAGGGCTCACAGGGTGACATATGACTTGCTACAGCCCAGTGGCATCCACATCAGACTGATCAACAGAATCACCTGAGGAACAGGTCTTGGGGAGGAAGGGGAAATGAGAGGGGAATTTTTTTTTTTTTTAAACAAAGCTTGACCAAGTTTGGGGACCAATAGAGAGACAACTTTAATACACCCAGAAATAAACTAAAGATGTATACAAGATGTGTATACAAAATATGCACATTTCCAAATTGTTTCTCCCTTAAACACTTGTTAAGCTATTCACAAGAAAGAAACCACTAAAATTTCAATTACTTTCCTTCCCTTTCTTCTAGTAGAGATGTTAAGTCAGTGAGAATGTGTCTAACAAGTAATACCAATAAGAAAAAGGTCAGGAACAATCTTAATTCATGAGGTAAGATGAATACAGCCAAAAATATTAATATTTTTCTTTTAGGTTCAAACAGCTATTCCAAGTATAAAATCAATCTATTCTAAAAACTTAATACTTTAAACTTTAAATATATTTAATTAAGCTCATTTTAATGTATTTTAAAGAAAATGTATGTGCCTAACATACCTCCCAAGATTTTTAGAGTATACCTTAAATGAAGCTATATTTTATTTTTGCTAGCTTTTCTTTATTGATTGCTTATTGTGCCAGGCACTGTGCTAAACCCTTTATAAACATTAATCCCTTTAATTCTCAGAACTCCCTTTTATAAAATGGGAGTTATAATTATTTACAGATGATGAAACTGAAAATAAGGTAATAAAACCTGCCCAAGGTCACACAGTTGAAGAGCAAAGATTCAAACCCAAGCTTTCTCACTCTCAAATCACCACCTTATAGTGGTATACACAACCTTCATGAAGTTACTTCCTAATCCCCAATTTCATCGATAAAGGTATCAATTCTCAGAAACATCATTAAAGTTATCAAACTGACAAAATACAAAAAGAGAGAGAGAATCTCTGAGGCTCCAAATTCTCCAGAAGTATGTGTCTAAGTAATACTGGTCAGGGAGAATAAAAGAGATTGAGGAAAAATAACACTGAAGAGTATACCAAGGGATAAGATTTAGGTCAGTTTTGATCAGAAAATGAAGGTTCCAAGGAATTAAATAATTCTTAGTCAATCATCATAATCAATATTATTATTCAATGTCCACACCATACAGTATATATACTTCATGCAACATGAAAATACCATTTTAGGAGTTAAAAATTACACTGTTACATTAAAGAAAAGGAATTTATAATCCTCCTTATTTGTAAAATTTTTAAAACAATAATGACTTCAGTCATGACCTTTACGTCAGTCATATCTGGAGTCAAATCCTAGTTTCTGTAATAATCTGTAACATACCTTTTACCAGGTCTCACTGTCCTACCTAAAAAGGGTTACACCCACACTCATGCTAAGTGAACAAGGCAGCCTTAATTCCTATATCTTTATTTTGAATTATAATTGCTCAAATTCTTACTCACTTAAATCTTTGATATTCCCAAAGATCCACTGATAAAGGTATATTTTCTTTGCCTACCAAAGAGATTATGTACCTAATTCTAGGAAGAAACTCTTTGACATGTACTATTCCTACCAATTTCATCTACAACCATTTTCTACACTATTATTAAAAACAAAAATTCTTAGAGAAGCCACAAAAGAGTTCTAGCTCCTTTTTTTCTGGCGAAGGATAGGAATAAAGCTGTGAGATTATATTACTCAGTCTGTATGGATCCAATGAGAAAAGATGCCCTGGCCAGGAGCCACAAGTGACGGTAGGTAGATGAGACATGTAATCAAAGAATAAAAAAACTGCAGAGAAGAGAAAGCTGTTTAAACATCTACAAATGTCAACAAAACTCTCCAATCATTTTTAATTTGGTACATAATGTTTTAATGATCACACCAACAACTTCAATAAGGTAGAGAAAGAATCATTCATTAAAATGAAATAAGTACATATGCAGGTATGAAATCCTAGATACCACACTTTAGAAGAGGAAGTATGCAAACTTGTACCCTGTCCGGCAATGGACAAGATGACAAGAAAAGATCTGGTTAGAAATAAAAGCTGATAGGGCGCCTGTGTGGCTCAGTGCGTTAAAGCCTCTGCCTTCGGCTCAGATCATGATCCCAGTGTCCTGGGATCGAGGCCCGCATCGGGCTCTCTGCTCCGCAGGGAGCCTGCCTCCTCCTCTCTCTCTGCCTGCCTCTCTGCCTACTTGTGAACTCTCTCTCTGTTGAATAAATAAATAAAATCTTAAATAAATAAATAAATAAATAAAATCTGATAGAGGAAGATGTTTCATGGGCTTTAGCTTCAACTCCCCAAGTGTTCAGGCTTATTTCATCAGAAGTCACTGAAAAGATTTGAGAAGAGAAAGACAAAAGGTTTTACATACAGCCAGAATAACCAACCAATGAAACCAAGAATAAATTTAAGAATGACATAATGATTTACTAGTTGTTAATTTAGTAAGAAAAAGCTGGGACCAAATGTGAAAACACATGGCTAAACTGAAAAGAGATTACAAAGAAACCAGCAGCAGAATTTGGCAGCCGTCGTTGGGGAGAACCAAGGAACAGGAAAAGGAGACTGAGGCCTAGGGGGGATGGTGGTGGTGTTGCTGGTGGTTAGGAGAAATTCAAGGGAGGGTAAAGTAGGAAGAGTTTTTTTGTCTTTGTCATTATTAAAGTTGTGCTTAGTAGAGGAAAAAAGATCCTAATTATAAACAACACAATCTCAACTTTCTGTTTAGTTGTACAGGGGTGAACGTGTTATCAGAGAAACCCAAAACAGTAATAATCACTATATTTGGATAATAGAATTATAAAGGACTTGTTTTATACTTGCCAGTATTTTTCAAGTAAGATATATTTATATTTATATAAGTATATAATAATATAAATTATTATAAATATACAACATGTATTTATATATAAGTGTTTTATATATGTGTGTATATATATAAATTTTATACTTATATATATATACATATATATATGTTTTAAAATTTTAGTGGACAAAATATGTTTTGATGTTTAACATCCCATACAACAAATTTGGTACTGGTAATGATGTTGCTGTTCTATCCCCATTCTCAAGTTGAATAGCACAAGTTCTTACAATTAGAAACTATTTTTATGGGGGGAAAATCAGTTTCACAAAAATCATAGAATCTCATAAATATGATAGACCCAGCAAGGGCTTTAATGTTAAGCTGAAATCCCAGTTACACCATTAATTCTTGTTGTGAGAGGCCAGGTGATGTATAGAAGTGTTGAATCACTATATTCCTACACCTGAAACTAATATAACACTGTTAACTAAGCAGAATTAAAATAAAAACTCAAAAAATATATAAAAAATAAAATAAAAAAATAAATCCCAGTTACAGCAATTTTAAAACCTTGAGCAAGCTACTTAAGCTTCCTGTGTCTCAATTTCTTCATCCGTAAAGATATGTACCACCTACCTTGACAAGTTTCTGTGAAAACTAAGATAAATACATGTAAAGTGTCTACAACCCAATCAGGAAAAATCACTGTAGTTATTACATACATATTATCAACTTTCCAGTGCTGAAATCCTCTTAAGAGTCTAAATTTGACTACTCATAGTGTGGTCCACAGACCAGCAGCACCTGAAAGCTTACACAAAAATCCCTAACTCTGAGAATCAGAACCTGCGTTTTCACAAGATCCCCAGAAAAAACAAAGTTTAAGACACCTTGCTCAAAACAACGTTCAAGTAAGGGAATCTCCAGCTTGTCCCTATATTACCAGCTCTCTGAAATCATCCACTTCATCTCTGTTTCAGAGTTCTTTCTGATGCTGAGTGAAGGCAGCTGGTAATTTACTCCTAATTCCTAATTCTGAGACACTTTTAAGAAACTGACACAAAGTCTATAATGTACTACTACTTCCAAAAGATGACTTTTCAAAAACTAAAGAGAACTCCCATGTTCACCCCTCAATCTATCCACTCTGAACAAGAAGCAGGGCCCTGTGGTGCCGAACTCTCTCTTACAAAACAAGTTTTTCAATAATTTGAGACATTTTGTAAATTATTAAGCTATACAACTGTATTAACTAGGTACTAGTCTGTTTATCCATGTTGTCAATGATGTCTCACCACAAACCTGTCAAACGCTTTACTGAAGTTTAAAAACGCTGTTATTTGTCCTAGGTTCTTGAGACAGAAATCTAGTAGAGCCCTACAGACCACAGAGTTTGCGAGGCATGGTTAACCACTGAGTAAAACCATAGAGCTTCTGGTGCTCACCTTCTAGGTGGGTCACAAATGATGCCTTTAATAACCCATTCTAGAATCTTAGCCAGCACAGGCCTCAAGCGGACAGGACTTCAGAATTTCATTTTCCAACTAATTCCCCCTTTGAGATTTTATACTAATTTTTTTACTCTTAAGTACTGTATTATCACAGATGCCTAGTCCTGTCTCTTTTCCATTCCATGAGTACTGAATAAACAGGAAATACAGGAGACAACTGTCTATATGAAAAACTGTCAGACCAAACAATAATTCAAACTTCCCAATTTAGAGAAATAAACGATGGTGTGAAGTAGATACGACAAAGAAAAAAAATCTGCTAGGTTCCACAGTATACTAAGAGTTTGATATCAGAGCTCCAGTAAGTTTACCTCCTCTGAAGGGATTTCTTAGACTACAGAACTTTCAACTTCTTAATTCTTACACAGTTGAGAAGTCCCTCATTTATTTAGCCTATTTTGCTCTTACCTTTATGTACTAAGGACATGCCCTTACTTGCCCATGCATGCACTACTCCCATCTTTTCATTCATGTCCATAGCACTGCCTTAGATTCCAAACTTCCAGTGGAGAGCCCACAGCTGTAGATCTGAACATCATCGTCTACGGCCATACCACCCTGAACGCGCCCGATCTCATCTGATCTCGGAAGCTAAGCAGGGTCGGGCCTGGTTAGTACTTGGATGGGAGATCTGAACATCATCTAGAATAGTAACATGATCAATGAAACTGTAATTGCTTTAAGATAGGCACATCAATAATAATTAAGAGCCCACAGAAAGATACACTTGTCACAAATTTTAAATCCATCGAAAATTAAGAGCAGAGAAAAGCATAACAACTTTTTTTCTGCAAAGAAGTTGTGTACGAACCAGCACTTTATTCTTAGCTGGAAAGACCTGGAGAAAAAAAACAGGTGATTATGAAAGGTAAATTGGCCTTAAAGACAAAAAGAATATACCTAATGGGTGGAAAAAGGAAGGCCATTCAAAAAATAATGTGATAAGCCAAGACTCAGGATTAGGACAGGGAGACAATAAAACAAGTGGTAGGTACAGAATTTTTAAGTCTCTTAAGAATAAGGGACTATTTATAAGAAGACTGGTTTAAGAGTTGCCATCTACTATTCTTCAAAGCAGGCTTCATTCTTATGAGTTTAAGAATGTCACCACTACACATAGTGAAATCAAAATCTAGCAAACTGATATATGTGAACAAAAGGGGTGTATTAATGTTAAATGTTCCTCATGACACTATCAACTTGCTCAGAGCGCCTAAGTATTTAGTAGGTAGCTCTATGACAGAAACAAATTTAAAAAGAAAAAGTATGATAGCCAGGAAATCAGAAAGTCTAAATGAAAGACTGATGCTATGAAGAATGTTCAACCCCCAAATCACTATTCCAATTCCTAGAGATGAACACGGTCTTATTTTCTCCCTGTTCTCTGGGTGTTCCACATGAATGTGCATTTATTGAGACCACGGTACATTCTGAGAGAGATGTGCTGCCTTATCAAACAAAAATCAAACCTCCTTTCTTGAGTGTGAAAAATAAAGATCGAATTTGATGAACAGGATTTTTTAATTTTAAAGTTGTTAACCTTTTAATTGCTGATGTTTAATGGTTTGTTTCCTGTTTAATAAATCCTTGCCTACATGGTAAGAAGGGGGGAAAAAAAGATTAGTTCTAGTCACAGAACATAGTCTTAATAAATTATTCCTCTGGATTTTTTTCACATTTAGCTTGCTGGGTTTTCTCCAAGCTTCCCTCCTCACCCCAATTCTTTCTAGTATTACCATATTAGACTTTTAAAGGACTTTCAAAGGACTGAGCTTCAAGTCAGGAGACTAAGATCTATTTGCAGAGTTATCATGTTATAAAAAAACAAAACAATTTTCTTAATTTCAACTTAGCAGTACTGAACTACATAATGCTCTCTAAGGCTTTTCCAAATACTATGATTCTGCCATATTTACTATATTCTGGGTAGAAGATTATTTTCAATAGTATTTCCTGGTCAGCATAAGGTCTTCCAGAGCACACTTGCAGGCATTTTTTTCCCACTGAGACTCTGTATCGCCACAATCCTTCTCAGCTCAGGTCTGCAGGGAGCCACTGACAACCAACAGGAATTTGCAAATGAGAAGAAAAATTTTTACCATTTGATGCCTGAGTATGTAGCATTTTCATTCAAAATTCAGTATCTTCTTCCTGACTTTCTTCTAACCATGCTTATTTCTACTGAATCCTTGACATCTATCTTTTACTTTGGGTCTTTGCATCTGCAGCCCTAGATCCATGTTTTGAGAAGGCATTTACAGGGCAATGATAAGAAGCACAAAAGCTAATGAAAACGGCAGAGAAGTGGAAGAACTTTGTTCTAGAGCCCTTTTATTCTCTTGCATGGCTTTCCTCATCTGTGAAATAAGAGAAAAAGTACACACCTGCTTGCCCTGCCTCACAAGGAGATAAAGTATGTCAAGACACTATGAAAAATCTCAAGTACATCCAATAGACGTTATTATAATTTAATACTACAAAAACAAAGTTTAAACTTCCATTCACTTGACTACAAGAACATGCTTGTGCCTTTAGATGGCAACACAAAAGAGGAGCTAGCCAGGTATCTTACCAGAGAACAAAACTTTAAACTCTTCAGCAAACCAAGTAGTTTTGAAGGCTAAATTCTGTGAAATAATATTCATTAAAAATTATCACAAAAGTTAGCCTTTTCATTCCTCTAGCTCAGCTCACTTTTTAATGTAACCAATCAGTAAAATATACATGATAACCACAACTGTTGTTCATAAATTACATATATACATGTTATCTTTCTAACATATTGTCTTATAAGTTATTCATTAAAGTTGAAATTTTAAGGCATAAAGATGTATAAATAAAAGTCTTCATAGTCTTCCCTGAACTCCAGTTTGGAGACCACTGCTATAAGTCAATGGTATCAAACTTTTTAAAGCTCTGTTCAAACTCTGTTCAAACACCAAATCTGAAAATGCAAGCCCACTATTAAAGAAATAAATGTAGAAATAACCTGATTAAAATGGGAATGAGAGAACAGGAACCTGGAGTTCCATGATGAAACTCTTACAACCCCAGAAAGCAAAATTTGAAACTACTGATCTTGGGACAAGAATTTCCATTAGTCTCTTTAAAAAATAGTTAATAAATAAATAAATAAAATGTGCCTTTACTTAAGAGTGCTGCTTCCTAAGCTCAAGGTCAAAGATGTTGCAAGAGTCAACTGAATACTTGATGTTATATTTACTAGAGACACTGCTGACTACAAAATTAAGTGGCCCAACAGGCTTTTATGATGGAAAATTCTCACAGGCCTCATCACCAAAAAATGTTATACTCCTAACTGCTATGCACAGACTGTGAATGTGCTTTGCTCCGAGACAGCATAGTACACAGTGTTAGGCTTTCCTAGTTGCTAGGAAGCTTGACAGTTACACTCTTGCCCCACCTCAGCAACCAGAGAGTACCTTCATTACGTGCATCTCTGAATTTTTACCTCCTGGTGACTACTCCTTTTAGGCTTCATAGTGATTTCTTGTCTTTTCTATGCTACTATAAACACTTATGATAAACTCCTTTTATCTTTTTGGAATCACCTAAGATACAAATGATAAAACTCAAAACTCAGAATCCCTACTTGACACTATCAGTTTCCCCTTCCCCCAGGATAGAAACCTTGGAATCATCTTTGGTAACTAATTCATACCTAACAATCCAGACTTCGCATTATCACTTATACTTGGTTCCTAGTCTTCATTCCCACTGTCAGAACCTGGACTGCTACAATAGGTCTTCCATTACCCAATCAATCTTATGTGATGCTTATAATCAATCCTTCTTAATCAGTATCAGTGCATTTCATACCTTTATCTTTCCAAACACCTTTTAAAGGTTTCCCACTACCTAAGGAAAAGTCTAACTCCTTAGTCAGGCATTTAACGCTTCCCATCAATCAACTGTTTTGTCGGTATTCTGACATCAATCAACTGTTTTGTCTGTATTTCCCATAATCAAGTTTCTCTCCAGACACATTAAACTATTTTCCCATATGCCTCATCTTTGCCTCTAGGTCTTTGAACATGCTGTTCCCATTACCTGCAGTGTTCCCTACCTATCCTCACTGCTACCCTCCCCCCGAACTTATACAGTGCCAAATATTACCTTAGCCCTGACTCAAATGGCATTATTTTCACAAGCCAAGCTTTCATCTTCCAGACTGAAAATGCTCTTACCCACCTCTGTATTCCCACAGTAGCATATTTATAACTTTTTTCACGTATTTATCTTCATCATTCCCTCATATTCATCTCCTATCATCCTATTTTGGTTTCTGTGATGAGACCATCTCTCTACTTACACACATAGGTAAACGTATAAAATTTCTAATCCAGGGCGCCTGGGTGGCTCAGTGGGTTGGGGCCTCTGCCTTTGGCTCAGGTCATGATCTCAGGGTCCTGGGATGGAGGCCCGCATTGGGCTCCCTGCTCAGCGGGGAGCCTGCTTCCTCCTTCTCTCTCTCTCTCTGCCTGCCTCTCTGCCTACTTGTGATCTCTCTCCCTCTATGAAATAAATAAATAAAATCTTTAAAAAAATAAAAATAAATAAATAAATAAATTTCTAAACCAGTGAATCTGGAACTTTTTTCTTTTTTTCCTTTTGTTGAAGCTTTTTTCTTTTTAACTACAAAATCCATTTTTCGGGCGCCTGGGTGGCTCAGTGGGTTAAAGACCCTGCCTTCGGCTCAGGTCATGATCTCAGGGTCCTGGGATGGAGCCCCGCATCGGGCTTCCTGCTCAGCGGGGAGCCTGCTTCCTCCTCTCTCTCTCTCTGCCTGCCTCTCAGCCTACTTGTGATCTGATCTGTCTGTGTCAAATAAATAAATAAAATCTTTTAAAAAAAATCCATTTTTCACTTGAAATGCTAAAGAAAGCATATTAAGTGAAATGGATTTTGAAAGGAGACTGTCTGGTTGCATAAGAGATGGGCTGATAAGATAGCTCGAACCTCACACCCTCTCCTGAGCAGCCCCACAGACATCCTCACGAAACACAGAGAACACTACACCGTACACCCCATGAAGACAAGTATACTTTATTTACCTGTCTTCCATGTAGGAAGGCAAACAAACACTGCAAAATCAGATTTTCTTGGAGTCAAATCATGGTTCTGTCAAATATATACTATGATCGCTATGCGAATCCTTAAATCTCTCTGAACCCAAATCTTCATGTAAAATGGAAAGGGTAAAATCTATTTCCATGTGATAACCCCACAAGAAAAAGTACGTAAGAGTCATACCTCATAATGTTGCTAGCATAGATACAAAGGAATTCCCATTCTTTCTTTCCTCCCCTCTCTTTCCACATCATCTAGCCAAATACCTGGCATATAATAGGAATTAAATAAACATTTCTTGAACGAACTAATGAATGACTGGATGGAGAGATGAATGAACAATCATCTAAACAAAAAATAAAAGGACAGAAAAGGGATTTGATAACAGGTACAGAAAAAAGACATGCTAAAGAAATACTATATGAAGAAAAAAGGAAAAATACTTTAAAATAACTTTTATGGCTGGAAAAGAAAAAAGGTCATACTTTATATATTTAAAAACTGGAGACATTTTCAATAAAAATTTACTGCCATAGAAAGAAATTAAGACAAAAGAATTATTTACACACATCATTTTAAGGCTTACATGTGAATAATATGATATCTGGCTAATATCTAAACTCAATTTACATTCGCCAGCTTAAAAATAAGAGTTACAGTAAATTAAACTACAGTGAACGATTATCATGCTTTTTAAAATGAATTTTATTTCACTGATTTATGGATGACTTATGGAATGGCATTCTGATTTTCTTTTTAAAATGTGTTTCCTTGATTCTCAAGTTACAAATGTAAAGTTCTGCAATTGTATTTAAAATCTTTTGGAGGTAGATGTGCACAAAAGAAATACCTCAACACAAATCACTATGACACATAATGAACCCAAAAGGAATAGGCATATATCATTTAAGGCAAGATGTTAAGTTTGATAAAAACAAAATCTGACCTTTAATATTTTCTAAAATTGGTTAATAAACATAAAATGTGGCAAGGCTTATATTCCACATATTTTTAAACTCTTCTGGCATCCTTGGGGTCTGTCTACAAAAGCAAAGGAGTATGCACATGGTAGAAACTAAAAAATTCAAATGAAAGAAAAAAAAAAACCCTGTGAGACTGTCCTTTAAATAGAAAGCTGAAATCCAAATGGCTTATTTTTCTGTACACACAAAACTGACTTCATACAACAGATGAAAATCAGTTAATGAAAAGTAATGGCATAAAAAAAATAGTGACACTATTAGTACAATATTCTTGAATGGTAAACTGCAAGCCAAGATTAGGTCTTATTCTTTAAAGTTATTTATAGTCCTTAAAAATGAGAAAAATAGGGCACCTGGGTGGCTCAGTGGGTTAAAGCCTCTGCTTTCGGCTCAGGTCATGATCTCAGCGTCCTGGGATCGAGGCCCGCATCAGGCTCTCTGCTCAGCAGGGAGCCTGCTTCCTTCTCTCCCTGTCTTTCTGCCTACTTGTAATCTCTCTCTCTGTCAAATAAATAAATAAATAAAATCTTTAAAAAAAAAATGAGAAAAATAGAACAGAAATTAGATTATAAATATCTCTTATAAAAACGTCACTCATCACAGATCAGCAAGGTTAAAGAATTATTTACTAAATTTGACTCCCAAAGGGGACTATAACAGAATGGCTTTTATTTGACTTCATTAAAACTGTGAAACCTCTTTCTTCTCACTACTATTTGAAGGCCAAAATCAATATTTTATGAAACTATTAAAAAAATTACTAGTATTCCAAAAACAGATAGATGTATATTTCATTTGAACACTGTATGTCTATCAGTAAATAATTTTGTATAGTTTGATTATAATTTTAAAAAATAATAAATGCCTAAATACTGAAATAATGAAGCCTAATAAAAGGTCAATGTGGTTATCTCTGAATCATGAGATTATTTCCTTCTTTTGTTATTCTAGAGATTCCAAAATCTCTCAAATGGGTTAATTTTAAAATCAGAAAGTTAAAGTTATATAAACATAAATATATCAGTACCTATACATGTGTGCACATTTACTTATCTGTAATATTTGTGTTTGTATCCCCCTAAGTGGCCTACTTAACTCTATAGAAACAGAACACGGGGCTCTGGTGTAAAAATGAGAAAAAGTAAAACAGGAAGATATAACTTATGTTATTTAGTAATTAAGAAAATATTCTCAAATCTCCCTAATATAACATGCTGGTTAAAGCTTTGGCTGTGGAGTTGGAAAGAACAGGTGAAATGCCAGCACCACCACTTAACAGGAGGGTAACTTCAGAAAAGTTACTGAATTTCTTCAAACTTCAGTTTCCTTCATCTAAAATTTGGGAATAATATTATCCAACTAACAGGGCCATTAAATGGAATAATATGTGGAAAGATGTCATTGCACAATGCCTATTTAGTGATGGTAGTAGTACTTCCTCTTCCTATAACTCCTTGTGTAGCCTATCTATCCTTCAGGTTTCAGCTTAAATGAATTTCCTAAGAGATGCTTTCCCTAAATTAAGTTCTCACATTCCACTATTTCTTAGTACCTTTTACATTTTCTTTCACAGTCCTTATCACAATTTATAATTATTTACTTAACGCAAATGTATGTACAGGGCATAGCATACCATATGTACTTAGTAAATTATCACTTAATGAATTTATGTATAAAGATGCTTATATTTATTATCTTTCCACTGATACCATAAAATTTTGTCTCTATATAATCAGTGTGATATTGATTATAAATGTTACTGACTGTAATATGAATGGGGTTTCTAAATTTGAACTTAGTACCTCTGGGGACAACTGCACTAGGGGGGAAAAAAGGTACATATATTAGTCACAATGATAGAAGCACAGTAATTCTCTACATTTTGTCCCTCATTCTTCCATTACTGAGTCTACTAAAAATAAGCATTAAGAAAAATGTTAAGTTTTTTGGCTTTTAGTTTACCTGCTGAGTTTCCTTTTAAGCTATGTCTGCTACAACTGTGATTAAATCAGCTGTTTACTGATAAATCAGGGATCCCTGCCTCTGCTATCTGCTACCTTTTTAGCATTTGATTAAATTCAACTCCCTTTCATTTTCTTTTTTAAATTCAAGAATATAAAACTATATATACTACTACTTCCTCAAAGTGATTTAAACTATTTTAGACCAAAAGCCAACATCATATTTCCTAGTGAATATGAAAAGCATTTCCATTAAATCAGGGATAAAAAGTTCTACTATCCTCACTCTTAGTTATTAATATTTTGGAAATTCTGATTTAAAACAGAAATAACCATTATTTGTGGATAATATAATTCTATACCTAGACTTAGGAGAATCAACTTAAAGATGATTAAATTTAAAATGTGCTTACATCTTACCCTACATGTAAAAATATACACAATTAAGTCAAAGGTTCAAGAGCAAAAGACTGAACTGCAAAAATATTTTACTACAAAAAAAACAGAACTTCTGAGAAATGAGAAATAGTAATGTTATTTCTAATAGAACTAGACCGCAAGCCCTATGAGATGAGAGGCTGTTTTGTTTTATTCACTACTACATCCCCAAAGCCTAGGACAGTGTCTAGCACACAGCAGGCACTCAACATGCATTTGTTGAATGAATAAATGAAAAGCATTGGCACATAGTAATCCCTTAGATCAAATGTGGTCTGCCAACAGGTGATAGTCTAAGAATGGTTTATTACAAGTCCACAATGAGAGAAAGAGTCTGCACCAGAATGTGAACCAACTGCACTCTATTTAACTCAGCTTTTTTCAAAGGAAAAAAGGAAAGGAAAACTAGCTCAGTGAAGGAAGCAGAGGACTGGTTAACAATCTGCCTCAAGCTACTTATCTCACAAAAGACTAATGATAAACAGTTCACATACTGGCTACACTGGGTGGCACTGCTTTAAACTAAATGTTGGGAGTTGATGAGAGGAAAAAAAAAAACTAACTTTAAACCAAAGCATAATTTGTAAAAAGTAACATCTGGCTGCTGAAATGTGGTCATAATTAGGTCACTGCATTTTTTTTTTTAAGATTTTATTCATTTGAGAGAGAGAGAGAGAGAGAGAGAGAGAGCAGGAGTGGTGGGAGGGATAGAGGGAGAGGGAGAAGCAGACTCCCCACTGAGCAGCCCAGGACCCCTGAGATCATGACCTGAGCCAAAGGCACACGTTTAACCTACTAAGACACCCAGGTGCCCCACCACTGCATCTTTTAAAGTAAACATATAATACATATGAAAGCACGAAAAAATGTTAAGGATAAGCTCTTTTTGTCAGTTAAAAGTCAGGTTCTAATCAGGAAATTTAGACATCCCAGTACTATCTAAATGAATGAAGTCTTTATACTTCCAGAGCTGTTAATAATACATGATCCTGAAAGCCCAAACTAACCAACTACACATCCTAGGGCAAATCACCTCATCCCTCTGCTCTTTAGCTTCTTTACCAGTGAATAAAAAGACCGCCTTTGACAATTTCTAAAGACTCTCAAATTTTCCCTATAGTCCAAGTAACTGATACTACCAGATTGCTTTGTTTCTGAAAGAAGACAGGGAGGTGGTTCTACAAAGATATGCTGAGGTTCAATGCTATCTATAATCCTATAGAGTCAAACTAATTGAAAAGGCTGACATTTATAGAAAGATTTGCAATGAACACCTATCAATCTCCTATGTAAATGGCTTTATATACATGATCTAATTCACATAAGAAATCTGACAGACTGGATGTTATTGTACAAATTTTATAAATAGTAAAAATCTCACAGCAATATACAAAAAGAAAAGAAAAAAGAAAGCTAAAAGGGATTCACTCATATTTGTGTGAATCCAGCAGACCATACTTCCTGCTACAAACCAAACACTACACTGATCTTACAGTTTTCTAAGGACACAGTGGAGGTTTCAAGTAAATCAGAGACTTTCTAAACATAGTGTTACACCTAAAAATGTTTTTCATGAGGTACAGATGAAGAAAAAACTGAAGTTAATGTACTAAGAGAATAATGGGAATGATAAAACTTCAATTCCAAAGTTAGTAAGGAAGCAAAATAAACACCTGATGCATGATATACAAATGTTCAAAACCTTAAAAAAATCAGGGGACAACCAAAATAAAGCACTAATTTGAATTTCTAACATGAACATATAGTATGAAGATAAGATTACCCATACCCCCTATTTCCTGCCTGTTCTATTTTGAAGACTTCGGACCTCTTCTCAACATTAGCAACTCCCATTGAAGACTGTCCTCCTAAACTACCCACTATGAATAGGACTTCCTCTTTATTCTATTAAACACCTACTAGGCTCCTCATAGGTACCAGGGCACAGTAAAACAGGCAAATTAAAGCAATCCCTGTAGTCATAAAGCTTACAGTGAGGAAAAGAAACAGACAAGATCCTTGCCATACGTGAGGACTTTGCTAAGAGTACAACATGAGGGGCCACAGCACACAGGAAGGCAATTAACAAGACCGAACAGGCAAGGAAAGTCTTCCTAGAGAATGAGATTTCCCAGCTGATGCTTCTATTTTGTTACATTTTCTATTCCTTCAGCTCTCGTAATTACTACTTCTAATCTACTTATTTTAAAACTTCACTGAAATCTCCAAACCCTTCTTTTTCTCCCTTATTTTTCTACAAACTGATCGATTCCTTCATACTATTTCATCCTACCCCCCAGCCAAGACTCAGGGATCAGAAGCTCTAACATCTTAAATTGCAATATTCTTCTGCTACATCTGCCCTTCAAATCTCTAAAGCAGTCCAATCATCCCTCTTTTCCAGTCCTATGCCCAGCAGCTAAGCACTGCTATAGAAATTATATAACCTCACTGGTAGAGCTCCCGTAATTGCTGACTAAGCTCAGCTGAGTCCCGGACAACTTAGGCAAGACTAACCATATTCCTAATTAGCTTTCACTCCCTAAATCCCCTTAACCATTACAAACCTTTACCCCTCCCTCCAGTTTCCCTACCTCCTGTCCTCACCAACCTCAGCCAGTGGCCTTGCCTACTTCTTCAAAATGGTATGAATGATAATGAGACACAGCTGATTACTTTATAGACTTTTTTTATGGATTAAAAAAAAAAGGTTGTGTGTACTGAACTAACCCAGCAATGTAACTAAAATTCCTCACACGGTTTCGCTGAGAAAACAGATTTAGTCCCAAACATAGGACTTACAAATAAACTTTGACCTGCCATCTGACAATTTCAGCTATTAAAAATACAGCCAAAACCAGAACTAAGAAGTAAGTAAACTCAACTCTCAAAATCTCAAGATATTAAGTTTATGCACCAGTGGTCGTATGATTTTTCTCAGAAGTAGTGCCTCAGGATTTCCTAGCTTATGAACTCTTATTCTAAATATTGGCTTAAATTTGACTACTAGTCTATCACAGACTGGAAACAGTATTCAAAAAAAAGGGGGGGGGGCGGAATGAAACACTGCCAGAGTATGGCACATTGATAGCAGCAAAATTAGCAGCCGTGGGAGGGAGGGGACATAAAACTCTATAAAAATATATAAAATCAAACAGCGTAGCAAAGTAGGACCATTTATGACAGGAGCAAAGTACCTCTACGGTGTCCTAACACATCACTACAGTTAAAGTGGACTACAACAAATGACATTAACAATGAAATTTCAGTGTAAAAAAGAAAAATTGTACCTGGTATTCTGTTTATACACAATAATAAATGTGCATAATAAAATATAAAATGTTCAGCAAAATGGTCAAAATAAAACCCATTTGATGGCTTAAATTAGCTTATATATTTATATGATGAATATGTTAAATATCTCTATTTTCTATAATTTATATTGCATAGACACCCTTATAAATAATTCTGTGAGAATACAGCATGGGGGGGGTTCCTCTAAAAAAATTAAAAATAGAACTTTACCCTATGACCCAGCTATTACACTACTGGGTATTTACCCCAAAGATACAGATGTAGTGAAAGAAAGGGGCACCTGCACCCAAATGTTCAGAGCAGGAATATCCACAATAGCCAAACTGTGGCAAGAGCCAAGATGTCCTTCAACATATAAATGGATAAAGAAGATGTGGTCCATATACACAGTGGAATATTAGTCAGCCATCAGAAAGGATGAATACCCAACTTTTGCATCAACATGGATGGGACTGGAGGAGATTATGCTAAGTGAAATAAGTCAAGCAGAGAAAGTCAATATACCATATGGTTTCACTTACTTGTGGAACATAAGGAATAGCATGGAGGGCATTAGGAGAAGGAAGGGAAAAATGAAGGGAGGGAACAGGAGGGGGAGATGAACCATGAGAGACTATGGACTCCAGGAAACAAACTGAGGGTTTTAGAAGGGAGGAGGGTGAAGGGATGGGTGAGCTTGGTGATGGGTATTAAGGAGGACACGTATTGCAAGTAGCACTGGGTGTTATACGCAAATAGTGAACCACGGAACTCTACATCAAAAACTAATGACATACTGTATGGTGACTAACATAATAAAAAAAGAATACAGTTTTACATACCTATAAAAAAATTAATCTAGTCTTTCATTTCTAATCATGCTCACCATTCAAAAATAAGACAATAACTGCATAATTTAAAACTAAGGGGATAGTTTGGCTGATTTTTACATACTGCAGGCACAGCACAATTCTACATTCAAGCAAGAAAAACAAATATTAAAGAAAACAGAGTTCTTCAGAGTCTCTAATCATGCACTAGTTAACCAACTCATTCATTAGTCAATTTCTATCCAGTGTTGTTTCAAATAAACTTTCTAACTGTAAAATTATTTCATTAATCAACTTTAAAAGTAAAATGAACTGCAAAGACCAATGTCTGAAATCTGAGTATACAGCAAAAAGCATAAAAAGAAGAAAAATGAAACTGCTTAAAATTTGCACTTAGAATTTGTTTTGGAACATGATAAAATGATTCCTAAAAATTCATCTGGAAGAATAAAAATAGGAAAAGAAACAAGAAATATTTTAAAAAGAAAAGTTATGCGGATGACCCTGAACTATAATACCAAATTTTAAAACATATTAAGAAGCTATAATAACTGAAGTAATGCAGTACTGGCAAAGGAAAAGACATTTCAATGGAACAAAGCAGAAAACTCAAAAATAATAATTTATTATCTGATAAAGGTAGCATTTCAATTCTGAGGGAAAGGAAGGCTTATATAATTTGTGGTGGTTAGACCACTGGCAAACCAATTTAAAAACTGTTTTAACTTAGAACCCTCCTTGACACTATACAACAAAATATTGGATTAAATATTAAACTTTAGAAACTAAAAACCTGAAATATAAATACCAGACCATATATATAAAAATTGAGGGTAGGACTTTCAGTCAAAGGCAGAAGCAATAAAGAAGTATAAGACTGATTTAACCACATTAAAAATGAAAACTTGCATACTGAAAAGAAATCATTCACTATAAACAAACCTTAAGGAAACCAAAATATCAGACACACAAACACACACCACAAAGTATAAGACTCTGTGTTGGTAAGGAATTATAGATTGCTTTTATTTTCTTCTTTTTGCTTATCTGTATGAAGATTTTATTGCCTCTTCCGAGTTAAGTTTATTTAGAACTTATTTACTTAGTTTATTTAGAAGTTGCCTCGTTTTCCTTGAAAAGATATATGCACCGCTATGTTTACTGCAGCATTATTTACAATAGCTAAGGTATGGAAGCAACCTGTGTCCACCAACAGATGAATGGATAAAGATATGGTACACACATACAATGGAAGAGTACTCAGTCACAAAAAAGAATGAGATCTCGCCATGTGCAACAAGATGGATGAACCTAGAAGGTATTCTGCTAAGTGAAATAAATCAAAGACCATATGATTTCACTTATATGTGGAATCTAAAAACAAAAATAAGCAAGCAAAAAAACAGACTTCTAAATACAGAGAACAAACTGGTGGTTGCCAGAGGGGAGGTGGACTGGAGAATGGGCAAATAGATAAAGGGGATCAAGAGGTACAAACTTCCAGTTATAAAACAGTCATGGAGATGAGAAGTACAGCATTAGAATTATAGCCAGTAATACTGTAATAATGTTGTACAGTGATTGATGGTACCTACACTTATCTTGATGAGCACCGAGTAATACACAGAATTGTTAAATCATTATGTTGTACACCTGAAATTAATGTAACATTGTAAATTTACTTCAATTATATATTTATTTACAAATAAATAAATGAGAACATATATAATTTATTTATAAATAATACATGTCACATTACTCAATACTGGCAAGGTATATACACACACAATTGGTAAGATTACAGTTCATTAAAGCCTTTAGGGAAGGTCAACAAAAACCTGAAAAGAACTAATCTTAATGAAATATCCAGTCACATGCTCAAGATATACATACACACACATACACAGCAGAGAGAAAGAGAAAGCAGGGGGGAGGTGAGAGAAAAGAAAGGAGGAAGGGAATAGATTACAAAGGAAGTTCAGTACAATCCTATCTGTAACACTGAAACATTAGAAAGAACGTGGTGTATTTAATAAGACTGCTTAAAGACAAGATAACAGAATACAAACTATCACAGCCTTAAAGATAATACCATATATTTATCAATATGGAAAGGGCTTATGGTATTATGTAAGTAAAAGCCCAAGTTATACAACAGCTGTTATAATATGAGCTTTTGGTATTTATTTTTTATATGCGTTGAACAGGAACTAGAATGGTAAATACCAAAGCATTAACACTGCTTTAAGTTTAAAGTGTTCTTTATGATCCCTCATCTCCTGATTTCTTTTTCAGAAAATAACATGAACTGCTTCTATAATAAGGAAATATAAAAGACATTTAATTTTGAATATAATATTGATATAACAGTTCCCATATCCATAACATTTACTTGGTTTTAGGGGTTTTTTTGGAGGGAGAGGGGGTTATTTTGTTCTTAACATAGAAAATTCACCAATGCAGAAGTGAACAAAGATCTTCTGGTTGCAAATCTACAATCCTTTCCACTGTATCATGCTATCTAAGTCATTCATATACGGCATTATTGTTCTTTATATTAATTTACCCTCTAAAATATTTAGATTTTATTATAAATTCTAGAGAAGTAAAGTTTAACTGTATATTAAAAACAAATATTATCTCTGTTCACATCCTTCCAAAGGATTAGAAGATACTATCAAACCCAAATTCTAGGTTGGAAGAGAAAAAATAAAAAATAAAGTACTTGACTCCAAGTTTGACTGTTTGGGAGTAATTCTACACAAAAAGAATGTTATTTTTATTGTAGAAATAAACATCAATTGATTGCCGGGCCAGCCCAAAAAGTTTAAACTTGGCAGAAATATATTACTAGTGTATTGTTATCCATATTAAACACGTATTACCAATCTACATAAAATAGAAACAAGGGAGAAAGCCACAAAAGGCTAGAACACCCTACCAGCCATGGAAAAACATAGTTCTTTCAAGACAGAAATCCATGGAAAAAAAGAGGAAGAAAGCAGTCAGTCAAAGATAACAGATGAGGATTATTTCTCACTTCTCTTCCTTAGAACAGTGGTTTGTGAATTCCATTTATTCTGTCCCAGGAAAAAATGTTATGCCAGTTAGAAAAACCTAACGACTACAGTATTTTTAAAAGGCATATGATATTTAAGATTTTTAAAATATTTATGCAGAGATGTCAAAAAAGATACATTTGCAAAAGGTAGCACACTCATACCAATATATATTTTTGTGATATATTTTAGTACATTAAAAACATAAACATACATATTAATATATATCTTAACATGTTAAAATACATCACAGAATAGGTCAATTCTCATCTCTTTGGATGTAATACAAAATGCATATTAGTCTCATACCTACAGAGAATCAGAACTGTCCTCAGCAAACTTAAAAATGGTCATGAAGCTTAGACCCACAAATTGTCAAAATAAGAAAAGATTCACTCCCCTATATTAAAAATCTACTATTGGGGTGCCTTGATGGCTCAGTCTGTAAAGCGTGGGACTTTTGATCCTGAGGTTGTGAGTGCAAGCCCCACACTGGGTGCAGAAATTATTTTTAATACATACATACATAAGTCCACTATTCTTTTATATAAAATTACACATCTTAATCTAAAGAGTCATTTACATTCTCTATTGGTAGCATTCACTCTTAGGAGGCAATCAATATGTAATGGTAATATTAAATTTTAATTTCCTATCCAAAATTACTGACCACTTTTTGATATATTTTGGTATTGAAGAATCCATTTTTTTTAAGATTTTATTTATTTATTTGACAGAGAGAGAGAGACACAGCGAGAGAGGGAACACAAGCAGAGGGAGTGGGAGAAGGAGAAGCAGGCTTCCCGCCGAGGAGGAAGCCTGATGTGGGGCTCGATCCCAGGACCCTGAGATCATGACCTGAGCCGAAGGCAGAGGCTTAACCCACTGAGCCACCCAGGTGCCCCCCGAAGGCAGACTCTTAACGAATGAGCCACCCAGGTGCCCCTTGAAGAATTCATTTTTATCCACTACTGTTTTTAAGATTTTTTTTTTTAAGTGATCTCTACACCCAACATGGGGCTCAAACCCACAACCCTGAGATCAAGAGTCACACACTCTACCAACTGAGCCCGCCAGGTGTCCCCATCCACTACCATTTTTTAAGATTAATTTTGAATTTGGTACATTTAAAATAACAAGTTTTTTAAATCCTAGCACATTAAAAATAACAAATTAACAAAATACTGCATAACATATTGCTAACTCTGTAGCTACCAGAAATTCTAAAAAACTAGCTAAATGAAAATGAGGACCCAAAACTCATGATGTTGTTATATATTCAACTACGCACCCTGGCAGAATAATCCAGTACAATACAATACACTCAGAGCTATAGTGGTGGGACTTTCAGTAAGACTAAACATAAATATATTATGCAAATTTACAAAGGAACATTTTTAAGAAACACACTTCAGTACTATCTGTGCTTTCCAAAATGGAACATGAAATGTAATAGTAAACCTCCCAATCAAATCTTACTTGCCAAAGTAACCAAAAATTAATATCCCCAAATCTTTAAAGAACTATAGGACAATGACAGCCAAAAGAAAAGCAGCAGAAGAAAGTAAATTGGTGACAGCATTTATTTACTTAAAAGTAAATATTAAATCAAAAAAAATGACATAACATGTAAATGTATTTTCCCAATTTCAATAAAAATATAAGAAACCCAGAAAAGAAGTAGCCCATGTATAATATATATTTTCCATATTTATTCTGTGTTGTCAAATATGTAGCTACTTGCTATATGTGGCTATTTAAATTTAATTAAAATAAATGTAAATTTCAGTTGCTCAGTTGCCTAACTCATTTAACATACTCAGTAGGCACACATGGTTAGTGGCTATCATACTGGAGAACACAGATACAGAAATTTCCATCAGTGCTGAAAGTTCTACCGGATGGCAGGCTACAATGTAGACAATTCATTTTTTCTCTGTAATTGTAAAAATTCTTCCCATAAAACGGCAAACACTTCCCCCTGCACTTGAAACATTTTTATAAGCTTCCTAATCAGACGTTGATGATAACCTTTTTTAAAAGATGATGGCAACAACTAACAGGACAGTGCTTACTATGCACCAGGAAAAGCATCTGCTTTGACTAAGTATCTCATTTCATCTTCATATAAACCCTATGACATAGATGCAGGTCTACAATCCCTTATCTGAGAAACATATTTCAGAATTCCTAAGTTTTCAGGTTTTAGAAAGCTAATACTGAACATGAAGTATATGCTACGTAACACCCACAGGCAGTCTACGTAAGCACTTAGGAACACAGTGGAATGTATGTACTAAAGATAAGTGAATTCTAGAAGCACCCACGAATCAGGTAGGTCCTGGTTCTGCCATTAGTCTAGTTTAGAACTGATAGTCCCATTCTCCAGTGAAATACTTTGCAACTATACTGCACTTTTGAATGACGGATCTGTGAACTGTTACCTATTTTCTCCCACATAACTAAGGATTTTCATTACAGAATTACCAAAATGACCATCCCCCTGGATTTGAGGGATTCATTTCTAAGACTGAGCAACATATTTTTCTCCCTGGTAATTACAGACATACTATCCTAAACTTGAAAGCCTCGTTAACTTTCTTTTCATGAGACAACTGATAGAGATATTTCAGTACAAATTCAAGATTGTATTTTGTACCATTTATAAGATAACATATTTTTTCAGTGCAAGCACTGAATTCAGTTGGGATTTAGCAACTTAAACATTTCCTTATTTCATTTCTGAAAGCAAACTAGCATAACCAACTTTTAGTTATACAGCACTTTTTAATGTTCTCCATCAGCTTTCACACATTTTCTTACTTTCAGGAAAGACTGTGACCAATTTTAAATAATTCAAAAATCTCCCCTGTTGTTGTATTTATAAACCAATGTATACCTTAAAATATTCCAAATAGATGCATTCCACAAAAAGTACAAGGGTAAGTTGATCCACAAATATTAGTGTAAATTTATCAAGAATTACAGGAAAAGGGCGCCTGGGTGGGTGGCTCAGTGGGTTAAAGCCTCTGCCTTCGGCTCAGGTCATGATCTCGGGGTCCTGGGATCGAGCCCCACCTCGGGCTCTCTGCTCAGCAGGGAGCCTGCTTCCTCCTCTCCTCTCTCTCTGCCTGCCTCTCTGCCTGCCTCTCTGCCTACTTGTGATCTCTCCCTCTCTCTGTCAAAGAAAGAAAGAAAGAAAGAAAGAAGAAAGAAAGAAAGAAAGAAAGAAAGAAAGAAAGAAAGAAAGAAAGAAAGAAAGAAAGAATTACAGGAAAATACTAATGGCAATAAAATGTAACATTTAAAGAAACAATGTAGCTATGTTTATATCCAAAATTATGACATACCACAAATATGAGCACCCAATAAGGAGCATATAAGTAACAGATACACAATTAAAACAAAAAATTATACTCTCTCTTGGTTATTGACATGGCCTTGCTTAAAAAGATTTGGTTATTAAGCATAGGAAATTGAAATAAATGCAATGATAATATGAAAATAACTCCATCCAATACTTTTTATAAAAATTAGACCTCATTGCTAATGATACGAATTAACAATAATTATTCAGCTTTCACATTACTTCATTACAGTACACTAGTCACACATAAATTAGTAAACATTGATTTGTAAACTGAATTTCCTAAATTGAAAGCAAAGTGTGATTGGCTGAAATGTAGTTTAGCATACTATATCAAAAGTACGGACTCTGAGGGAGTTAGACTTTCTGGCTTAAATATAAGGTTTTGCCACTTACTCTAATGGCAAGTTTTTGCAAGTTACTGACTTTTGTGTCTCAATTTCCTCATCTCATCTACAAAAGGGGAATAACAGGATCTCCCTCACCAGGTTGTGTGAAGGTTAAATGAAACGGTATATGGAAGTAGTCAGGCAGTGCCTGGTACACATTATGCGCTACACAAGCATTCACTATTAACAGTAGTATTAAAGCACCTCTGAAGTTGTAATATATTGTTAACACTATTTACCCTTTTAAGAATGTTCCTCCAATTTCCTAAAAAACTTAAATGCACCAGGGAAACGATATCTGAAGGAACCCCATGTCAGCTGAATAAACATCTATTACTAACACATATATTTATATACTGGGTCTCTTTAAAGTCAGAGTAACATGAGGCTAGAACTGCAAATATGATTCTTTCACAGCCCCTAACTTCAAAATGCTAAATAATACCCAAATGATGCCATTTCACATAGACATCTATGCCATCTAATGTAGCAGTGAATGAAAAGCTGTTGCTAAGTGCCCCAAAAACTCCCAGGAAAAGAAGTAAATCTTACAGAAAAAATTATTAGTTCAGTTTTGCACATACTAAGTTTGAAGTGCTCACAGAACACTTAAGGGGCATTCTGGGAAGAAGTCAGAAGCACAGACCTGAGGAAGCTTACTCTCAGAAGTTCGTCACTCTTTGTACTACAATGAAGTTAATTTTTCATATCCTATTACATGACAGTTACGTTTCTCCACAAACCTTCTCTATCGCTACACTCTTTTGAAGGCATGTAGGTCCTGCCATGTAAGGGGTCAATAAGTGTTGACATTTTTAAAAATGCAAAACTTGAAAAACTATACAGTTAAGAGAGTGAATTTTATCAGATACTAAAAAAACTGACTGAAACAATTTCTGTTCAATCTGTGAATTTTAAATAAGGATGAAATTTTCATTTTGAAGAATTCTTACAAAATAAAGATGTAAACACAAAATCATTTTTTAATTTAGTCACATGAGAATTACTAAATGCTACCAAGCAGTAAAACCGGATATCACCACCAGCCAAAAACCTGAAAAAGTACAGTAAAAAAAAGAAGAGAAAGCTCAACGAAAAACTCCTTGATATGCATTTAAATTAACCAAAATTCTTAAGTTTATTAAAATAGCTGCAATGTGGATTGAAGAGATTTCACCCTGTAATTTATAGACTACTGGAGTTCAATAACTTAAAAATGAAAAGCCTCTGGACCCTCCCAGTAAACCTTATTAACAGAGCTGTGATAAGAAGCATGTAGCAAATGTGCTGAGTTATTTGCACTAGGTAAGGGAAAGCTGCTGTCATCCCCAATGCCCCAGCAACTGTCTGCTAATCCTTTAGTTTAAAATCTGCAGAAACACCTCCTAAAGAATGCTTTACTGCACTATTTACAAGCCAAACTTAAAATATGGTCCATTCTATCAAGGCTCTAACAGTAGTACAGACCAGCTGCCAGCTCTGTATTTAATAGCAGATCATGACAATTTCATTTGTGCTTGACAACTAGACACCTTTCATTGAAACTATTCCCTGGAAATGACACTACAATATGGTTACTTATTTAGAGGGCAGGGAGCCAAGAGAAAAACAGCTCATTAATGGTGAATGGGTGGGAAAGACAGTAACAGTAGAAGATTAAAAATGCTAATACAATATAAACAGGCTTAATAGAACTGTGAAATGGGGATACACAGAATGGAATTTCTACAACACAAAATAAACATGAAGATTTACGTCTGTACTTCTCGTCGGAAATAATAATAAATATATACTGCTTCTTATATAATCAAAAGCCTGAAAACCTTATACTGATAGAAAATATTGGTAAATTTAAAAGGATTCCCCCAATTTGGGCCCTTTTCTCCTGCTCTATGAAGCAATTCATAAGGGGAAAAAACAACTTCAGACTATAAATGATGAATGTAACTATTAGGAGTGGCCTCTCAAAGAGGTCTGAAATAGAAGGAAAATGTACATTTCTTCCAAAGCTGTAGCCAACAATAACTTTTGCATTCTGAATCCAGCTTAAGCATATTAGTTGAGAAGATGTTTGCAAAAGTATTTAATAAGAAAGTGCTGAATTTAGCTTTTATTTTTTTCTGTTTTCTTAAGTGGCCTGCAGTCTATCAAATGCACTAAGAAGAACCTCTCCTAAGTGTAAATGACCAAAGGAAATAAAGCTTTCTCCTTATAGAGAGCTGTTTCTATAGATCAGGTAAACCTTTTCTGTAAAGGACCATAGAGTAAATATTTTCAGCTTTACAGGCCATATGGTCTCTGTCACAAGTACTCAGGTCTGTTGTGTAGCATGAAAGCACCAACAGGTAACAGATAAATGAGTATGGATGGGGTCCAATAAAACCTCATTCTCAACAACAGGCAGCCAGTCCATGGAACCATGACCATAGTTTGCTGACCTATGCTACAGCGCTTGTTTTTTTACCTACGACAAATACATTGTTTGAATAAACACCACCAACTTTGAAATATGATGTCTGGGATTTGCTTTAAAATATTTCATAAAAGAAAAGTGAAGAGTAGATTAAATAAGACTAGCAAAACACAATTATTGTTAAGGTTGGATGATGGATGCATGCAGTTCATTATCCTATTCTCTGTAATTTCATGAGTTTTAAATTAAAAGCTTTAAAAATACAAAGTAAATCAATGAACCAGCTCTATAGGAAAATGAATTTCTTCAACTTTACTGTAAACCTTCTAAAGCATATTTAGTATTCTGAAACATAATTAACATTAAGCAACATAAAAAATTCTGAATGTAAAGCAACAAAACTAAAATGAAAAAGCTTGTTATATAAAAGTGTATATCAGCATAAACCCTTAACCTTTTCCATAATTTAAAACACAGGCTCCCCTCATATAACTCCTAAATATATTAAACTTTTTCTCATCTTATCTAACAAAATGTTACCAATTTTTGGTTTAAGAATATAATTATTTTTATAGAGCACATGTTATTTATGCTAAAGTATAATAGGTTTACTATTTTTCAAATAAATTAATATTTTTTTATTCCTCAGTTCTAAACTCTAAGCAATAAGTATTCATGGATACAACCCATATAAACAAATGCTTTTTAAGGTCTTCAACAACTAAGAATGTGAAAGAATCCTCTGACCAAAAAGCTTGAGAACCTACGACCTAAACGTTCTCATTGTTGTCTAAAGTATGTTTACCAAATATATGAACAGCCTATGTATTTGAACAATACTTATCACAAAGTAAAGTTAATCCACTATGAGGACTATCAATATACACCCACTAGAGGAGGATACTTAAATCATCAACAGAAGCATTCTTTTCAACTTGCCCTGTATGTCACAAACAATGTATCCATAGGAAAAGAAGAGCTCTAATGTGTTGTCCCACTTATGCAGATAATTGTCTCCTGAACCAATAATAAAGAAAAATATATGCCAGCAGACATCTCTAATAAGTGTGCTATCTCTTATCAAATCAAGCTATGCCATGTCACTCAATGCAAGAAGCCAGAAATCAAGCTAAACAGAGCCTTAGGAAAGAAATCTTAATGATTGTGCAATTTCTCAAAAACAATAAATGTGTTTTTTAAATGTTCTAAGTTATTTCTCAACATTCAGCAATACAATGATTTCAAATACTATCAAAACTAAAAAGTAATTTAAATTAAGCTCATGGATTATGATACTTGTGAAAAACTGAGAACCTCTGTGAAAATATCTGAGGTATCCAAGAATATAATCAATCTCAAAATTCTCTAAATCTAAAACTAAAATAGTAATAATCTGTAAGACAGATTTGAGCAGATAATAACTAGAGCAAAAATATTTATGTGATTGTTCATTCTTTTATAAAGATAAACTAATATTTATTTTTCAAATACAATACCACTCTAGTATTTTTAATCACTTTTGCCCCTTTTGCATATGGCTATTTAAACTATTATCGTACTATTTCATTTTTACTTGATTAAGTACACATTTCCAAATTAAGTTTTAGAAATTTTATTATTTTTGTTGTCTTTTATCAACCTCAGTAACCTTAAAATAGTAATGTGTGATGCAGACATACTTACATCATACTCTGTAACTCTGCTGCAAAGCTTATAGACTTTCCTGTACTTCTTCCACTACTCGAAGTAGCAGTAGACATTGGGCTGGCTGCAGTATTATTCATCTAAATAAAAAAGAAATAAAACTTACAAAATGTACTTAACTATAAATAAATGCACAGAAAATAAATTACTTCAAAAAGTATAGAAAATTTTAAATGTCTAGTTTGTCCATAAATCTGACTTGTCCATACTTAATGTTCTTCATTAAAATGAAATAGTAAAGAGGGGGCACCTGGGTGGTACAGTCAGTTAAGCATCCAACACTTGGTTTCCACTCAGGTCATGATCTCCGGGTCCCGGGATCAAGACCCGCCTAGGGCTCCGCTCTCAACACTGAGTTGGCTTGGGATTCTCTCTCCCTCTCCCTCTGCCTCTCCCCCTACCCATCACACTCTCATGTGTGCTCTCCCTGTCAAATAAATAAATCTTTAACATGAAACAGTAAAGAAGAAAAAACTGCTTAGTCGAATACGATATCAAAAGTACTCAGGTGATAAACATTTTAGTACAAATTTTTAATTAATAATGGAAGAAAAAGATTCATTAAAATACTTTACTAGAACTCCATGATTTTCAAAATGTGTTCCAGGGAGCCCTAAGATTCACAGGCAGTATTTCAAGGAGTTTCCCAGTGGTCCCAAAGCGCACTCTCCCAGTTCCATCCAGAAACAGAGAACAACTCCGATTTTTCTATTTCATGTATTGGAGTTCCAAATAAGAGTTAATATAAAGAAAGAGTTGGACAGCTGTAAAATTCAAAATTAGAAAACCACTGCATAATCTTTCCCATTTGAACCAAAGCCTAAATATAAATAATAAAAATAAACTCAATCAGTAGATCAGAAGTGAGCTTTGTGATATTTTATAATCTCATGGTTAAGTAAATCATCAATTTAAAATGTTACTTTTTCCCAATAAAATTAAATTGATGCATAAGAGGAAAAGTAGATACCAACCCTAATATATGCCATTTTAATGCACGTGGCAGTCCCATAAACAAGAATTAGTGAAAACAACATTAAAATAATGAAAATAGATAAAAACCTCAACTGTTACTCAATAAATGTTAGCTATTATTTCATAAGTCCATATAAATTTTGCAGTATGCTTTTCCTTAAAAATGACCTGCAGATCTGAATATATGATAAAGCAGTACTGCAAACTTTAAGTATACTGTAGTAAACTAGGAGAAGTTAGGAGTCAGACTGCCTAGGTTCAAATCCCAGTTCTGCTACTTTACTAGGACTTTGAGCAAATTACTTAACTTCTTTGTGCTCCAGTTCCTTCATCTTTAAAATGGGAGTGATAATCCCACATTCTTAGGGTTGTTGTGAGCATTCAATGAACTAATACGTACAAAGCATTCAGAACAGCTCTTAGCACACAGTAAGCATACAATGTTAACTGTTATTATTGTACACAGAAAGAATTCTCCCTTTATTGGTCAGCTAAAACCTTTTTTTTTTTTAGATTTTATTTATTTGACAGAGAGAGAGAGAGATCAGAAGCAGGCAGAGAGAGGCAGGCAGAGGGAGAGGGGCAAGGAGGCCCCTGCCGAGCAGGGAGTCCGATGCAGGATTCAATCCCAGGACCCTGAGATCATGACCTGAGCCCAAGGCAGACGCTTAACGACTGAGCCACCCAGGCGCCCCTAGTCATTCCTTTTAAAGGAGCACAGAACTTTGGAGCTACAAGGTTTTCTTTCTTTTTTTATTTTTAAGATTTATTTATTTATTTGACAGAGAGAGAGAGATCACAAGTAGGCAGAGAAGAAGGCAGAGAGAGAGGAGGAAGCAGGCTCCCTGCTGAGCAGGGAGCCCGATGCAGGACTCGATCCCAGGACCCTGAGATCATGACCTGAGCTGAAGGCAGAGGCTTAACCCACTGAGCCACCCAGGCGCCCCAGCTAAAAACTTTTATATGACAAATTTAGGTTACTCTTTTCTCACAATCCCAAGTCTAAAAAACATAAATATTTTCACTAAAAGGCCTTAATGCAATTCAACAAATATTAAGTACCTAGTTTCCTTATAAAATACTTTTCAGTACTGACATCACCACAGCTAGCAATCATCCTAGCTCAAAATCTGTCTGACTCCTTCTCCTGCACCTTATAATTTGTAAAACAAACAAACGAAAAACAAATTCTACTTTATGTTCTTAATGTCCTCCCCATCTTGTTCTACTGTTATGGGCCTCTCTATAAGCACTATTTATAGCTTTTCTCTTTCCATCTCAATTCATTCTTCACCTTGCTGCGAAATTTATCTTCTTAATACATCCTCTAACCTGACAGCTCCTGTGGGCAATGGAAGCCAAAACCGATATAGGAAACCCAAACCAGGGTTATTCACCAAGCTCTGGGATGAAAGGTCTGGGCTCCATGAAGATGACTGGAAAAAAAAAAAAAAACAAAAAACACCAAAAACAACATCAACAAAGAAACTCCTATAAACCACTGCCTGAGACAGGCCATACATGAAGCTTTTGAGAGAAGGCAACAGGACAGAGGTCTAAGATGAGCAGCACACTAGCTGGTTGGCTAGATCTGGAATGTCCCAATATCCTTTAGTGGCAAGGCCAAATATCTGCCAACATAAGTCCTGGTCTAGTATGAGGTCCCTAAGGGCCAGACGAAATGAAAGGACAGAGAAGGAAAAACCTTTTACTCAAATTGAGCCTGAAAACCAAAATTCTAAAACACATGAAGAAGCTAATGCTATGAAAGACCACCAACTTTTTTTAAGCCTCAATTTTTTATTCACACAGGCTTTTAAAGTAAGTACTTTTTTCTACAAATAATATAGAAAAAGAAGCATCACCCTTAGAACTCAGGTTAAAAACAAAAAACAAAAAACAAAAAAACAAAAAACCATCACCAAATCCAAGACTGGGGGAAGACAGACAGAAGTGACTAGGAACTGTCCTACAGAATCAGGACAGTGATGAAAAAGGAACCTGGCTCTCTTAGAAATGGTTTCCCTCATCCCACCAGAACCGTGGCAAAGATAAGATGTCCCGGAGAAAACGTTAAACCAAAGTTTATGTATTAACCCCAGCCTCCGAAAACAGTTATGAGTTAAGGTGACTCATGTCGGGCTGGAAGGCATGCCAGTCTGTGGCATGATCCTGTGGCCTAATGTCCCATGACACTCCTGGAGCAATCTGCCCCTTTCTCATTTTGCAAATCCCATCACCCTGCTTTAACACTCTCTGAAGAGGAGGCACATCAGAAAGCAACTTCGTATTAAAACCACAGCTCTCTTCAGTTATCCCCCTACTGCAAATGTTTCACATTAAAAGTATTAATTGGTAAGAGGTAAAAGGTCCCAATTCTAGTGTATTATAACCACGATCATCCTTTCACAGTCAAGTTATTTAATTTTTAAATCAAACAGGTGAATAACATTTTTCTGACATGATGAGCTGAGAGCTCATTAGAATCTTTAAAATAATTATTTCCCATACCCGCATTTCGTTTGATTTAGATAATTAACTTCTCTGGACATAACGTCTTTACACATCAAAGTCCTATCATCCCAATGCTTTCTTTCCTTTCTCCTAGACATGTAAAAAAAAAAGTCAGTTAAAAGCAGAAGCACTCAAGTCAATTTTCTCTAATAAATACAGTTAACATGGAACTGAAAACCTACTGTAATCTTCTCAATGGGTTAATGTCCCGCAGTTGTTTTAGCTTTCAATTGAAATGCAGCTGTTCGCCATATTTTACAAAATGAATTCAGATGTGCAGATGGAGACCTAGATTATTTCAACATGCCACAGTTTAAATGTGAACCTGAAGAGTAAGTTCATCTCTGATTAATACTTATATTTAAACCTGATCATTAAGTCAAGAGCCAATACTATGTCACACCTGTAAAATCCTATTCTGGGGTAGAAAAATTGACGTCTTTTATTTTAAAACAATGGAATTTAAGGATATATCCTTTCCCTCAGAAAATACTATAACAAAAAAAATTTGTTTTTATTGTAGTAAACTTATAAATTACAAATGTGAATTAAACAAAAATGTAATGAACATGCTACTGGGTTTCTAATTATGGCTCATGTTTTTGCTGCTAAATGACCAAAGAAGAAATACCATGAAACATCTTTGGCTTAAAATACCTCAAAGAGTTGAAAACTTTATTACTGATTATGCACCACCAAAACAACATAAATATCTGGATTGTGAAATCCATCAGTCTACTCGTTTATTAAAAGACTGTGGAATGTTTTATCATTTCTTCTGTTACATCACTGCTGAGGAAAATTAACTCACAAGACCTATGTACTGATTCTGAGCATACACAGTTCCAAGTCCAATCATTCATAAGCTGAACATCTACATAATATAAATTAATAGAAAACTGTTACAATCAGAACATTCTCATTTTCGTAGAACTCCAAAGGCAGGAAGCAATTATGGTTAAGCCAACACTATTATACACTACATTCTGGTTCTGTTGTTTAAAAAAAAAAAAAGAAAAAAAAAGAAAAAAGAAAACCTCAAGTTACATCATGATGTAAATTTCTCCTGCTGTGAAAAATAATACCAAATGATTATTCGATCACTGAGAATATAAAAAATAAAAAAAGTTAAGAGTACAACGTGTTAAAACTTCTGTACCTAGTATCTGGGATAACACAATGGTAACTCCAATATATTTCTATATGCCCCATTTCAAGAGGACTTTAGAAGGTACACACAATTACCTGCTAAAAGAGAAGCAACATACCATGAATAACCCAAAAGAACCAATGATTCACATATAATTTATAATTTTTTTCAATAGCAATTTTTTTGAAACTGCTAATTGTATTTTCATAACTAAAAATCATCCATATTCACTTAACCCATATCAAATAAGTTCAGAGCGTAAAATAAGATACATCAATCAAAGCACTTCTCACACTACAGTGTTAACTATTTCCTTGTCATCGAACTGCTTAATGACAGGACACTGCTTATTCTGTAATTTTAGTACCTAATACACTGCCTGCCATTGCTGACGCTCAGTAAATATTTTGTGGATCAAATTACTGAACGGTGTAACAAGGGATACAAAGATAAGAAAGACATATCTCTGCCATTTAGTAGCTTATAGCCTACTGAAGTTAACAGATCAGATATATTCAGTGGAATGAGTTTACAGTTAATGCACAAGATACTATTAGACAAGAGGAGCAGCTAAGACCCAGTCAATTATTATGGGAAAACCGTCCTGAGATTTAATACTTGTAACAATCTGAAAATAAAGCATATTTAACTGCATTAAACAACAACAAAAAAAAACCAGACAAGTCAATAGCACATCTGAACTATCCATACGTCACTGGATTACTATAAAAATCAAAGTGCAGAAATGAAAGTACACTGAAAATTATGAAGCACCATAAAAAGCAATATGACAGTAAATATTTTTCCTTACCATTCATTGAGCGATTATTTTTCTTAAAAACCACTGGAACAGGAATAAGTACTTTCTAACCAAAATCAGTTCGATTCCAATTAGTATGGATAAGAAGCTACGAATTTTCATAAGGAACAACCGATGATCAAAAGGACAAGGTATTAGCTATACTGTAAATAGAGAATCACCATTTTAATATAATTATCAAAGGCTTCATATTCATAGACAGAAAAAACTCCTCTCTGTAATATATTATACTATTTTCTGGTATATTTTCCCCCACCAAACCTGCTTCCCTATCCGACATTCCCAGTTCTATTAAGAGCAACACTACTCTTCAGTCACAGAAGTTCAAAAAGTCCAAGGTATTTTTGATTCGCCAGTCCTCTCCTGACAACATCCATGCAATGTGCTTCTGGCATATTTTCTTTTAATAAAGCAGTTCTAATGCAATCTCTTCCTTTCCAATCTCACCTTAATAAATAAACACCCTTACTACAGTATCTTTCAAACCCATCTCCCACCTTTCTAATTAATTCTGCATACCATCTCCAAAGTACTCATTCTAAACATTTGTTACTCTTCTACTCAAGGCATCCAGTATTTCTCCTTCACCCGGTTGACAAAACATGTCTAATATCAGTCCCACAGGACCTCTGCAGTCTCCTTTCCCACAGCAGTCAAAGCAAATATTCAGGTATCTCAAAGCAAATATTCAGACCATCTCAGGTTCTTCTGAACCTTTATAGCCTACAGTTCTTCCTACTTGCAATACTTTTTGTTTCCTCTCCAAATCCTAGCTGCCTAGAAATGCCCAACCTAAGCTCATTATCTCCAAGAACACTTGCTAGACTCATGATCATCAGGAATTCTCCTTTCTCTGTCCTCTAATGTTTTCATTTACAAATTTTTTTGTTTAACATTAAACATTGCAGTTTACACACATTATTTTAGTTTATTAATAAAATAAACGTCTCCAACTGTTGGCAAATGACTACCCTTGTACCTCCTCCTTCACAGAGAAATGAGAAGTCTTTATTTTCTAATTCCTTCCACTCCCCTCTATCTAAACCACTGTACCTTTTTCTGATTCCCTCTTCTTACATTCAAGGCACCTCCTTATTTAAAGCCAATGCACCACCTGTTCATTAGCTTTACCCATTCCTATTTACTGGGCACCTAACCTAACTACAGGCCAAACACTGTTGTAAGAGCTTGGGATATGGTCGTGACTGAGCTAGACAAAAAGATGTTATAATGCGAGAGACGAGCATATAAATATGATGCCAGGTAGCGACAAATGCTATGAAAACAAAATAAACAATCTGTTTTCAACCAGGAGATGACATTTAATAGAAGATCTGAATGAAGCCCAGGAGGGAGCTCTGGAGAACTTCCAGGCAAAAAGAATAGCAAAGTACCAAGATCCTGAGGCCAATATAGCTCAAGTGAAGAGAACAAAGGGGATAAGCAGCAGAAAAAAAGGTCTGAGAGGTAGCAAGAGGCCAAAGACAAAAAGTCATCTAGGCCATGGAGGTTAAATTTTAGTTGAATATAATGTAAAACTATTAGAGAACTGTGAAAAAGGAAGAGACTTGAAATATTTTAGGTCTTAAGATCTATTTATTTTCGAGAGAGAATGAGAGACCGTGTGTGCACGCATGCACAGGCATCCCTTATGGGGTGGGTGGGGCATAAGGGGGGGGAGAGAGAGAGAGAGAGAGAAAGAGAGAATCCCAAGTGGACTCTCGACTGAGTACAGAGCCCAACACAAGGCTCCATCCCATGACCCTGAGATCATGTATTATCCCCCTACCGATGAGGAAGGGAAAAGTAAAAACTGGGTAAAGGTCACAAGTCTAACAGAAATCGGACTTTGGTCCCAAGCAGCTGATAATCTGAAATAGTCTGTCCACGTACATGTGTATTTTTACAAAAATTCACAAATCTCCCATTTCGGTGCCTTAGTTTGTTTCATTTGTAAACGACGCCTATCTCCTTTTAACACACTAAAATAATGTGAAATTACTGAGAAGTTATAGACATAGTAAGTAGTCAGGGGACTTACTAAGTTATCTTAGAGATTGATAACTTTAAAAGTTCAGAAATTCTTTGCTTAAAAGTAAATCTTAGGCAGACAGATAAATAATTACAACAGACAAAATTATAACTATACAAATTGGTGGGAGGGGAACCAAAGACATCTGAGGTTCAAAACTACAGTTTAAGAAAAACTAATTTCATCCAAATCCCTCATTTTTCAGGTGAGGAAACTGAAGTCCAGAGGGGTTTCTTGAACTGCCCAAGGACACATCACTTTTTAGTGATACAGCTGGGACTAAAACTGAGGTCCCGACTTCTGGTCCAGAGTTCTTTCTACTATCCCACAAGGAACATACAAATAAAAGTTGATCATAATTAATGCACAAGACCTCCACAATGTGTTTGTCATAGTGAACTTTGTTGTAAAATATCTGCCTATGCCAACTCAGTTTAGCAATAAATAGCTGGGCTCTGGAATTCAAATACAGGCACACTTACCATGTGACCTTGGGCAAGTCACATCACCTCCGTGCCTCAGTTCCCTCATCTTTAAAATGCAGGTTAAAAGTACACTCCTTTTGCAGAGTACATGAAATAATATATTTAAAGCACCCAGACAGTGCCTGGTACATAGAAAGCACTCAGTTCATTATGATGATGAAGAAGAAGAAAGAAGAATTCAAGCAAAATTACAGTTTCTTAAAAACATCACAAAATATTATCATTAAATACATATATTCTCAAAGAAGGAATGTTATGATTAGGTGTAGTCCTTTAAAGATCCAGAAGCAAATAATATGAATGAAGTGAAATATACAATCTTAAGTCATAAAACCTCTATGGCATTTAAAACAGCAAGAGTATACTTGGAGACTTTAAAATAATTTATATTTGTATAGTATTTTGCATTTATAAAGTACACTCATAAATTATTTCAATTTACTGCCCTATGAATTTAATGAACAATCATTTTTTCAGCAGCTACTACATACCATATGCCAGACAGCATGCTATTTTCATATTCATTACCTTATTTAACTTTCAATATCCACTACCAGACATATATTATCAGTAGAATAATGCCAAAAAACTGACAGATCCAACCCAGAAAGTAAGAGCCTCTTCGGTATCACCTCTTAATTGGGAATGACATGTTTGGATAAATAAATGAGATACAGCATTTTGCACAGTAGATGGAATACATCAAAGGCCCATTAAAATGTTGGGTCGCCCTTAGCGGTAATATGTAGTTGTCTTGAGCAGAAAATACATCACAGGCACCTGGGTGGTTTAGTCGGTTAAGCAACCACTCTTGGTTTTGGCTCAAGTCACGATCTCAGGGTCCTGGGATCGAGTCATGCTCTGTGTGCACTGTGGAGTCTGCTTAGGATTCTCTCTCCCTTCCCACTCCTCCCCCAAAATAAATCTTGGGAAAAGAAAAAAAGAAGAAGAAAATGTACTGCAACCAGATCAGTAAAGCACCAATACCATAATTTACAGTATTGTTAAAAAGAGCAACCTCGGGTAGTGCCTGGTATACTCTACACTGTTTTGCAAATAAAAATATACAACAATGGGCGCCTGGGTGGCTCAGTGGGTTAAAGCCGCTGCCTTCGGCTCAGGTCATGATCTCAGGGTCCTGGGATCGAGGCCCGCATTGGGCTCTCTGCTCAGCGGGGAGCCTGCTTCCTCCTCTCCCTCTGCCTGCCTCTATGCCTACTTGTGATCTCTCTCTCTCTCTCTGTCAAATAAATAAATAAAATCTTTAAAAAAAAAAAATATACAACAATTTTTGCAGACTTAAAGTCAGTCTTTACTAGAGGTAGTAGGGTGACAAACTGAGACAAAACCAATTGAATAATAAAACGTCTGTAAAGCATTTAATGTGTTTTACACATAAAATTACACAAAGCAATTTGTGTAATTCTCTTCTAAAGTCTTCGACAATCCTGTGAGAAGGCTAGGATGAGCTGAGATGCTAATTCCATTTTACAGGAGAAGAAATTGAGGCTCAGAGAAGTTAAATACTTTAACTGAAGTCACAAAGACAGAACATGGTAGAGGACTAAACTTAGGTTTCAGAATTAGATTTAAGTACTTCTTTGCACCTATCCCCAACATATCTCAGAACATCCATATCTCCTCCAGATCCTTTATTCAATAAACTTACAGGGTGCCTGGGTGGATCAGTTGGTTAAGTGACTGCCTTCGGCTCAGGTTACGATCCCAGCGTCCTGGGATCGAGTCCCAAATCCGGTTCCCCCTACTGTGCAGGGAGCCTGCTTCTCCCTCTCCCTCTACCTGCCACTCCCCCTGTTTGTGCTTTCTCTCTCTTTCACATAAATAAAACCTAAAAAAAAAAAAAATCAATAAACTTAAGGCTAAAACAGCTAATATTTATTGAGCACTTACTTCTTATGTGGTTTGCTATACACAATGTATCACATGGATTACCTCCTTTAAACCTCAGCAGAGTAAGAACTCAAACCAAGTGTGTTTGACTCCCAATAAAACATTTTACCTACCACAGTAGTTAAATACAATAATGAATTTGCTGAAGTATTTTTCTTTACTATTTAAGTGAACTATAAGCAAAATCCCTCTTGAACATTCTAAATACATAAGAAACAGATTTCTGACATACTTCACTATTCAACTTCACCATAAAATAAAATGTGTATTATTTTCAACAAGAATACTCAGTCTTCTGATTTGATTGACATGGTCTTACTTTCTTTGAGCCTCCTATACCAAAAGACCATTTAGGTAGAAAAAACAAAAATCAACCTGCCCAAGATTTCCATTCAACATAAGGAGAGAAGCAAAAATTTGTAATTATCAGTGGCATAAATGGACAGGTTACTTGTGGCCTTATTCCAGAGATCTATTATTTAAACACATAAGCAATAATTCTCTCAAGACTTTAGGACATTTGTCAGACTGCAATATGGTTAATCCTCCTAAAATTACATATTACAAATTACAACAAGAATAAAAGTAGGGTGATCACATTTTTATGTGGTACCAACTGGGACATTTTTTATATGAAAGAGGCTCTATTAATAATTATGCCAGGAAAAACAGGCCCTAAACAATGACTGTCACAGAGAAGATGGGGTAGATAATCACCCTACATAAGAGCTACCCATTTGGATTTGTATGTTATAGGCTATTCTCTGTATATGTTTAATCCATGAGCTTTAAGTTTTTGGCCCACATCTAATGATTATCTTCAGCCTTGAGATCAAGGACACCATTTTACAGACACAAGGCCAGAGTTAAGGGTGCACTCTATAAAAAAGGTTTTTTTAAGCTTTATTCTCAAACTTAACTTTATAGACATTTGCTTAAAAAAGAAAAAAAACAGATCCACAGATATCAAAGAAAGAAATCTTACAAATATCACCAAGCTTCAGACTATCTCTTCAAAAGTTTTGAATACCAGTAACCACAAAACTACTTCTAAAATGGCCCAATGCTGGAGCACCTGGGTGGCTCAGACAGTTAAGTGTCGGCCTTCCACTCAGGTTGTGATCTCAGGGTCCTGGAACCAAGCCCCGCATCAGGCTCCCTGCCCAGTAGGGAGACTGCTTCCCCTCTCCCTCTGCTCCTCTCCCCCATCCCCTTAGAGCTCTCTCTCAAATAAAAGCTTTAAAAAATAATAAAATGGCCCAATGCTCAAAAGTTACTATTAGAAACTATCAACTCGCTTTATTATACAAAAGTTATAAAACAAAACACCATGTTTCAAACGGAAAAAAAAACTTCAGGAATAAAAACACTGAAAAGTTTTCACTAAACCTAACCAAAATGATAAAAGATAGTGAAAACCCATGGTCACAATACGGTACAATAATGATTAAAGGAAATGCCAGATAGTATTGCTATGGCTCTCCAGATGAATCTGGCATTAGCTGTACAACCTAAGGAGTAAAAAGCATGATTTGCTTTAATTTGTCAAGGTGTAAGTAAGTACTAACAGACTGGTGCTCTGAACCATAGTATTTGAGCAAAAGGCATTATTCAAATATAATTATGATTCCGTAAGGCAACAAATGTTCCAAGTCTTTTTTGACTTAAAACTGAACCAAATCCAGAATTGGAAGGGATCTCGAAGTCTAAATTCTAAGCTTACATTGCCCAATAAGACAGCGACCAGCCACTTGTGGTTATTTATACTTAAATTAATTAAAATAAAATTTAAAATTAAGTTCCTCAGTGCACTAGCCACATTTCAAGTGCTCAAGAGTCAACTGAGGCTAGTGGTTACCATATTAGTACAGCAGAGATTATAGAATATTTCCATCGTGGCAGAAAGTTCTACAATATTGGACATTGCTACTCTCGACTTAGGCTGCTCTAGATCTTTGCTTGAATATTCCCAGAGATAAGAAAGAAGCGCAATGAACTGCATTCTCTTTTTTCAAAGTACTGTCAAAAAACCGTTCTCATATTCAGTCAAATCTAGTCTCTCTGAAACATCCACCAGAAATTCCGGGAGTTTTGTCAACTTGGTCTTCAAGTAAATCTCTGCACGGCTAACCCAATTCCATTTCCAAAGTTCTGACTCTTAACATATACTGAAACCCTAGGTCCTTTCCTCCCAGATAAATACATACTAGTTTCTTTCAAACGAAACAGTTTAAAGTTTGTATCAGCTTCACGAAGGTATGCTAATTTATCCACGTGTACATTAATAACACGTCAGTGTCGTCTCCGAGTGTCAGATATCACATTCCACTATTCCTATAAATCTACTCTCACTTATCGGACCTTCAAGCGTCTGAATTTTTAATTTAGAAAACAAGATCACGGTCACTCTGAATTTCTCAAAACATGGAGACTGAAATTAATTACACTTAACATGTAATCGATCAGTGCCTGGTGCTGTATGACCTCATTTAACCTTGACAATTCTGAGCGAGGCTACTGCTACCCCATTTGCAGACCGGAACACCCAGGCAAAGGCAGACTAAATGATTTCTCCAGGGGTCACAGATGTGGGCACAGCCCCAGAGAACAGAGTGGAGCTTTTCGTTTTCCTGGATGCTACACTTTTCCTAACGCTTCTTCCACCCTGCCCATAAATCAATTTCCTTCTGTAAAGATTCTTCCCAGCAAAACCCTAGCTGCATGACGCGCGAAAGGTGCCTAACACACCCCAGCCGCACCAGCTCCCGCTCGCCTGCCCAGTTCCCCTCGCCCCACGCCCACCGCCGACTGGGAGGAGTCAGGAGCCAGCTAGCTCCACGCCGGGCGGGAGGACCGGGTGCTGGGCCCGGCCGGCGCCTCACACGACCGTCCTCCCCTCAGCCCTTGAGCGCGAACGCCCATTCCTACCCCGCGGCCGTCCTTGGGCAGGGGCCAGGGCGGGGCCGGGGCGGAGGGACGCCGGGCTCACCACGCGCCGTCCCTCCCCGCTCGCAGACCTCTCCCCGCCCGCCCCGCACCGCCCCCCGCACCCCCCTACAACCTCTGCTTTAAGAACACTTGTAGGCACGGCTGCGCGTCCCGCGTGGAGAATGTGGGGAGAGGTGGTGCGGTTTCTGCTGCGGCGGCCCGGGACACGCTTGTAAAGGGGCGGGGTGGGAGGGCTCAGAGTGTTGAAAGGGAGAAGGTGGCTCGGCCGGGGCAGGGGTGGAGGGGGGGCACAAGATGGCGTGAGCCCGACTCTCCGTGGGGCGGGGGCTGCCGAGACGGAGGAGGGAGCGCGGCAGACGCCCCCACCACTAGCTGCGCGGACTCTGGCGCATGCGCGCTCGGCCAGGTAGCCGTGGTCTCCTTTCCCGAGCAAACCACTTCCGCCACGCTCGCCGGGGGCGGGGCGTCGTGGAGCGCACCCGCAGCCGCTTTAGTACTGGCGGGCAACCCTGATCCGGGCGGCGGGCCTCGACGCGGGGCCTGCTGGGAGAGGAGTGGAGTTGAACTGAGAATCGGAGGGTGTTGGAGGGCCCGGCCGTTAAAGAGTGCGCTGAGAGGCCAGGATTTTCTAGCGGTTGGGTGAAATACATTGGAAGTTTGTTTTCAGCTTCAGGGCAGAGATTGGCCTGTGTAAGCTGTCTAGGAACTGGGGTGAATCGGGGTCTTAACCGGATTGTGCTTTCAGCATGGGGTCAGCATGGGGAAGGGAAACGGACAGATCAAAAAGACCCGCTCCCCCAAGGGACCGCAGTGCCAGGGTGTTTCTGGGGCCTTGCGACCACCTCTTCCGCAGGCTCCCGAACGCCACCACTCCCCACCCTGCCTTTCACGGCAAAGTCATTGGAGAGGCGGTGGGTGATCATATTGGTCCACAATGAATACCCTTCACTCCCACCGCCACATTCCTTTTACCAAGTTCAGGCATTTAACGACCACGTTTTTATAATTGAAATCTTTTTCTGCATCAAGGGGTGGTTTGTTTTGTTGTTGTTGTTGGATGATCCTAATTTTTATTTTTCCTTAGGATCTGGCCTGTTCCTAATTTTTAAGTCTTGCACCTCCACTATTGAACTGCCTGTCCCATGCTCTCAATTTGAGTGATATAGATGTAGTTCTTTAATACAATAGTCAATTACTTCAGTATATGAAGTCTTGTTATGTATATTTTTAACATTTTCAGCTGTTTAGGGAAAAAAAACTGGGTTATCATCCATGCTTACGTCCACTCCTGTGATGTCAAGTATTATAAATAATGAAATATGAAATGAATATGAAATAAATTTCATAGAAATTCAACTACTAACCTTCATGAAGTCTTTTAAAGCATTATAGCTTCAGTTACTTTCTTTCCTATACATATTTATGTTCTGACATAATCTTTTCTTCCTAACTGCTTACGTTTTTTAAAATAACAACTTACTTGAATATTTGCTCTGGGTCATAGTTGAATCTACTGTTAATTTTGTGCTTAGCTCTCTTTAATCTCCCCAACACTTCACTATTTGCCAAATACTTAAAGTTCCTAAATGATAAATATATTTAGGATGTAAAAGCTCATCATAATGTGTAAAGTCAGAGCTTAATGCAATGCTGGGCAAAGTGTAGAGAATACGGAAAGGAAAGTAACAGAATTGTCGTGATTTCTTACAAAAGAAAACCGATTTATACAGTAGTTGAAAAGCCCTTTCAAGTATGTTACCAAGAAAATAATTAGGAGAAAATGAAGAGAAAAATTGATATTACATCTAAGGAAATATAACCCGAAGCAGATCATTTCAATTAAAATTACATTCAGTTAATGTTGCCATGGTACTTGCGTGGGAGTTCTACCTGCATCACGTGGAGGCCAGATTTGACCTAGCTTTTCAGAATAGAACCCAGATCTTCTTACTCTCAGGCTACTGGTGTCTAACCTACATATAATCACACACAACAGGAGTTAATGAAAGTGAGCCATGGAGAACGGAAACTGAATTAAACCAGGCACTGGTAGAAGGAACTCAAAAATTCACTCTTAGGAAATTGCGAATTGTGCTGTTGGCAGAGATCTTAGCTTTGAAGTCACATGAGTTATCCTAGTGTTCCTACCTCCTGGAATCTATTAAAATCCATTTTAAAAATTTGATTTAGCCATAATTTTGTTTGTAGTTTGAGAGCACTGCTGTACACAAAGGGTCAATATATCTTCCATTAGATTAATATCAAGTATCCTAAACTATTCATGCTACTAGGGTACCTTAATTAAAACAGAGTTAAAACAATGAAGCTGTTGCTGAAATTAAGATATTCACGACTACCACCTCTCAGAAAAATACATGATTTCCAAAGAATGTGGAGAAAACGCCAGGAGACCAAGTGAATGCATCACACCACAAAAATGTCTCTATCCCTTAAACAGAGCTGTTAAAGGAAAATGAAGCATTGTTACCATAGACTTTTGGATTCCTCTGGCATAATAACCTTCATATAGAGTCACTAGTGCAAAAGAAAGTGCAGATATCTAGGTACAAATGCCTCTTGGCATCCTAAAAATGATTAGGTTAGATAATGAAAGAAACCCTAATTCTCCAGATAGCAGAAGCTATGCCTAATATGGAAACATCTCTATAATGAAGAGGTCTCTTCTCCTCAAGTGGCTGTCATAAGGACAGTTCACTGCAGGTGACCTGCAAATTCTCATTCTTTTGTGATTCATGACTCTTATTTATTAGGTTGCCTGAAGGAAGCTCTTCCTTATTTATCAATTATTTTGTTCTGTGCTCTCTCTGCCTTAGATTTCCAAACAGTGGCTTATAAAGTAACCATGGAAATAAACTGGGTAGAACTGCATATTGTTTAGAACTACAGGCTGCAATTATTGCTATATGCAATTAGTTTGCTGATATTAAGAACTATTTTTCAATTCCAGCTTGCTTTACTTTTAGAACAAGTTGTTCTGACCAAAAACATTACTCAGTCCTTTGGTACCTGGGCAAGTTACTTAGTTAGCATTGTTGGGCCTCCGTCTTCATGTCGATAAAATAAGGTGATCAAACCATACGAATGAAAACCTTGTAGCTAGGGAGCCTGGGTGGCTCAGTGGGTTAAAGCCTCTGCCTTCGGCTCAGGTCATGATCTCAGGGTCCTGGGATGGAGCCCCGAATTGGGCTCCCTACTCAGCGGGGAGCCTGCTTCCTCCTCTCTCTCTCTGCCTTCTTCTCTGCCTACTTGTGATCTCTCTCTCTCTCTCTGTCAAATAAATAAATAAATCTTAAAAAAAAGAAAGAAAGAGAGAAAGAAAACCTTGTAGCTCTAAAATTCTATGCTCCTTTAAAAGGAATGACTAGGGGTGCCTGGGTGGTTCAGTCCTTAAGCTTCTGCCTTCAGCTCAGGTCATGATCCCAGGGTGCTGGGATCCAGCCTGCATCAGGCTCCCTGCTCTGTGGGAAGCCTGCTTCTCCCTCTCCCACTCCCCCTGCTTGTGTTTCCTCTCTCACTGTGTCTCTCTCTGTCAAATAAATAAATAAAATAAAATTTAAAAAAAAAAGGAATGACGAAAGAATGAATGTTAAAGTGGTACAAAATAATTTCAGTATTCAATATATTTGTACTACCTAAACATATGGAATATTCAAGGCTCTCACTGTAGGCTGACATGGATATTCAACTGACACTATGCTCTTCAAAAAAAAGACCAACATGAAAAACATACACAAATCAAATCTATTGAAATACGGGAGGGGGAGTGCATAACATAATTATTCAAGGTGTAATCAAAGTGGCTTCCCATTCCTTCCAAATTACATTCATAGATTTCAAATTAAGAATAGTAAAACTGATGAGAGAAGAAATGTTAAGAATTCTGAGCAGCCCTGTGGTGCCTGGTGGCTCAGTTGGCTAAGCCTTCGGCTCGGGTCATGATACCAGGGTCCTGGGATCGAGTCCCACATCAGGTTCCCTGCTCAGCAGAGAGCCTGCTTCTCTCTCTCCCTCTGCCTGCGGCTCTGCTTACTTGTGCTCTCTGTCAAATAAATAAAATCTAAAAAAAAAAAAAAAAAAAAAAAAAATTTTGGCAAAAAAAAGAATTCTGAGCAGCCTGTAGAACTGTAATCATGATCCATCCTCTTAGGAACCTCTCATTGTAGATTTAACATTCCAGGATCTTTTAAAATTACTCCTTAGCTGCTGAGGAAATGATCATGTTTTAAGATTTAGAATAGGAAAGGAATCATACACTATCAGGGTTTCAAAGAGCCCCTGAACTCTCTAGACACATGGAAACTTAGCTGCTTTCATTCCCAGGGAATCCAATATATAATCCGCTTGTTCTGGCAACAAACAGCTTCTACATTCTACCCCTTGAAGATAAGGTCTATTCACTGACCGTAAGTGATGGGTGCTTATTAGTTCATTCATTCAACAAATAATTATTGTAGGCCTACCACATGCCTGACATTATTCTAGGAGCTGCAGATACAGCAGTGAACAAAACAGACAAAAATTGATGCCATTATCACACGTAGTAGGATAGTTGAACAATAAACGAAATAAACACCTAAACAAAATAATAATGTGTTAGAAAGCCATGGGTGTAAAAGAACAGGGGAAATTTTTTATACAACAGGGAAAGGATAAGAAATGAGACAAAGCATAGGAGCAACAGGAGAATTGTTCAGTTTAACTGGGCAAGCAGGGTAGGCCTGACTGAGAAAGTGACATTTGAATAATGACTTGATGAAGGTGAGGAAGGTAGCTGCAAATATCTAAGGAAAGATACCTGCAGATACCTCCAGACAGTAAGAACAACACCCTGAGGCCATGAACTGGGAACAAGCCTGGTAAGTTGCAGGAATGGCCAGAGGCCATTTTACCTGAAAAACAATGGTCCAGGAAAAAACAGAAAAGAAAAAAATAGTATAATGTGAGATCACAGCAATACTAAGCCAGATGATAGAAGGCCTCCATGCCTAGGGCAGGGAGGCTGTTAGTAGAGGATTGACGTGATATAGTATAGGTTTTTAAATAATGACTGTCGCAGCCAGGTTAAAAACAGTCTATAGAGCAGAGGTCTTACTGCAGTAACCCAGGCAAGAGGTGATGGTAGCTTGCACTAAGGTTATTACAGTAGACTCTGTAAGACATGGTTCAATTCTGGATATAGTTTCAAAATCAATACAATTTCCTGACAGATTGGATTGGGGGTTCTAAAGAAAGAGAGGCATAAAGAATGACTAAAGTGTTCTGGGAAAGTGGAAAAATGAATTTGCCATAACTGAAATGGGAAAAAGTGGGGATGGATATGTTGGGTAGGTGTAAGAGATCAAGAATTCACTTTTAGGCGTAAATTAGTAATTAAGTACAAGGTTCATATTATCTATTGTTTTTTCATCAATAAGTAAGAATAAGTAAATTATTATGGAAATGAAGAAAAGTTTGCATCTGTAAACTTCTTTAATAATCTTTAATTTTTAATAAATTTCTAATCCTGCTCAGATAATAGAGGCCCATCTAGACCTGTATAACATATCTCAAGGAATATCTTACTTTTGTTTTAAGATGTGAAGCCAGCTCAATATGCTTTTGTTAAAAAAAGAACAAGGGTGCCTCTGTGGCTCAGTGGGTTAAAGCCTCTGCCTGTGGCTCGGTCATGATCTCAGGGTCCTGGGATGGAGGCCCGCATCAGGCTCCCTGCTTAGTGGGGAACCTGCTTCCTCCTCTCTCTCTCTGCCTGCCTCTCTGCCTACTTGTGATATCTCTCTCTCTCTCTCTGTCAACTAAATAAATTTAAAAAAATAAAAATAAAATAAAAAGAACAAAACCCAAACAAAAAAACCCCTTTCTTTTGCTGTTGTTCTATCAATATCTGATAGCAAGGTGGGGAATTCAGTTGACACAAATATACAGAACATCCAGTTCCCCAAAGTATTTTCATTGAAATATTTAGATTTAAAATGGATCTATTTCAGTGAATTATTTGAATAACTGCCTCCATTTGCTATTTTACACATATACATTTATTTTTCTCTTTTTTTTATTATGCATGGAAGCAGTGCAAAAACTTAATCAGTGCCATGAGTGAAATATACCACAGTATGGCTAACACAACCTGCTATTCCTGTTTTACACACTGAAGCTGAATGCAATAAACCTATTTTGATTAAGGAATGCTCAGAACAATTTTTAGTTATCAGGAATATACCAGCAGATTTGATTAAGTTATTTTATTTTTAGTTTGTTTTTTTATAGATGCAGCTTAGGCCATATTTTCTCTTTCCAGAATGTATTTAAGACAGCTTCAATAACTCAGTCAGGTGTAGTACAAAATATATGGGCTTTGGTACCACTTAAAAGCCGTGATGCCCTGGACAAATTATTCAACTTTCCAAAAAATAACTGTCCTCAACTATAAAATAGGAATAAGGATATCTATGTGATAAGGTTCTTATCAGGATTTAAATGAAAAGTTCCTGACACTTTGAAAGTGTTCAGTAATTTATGGTTATTATTGTTTTCCAGTTTTTAAAGAGCTATTGAGTAATTTTTATTTATTTATTTTTAAAGATTTTATTTATTTATTTGACACAGAGAGAGAGAGCGATCAGATCACAAGTAGGCAGAGAGGCAGGCAGAGAGAGAGGAGGAAGCAGGCTCCCCGCTGAGCAGGGAACCTGATGCAGGCCTCGATCCCAGGACCCTGAGATCATGACCTGGGCCGAAGGCAGAGGATTTAACCCACTGAGCCACCCAGGCACCCTTCAGTAATTTTTATGATGTTTGTATTTTTGATGTATTTGACATGGGAATAAATTAAATAGGAGATCCTCTCTCAAGTATTAGTGGTTTATCATTTCCTGAATTCAATAAATACATGTCAGTATGACAATTATTCTTTTAACAAACATTTATTGAGGGCCCTTAAGTATACTGGCCATTGTTAGGTCTTGGAGATATAATGACAAATAACACAGAGTTTCTGACCTCAAAATGACTTCTTACTGATAAATTTAGGAGAAACAAAGTTGTATGAACAAGAGCAAAGTCACCATGATAGTATGTAACACAAATATTAGCTGACATCCCCCTGACTTTTAAGCTGTAGGTTAAAACTGGATTGAGCAACGATTCCACCTCATTTGCAAACCTAGTAGCCAACTCAGAGTCTCTTCATATTTGAGGGGAGCTAATGTTCTCATGGTCCCCTCTTGCTCTGAACTTCCATTTATCCTAAATTAGTGAAGTTCATGGATGAGCATCCAACTGTCCTTATTCCACAAGCATCCACTCAGATACAGAACATAGCCCTCTTCCTAGATTTCACCCAAAAGCATTTTCACAGAGCTTTGTGTGGGGACAGCAGAAAGAAGATGACAGGTAGGAGTAATACTAAAGGAGTAGAATTTATAGGACTTAGTGACTGGTAAACTATGAGGATGGAAGTAAGGCAAAGAGAGGGAACTCAAGGATGATTCCAAGTTCTCTCAATTTACTAAGTGGCAGGTTGAATATTTTGAGTTTAAAGTGATCATATCAAGTTTCAGGTTGCTACTATCAATGGTCGACTATACTATTCAGATGCATGGTAAAGACAGAAGCTGAACTAAAGTCTGGAGCTCAAGAGAGTAAATAAATGGTCTTTTAGATTTGGGAACCAGCAGTATACAGCATACAGCATTTCAGGCAGATCGCTTAGATGTGGAATTTAGCCCTATTCCTAGATTTGGCCAAAGAACATTTTCATAAGCATCTATGTGGGCACAACTGAAGCCAAGAAAGACGATGAAATGCCCAAGAGAGCACGCATAGAACAAAGAGAAGTGAGTCAGAGATTGGATTCCAGACACCCACATTCAATGGGAAAGGGAGAGTAAGAACCCACAAAGAACACTGAGAAGGTAGGGGTGTCACAGAAACCAGGAGAGCAGAGAGCTCAAAGAGAGGTATGAATGGTACTAAAATGAGAATTGGTTTTGACTGTGCTTAGCCAGTTCAAAGTCAGCATCAATAGAGTGGTAGGATTAGAAACTTGGTTGTAGTGACTCGAGAAGAGTAATAAGGAAGTTGAGAAATCAAGTGTGTTATTCTTCCCAAGAACGTGTCCTGTGAAGAAGAAAGAGATTGGCTAGAGAAATATATAGTGTCACAGGATAGATTTTCAAAAATCAAGGATTTGGGTTTATTTATAAGCTTTGGAGAAGAAGCTGGTAAAGAGGGAAATGTTGAAGACTTGATATAGAAGAGGGCCAATTACAAAATCTCTAGGAAACAAAGGTGGGATTCGATCCTAGATAAGACTGGATGGTTTTTGTTCAAGAGTCCGGGAAGTAGACCTGAAATGGAAAAGGGATAGAATGAAAGAAAGAAATAAGAACCTGAAGCAGTTCATATGCAATGACCAAATTTTCCCTGTAACATAGGAAAATGGAGGTGCTGAAATGTGGGGATGATGCTATAAGATAGGGATGAGGTGATAAAGTTTTGCTGAACCACTGTGAGGAATAGGAGAAAAATAGCCAAGGGTCTGTTAAATTGAAAATAGCCCAAGGTATAGAAAGGAGGGCCCTCAGTGCATAGTTGCAGTATCTACTTCTTGCTAGAAATGCAAATTTGGGTCCCACTCCATACCCACAGAATCAGAAACTGGAGGTGGAGTTCAGCATCAACCTTTTAGAAGGTCCTCCAGGTAATCCTCCAGGATGCTGGGATCAAGCCCTGCATCAGGCTCCCTGCTCAGCAGGGAGTCTGCTTCTCCCTCTCCCTCTGCCTCTCCCTGCAGCTTGTGCTCTTGCTCATATTCTCCCTCTCAAATAAGTAAAATCTTAAAAAAAAATCCTCCAATAATTCTTTTCCAAAACCTTTGGCCCTTACAACTGCTAATTTTGCAACAAATGCTAAAAGATTGCAAAATAAGTGAACGAAGAGTCAGTGAATATTAATGAAACTCAAAGTTAGCTAGACATGTTTAGTTTAATAGTTTCTCTGTAATTGAACACATGTTCATGACTGATTTTTATATTATACACCATTAATACATATATTTTCTACTATCATTGTTTTAACAATGTTGCCTTTGCTCACATAATTTGGAACTATTTTCAGGATCTGGGGGATATTCTTTTGAATACCCTAAACAATGGAAAAGCCAATAGTCATGGTCTAGAAGGATCATAAAGATTTAGTTTACAGGGCGCCTGAATGGCTCAGTAGGTTAAATCTCTGCCTTTGGCTCAGGTCATGATCTCAGGGTCCTGGGATTGAGTCCCGAATCGGGTTCCCTGCTCGGTGGGGAGCCTGCTTCCTCCTCGGCCTCTCTGCCTACTTGTGATCTCTCTCTCTCTCTCTCTTTCTCTGTGTCAAATAAATAAACAAAAATCTTAAAAAAAAAAAAAAAGATTTATTTTACAGCCAAATAGGTGAGTGGGTGATCAGGTGTGCCTTGCTTTAAGAAATATGACATAATATGTGGAAATCCATATTTACAATCCATAAGTGCACATGAGAGACACATAAGTGCACATTTATTATTTGCAGATAAGACTAACCTCTGGGGCGCCTGGGTGGCTCAGTGGGTTAAAGCCGCTGCCTTCGGCTCAGGTCATGATCCCAGGGTCCTGGGATCGAGGCCCACATCGGGCTCTCTGCTCGGCGGGGAGCCTGCTTCCTCCTCTCTCCTCTCTCTCTGCCTGCCTCTCTGCCTACTTGTAATCTCTCTCTCTGTCAAATGAATAAATAAAAATCTTTAAAAAAAAAAAAAAAGACTAACCTCTGAAAGTTAATTGTGCAATAGGCAAATAATGAATCACAGAAGGGATATAGATCCAAGCCAATAAACCTTAATTATAACCTGCTTAAAATACTATGTAAATAAGAAGAGAGGTTGGTTAATCACAAAGCATAGAAATAGCAAAATTAGAACAAACTGGTATAGTACATTCCTATGCTCTATTAATGAGTAGGGAAAGGATAAATGATGGTTCAAGCTATCAGTATCCTAACATCATTCAAGAAATCAAATTAGGTAGCTAACTCCCCTTATCCTGATTCTGCTGTGACTGGCAATCTTTACATATTTTGGCTTCCATGATGATATGATTATCAGGCTGACAGGAGGTTCGTTCTACCCAGCAGTTATATTTCCTCACTGCCAATCAATAACTCAGCATTTTGGCATTATGCTGGGTCTCTTCCGAATTAGAGTGAGTCAGCTCTGAAACAGTGATAATGTTGCCTGTTGGGGGTCAGGAAACCAAACCCCAAACTTCAACTCCAACTCTGAGGAGGCTTAGACAGCTCTCCTTGGCAGCCCCCCAACCTGGAAACCTGCTTTTTTTCTGAACAACTACAGGAAACAGATCAATTAGCATGTGCTTATTCACTTCGTAAAAGAATCATTTGCTTTATGAAAATATTTTAAAATACAGGGAACTTAAAGTGGATGAGAAATGACTTTTGAATTCAGTCAGAAATTCTTTAAAGTTAGCAAAACTCATCTTGATGGTGGTGGCAAGGCTGTCAATGGGAATGTCTTGAATAATCACATGTTTGAGAAGATTAGCAGTTGAAGGGAGGAAGGAAAGAGGCAGAAGGTGGAAGGGGTAGTTGGGTAAGTGGAAAGAGGTCCAGTTGTTTGTTGTTAAGTACCCCACACACCAGAAAAGGACACCAGACTAGGAGGGAAAAAGAGAAAGAACCAATGGAAACAGATATGGACATTCTCAGGTAAAGGGGATTTGAATGAGGCTCTTCCCTAAGAAGATTGGGTTTGTGGAGCAAGGGAGTGCATCTCTTCTGGGGAAAACTCCTTCAAAGATAACTCTGAAACACAACATTTAGGCCCTTCTCTCAAATGCATAGCTTTATTACTGCAGAAGGGCTTCAGACTCTCTTTCCTCTGATCACGTACCTCTCAACTTTTTATTTACCAAGCATAAATTAAGTGCCTCTAGCAATTAAAAGAGGAAGAAAGATGTGATCCGTGTCCTAGAGGTGCTTAAGGTCTGACAGGAAATATGAACCTGTAAACAAATCATTGCGGGCCTTATAAATGCACCACATGTTACGGGGATATGGAGGGGATGAATTTTACTTTTTTAAGTATTTATTTTTTAATTTAACTTTTTAAAGGATTTAAATGATACTTTAAAACTACTTAATCCATTTGATTGGTGGCTTATCTCTTCACCAGGTCCTAGTTATAACCTGCAAATTCTGGTGTAGTTAGGCTTTTTACACTTGCTTCCAATCAGTTAAAACAACATGCATTTCATTGGATTATACAATATAAACAGTAGTAGACACTCCAGGGAATTCTGAATTCAGAATCATATAATATACAGTCCCCACCTTCAAGAAATTTGCAGTCCATTTGGGTACATAAAGCTAAAGTACATCTTATTTTTTGTGATTTACATTATAAAATATAATATTTTCCCTGTTAAAGGGGGGAAATAATTAGGTGTACAATCCCCTGAAACAATTCTAATAAGTCCTAGACAGGAGAGACTTTAGGTGGGGAGAGCCGGAAGAGAAGGAAGGTAGATCAAGAAGCTGTAATATTAGTTTGGGAAACAATCAAAACACAAAAAACCCTTTACACTTTGGATGCATGCTCCAGTACCTCTTTACTTTTCTGACTCTGGAGATGCCACAATATGCCTAGAGTGTCGATTTGGGGGGGTAATTTTTCCCTTTGGTGATCTCTGAGTTTCCCGGTCTGCGGTTTGGATTCTGTTGTTCATTTTGGAAGTCTCTGCCACCTTTACTTCAAATAGTTCTACTCTCTCTCTCTCTCTCTCTCTCTCTCTCTCTCTCTCTCTCTCTCTCTCTCTCTCTTTCTTCTCCTGCTGGTGTTCCCACTACACTTATGTTACACCTTTTCTAGTTTTCCCACAGTTCTTGGATATTCTGTCCTAATTTTTTCACTTTTCTCTTTGTTTTTTGGCTTTAAAAGTTTCTATTGACATGTTTTCAAGTTTGTCTGTGTCATTTCTACTGATGAGCCCATCAAAGACATTTTTAATTTCTGTTACAGTGTTTTTTATTTCTAGGATTTCTTTTGGATTTTCCCTTGGAATTTCCATTTCTCTGCTTACATTATCCATCTTTCTTGCATTGTGGTCCACTTTTTCCAGTAGAGCCCTTAACATAGTAATTGTAGTTATTTTAATTTCCAGTCTGATCATTCCCCAGACTCTGCCTTGTACTAATAAGTCTGTTTCTGATGCTTGCTTTGTTTCTTTGGATTGTGTTTTTTGCCTTTTAACATGCCTTGTAATTTTTTTTGTAAGTTGGACATCAGGTACTGGGTAAAAATAACTGAGGAAGACAGACCATCAGTGTGAGGTTTTATGTTTTTCTGGCCGGAGTTGAGACTGTTTACTGCTGCTGTAGCCATAGTTCCAGAAACAAGAATTTCCTCTGATGTCCTTATTTTTGTCTCCCCTTGAGATTCCTTCTTGAGTGGGGTCTGAGGCTTATAGGTCTTTCAGCTGTGTTGTTATTATACAGCTGCCTGATTGATGTGATAGTAAACTATGGGCCAGGGGAATCCTAGGATTAAGTCCCGATTTTTTTAATGAACCTGTGTCCCTGAGCTGTGACCTTCACAATTGCTTCTCATCTTTTTCTCTCTACTCCCCTATACCTTCTGTTAGGTTGGATAAGGAGGCTAGAGGGAACTGAGGTTGGATATTTCTCTTCTACCATGTGGAAGGCTAGAGCATGTTGGAATTGGATATCTACCTTGCCCCAGGTCAGTTAGGCTCTGGTAAAATAACTTCTTGAGGGCAGACAAAGGCAGAACAGTGTACTCTGGGCACATTCAAAATAACTATTTTTCCTATCCCCATGAGATGTTCCAAGGTATCTTCCTCTGCTCTTCATCCTGAGCATTCACTGGAGTTCCTGGAGATAAAACTCAGAAGTGCAGGGGGTTCTCTTATGACTGCGGCCCTAGGAACTTTTCTCTCTCAAGCTGGTCCAACAAGCTTAGTCTCTAGCAGTTAGTCAGTTCCCCTTGAAGTGTTCCAACCAGGTTCCAACAGTGGCTTCTGCCCCTAGGAAGCTGTGATTGTCCGTATTCATCTGTCTCTCCACTGTTGGGGCAGTGGTTTGCCCTGTAACCTTGATTCTCTGATGGATCTTAAGAACAGTTGATTTTTAATTCATTCAGCTATTTTCTTGTGTGAGGTTGGAAGTGGTGACTTTATAGCTCTTTACATGTCCTACTGAAAACTGGAAGTCCATTCCAATTTCATATAGAAAAATTATAAATATTAGAATCCTAATATCTATCAGTTGAGGCTACTACAGTCTTCAATGATAGGATGACACTGTTTTATGCCCAGATTTAGTTGCTAAAACCCTTTGATACCAGTTTATTTTAGCTCAATCATCCAACCCATCTGAGTTTATGTTTACTTACTTATAAAATGAAGGTAATACCCATTCTTTCTAAATTATAGGCTTACTGAGAGAGTAAACTAGGAATATATGAGAAAACATTTGAAGAACAAGAACTTATTAAACAAGAAGTGTCACAAAAATTCAGTGAAAAAGAAAGCAATTTCTATGGTTCTTTTTTTTATTATTATTTCTATGGTTCTTTACCTTATACTATGGCCTATAAAAGTAAACATTTCAAATGAGTCATGCATTATTTAACCTAAGATATTTTCAAATCACCATATTAATTACGAAAAGATTCTTTGCTCTATGAAAATATTTTTTAATTGAGTAATTGCTTTAAAATTAAGACGATTTAAATCTGAGTAGGTATGCTCTAGTGACAGGCAATTATAAAGCTTTATTCTAGAAATTGGAGGCCCTGGTCCATCCAGGTCCCTGCTCAGCAGGAAGTCTGCTTCATCCTTTCTCTGCCCCTCCCCTCCAATCATGTTTTTTTTTCTCTCTCTCTCTCAAATAAATAAATAAAATCTAAAAAAAAAAAGGAAAGAAAGCAAAGAATATCAGCATAGTCCTGCTGAAGCCCTCACAGGCAGAGACCCTATCTCCCCTTAGCATTCCCTGCATCTCACAGTGAAGCCTAATTCCCTGCGTCTAACATTGTACCTAAAACACTTGAGAGTTCAGTGGATTGTTATTTAAACGGTGTCAGGTTTGGAAATCCAGGTGGTGTGATGTTATTTTTCTCCTTAGAACTTTGATGGGTGGGCGCCTGGGTGGCTCAGTGGGTTAAAGCCTCTGCATTCTGCTCAGGTCATGATCTCAGGGTCCTGGGATCCAGCCCCATATCAGGCTCCCCGCTCAGCAGGGAGCCTGCTTCCTCCTCTCTCTGCCTGCCTTTCTGCCTACTTGTGATCTCTCTCTCTCTCTCTGTCAAATAAATAAAAAAAAAAATCTAAAAAAAAAATCTTAAAAAAAAGAACTTTGATGGGTGTTCCACTGAGCTTCGTCCTTGGCTCTGGGACACACAGCAAAATAAGTCTTCTTCTACTTCTAATGGGGTTATATCCCAATAAGTCCATTGTCAGTTGAAAATATGGTAAGTCAAAAATGCATTTAACACCCTAAACTACAGAACATCTAGCTTAGCCTGGCCTACCTTAATCATGCTAACAACCCTTACCTTAGCCTACAATTGGCAAAACCATAATATAAAGCCTATCTTCTGCTGAACTGTTGAATCTGTCATGTAATTCATTGAATACAGTGCTACACTAAAAGTGGAAAACAGAATGGCTGTGTGGGGACAAATGGCCATTAAGTGTATCAGCTGTTCACCATTGTGACGGCATGGCCGACTGGGAGCTGTGGCTCACTGCTGCTGCCCGGCATCACAAGAAAGTTTTATGCAGCATATTGCTAGCCCTGGGGAAAGACCCAAATGCAAAATTTGAGGTAAGGTTTCTACTGAGTGCATATCGAATCCATGCCATACTAAAGTAAGGTTTCTACTGAGTGCATATCGAATCCATGCCATACTAAAGTTGAAAAATTCCTGTCAGGAGCCGTTTGTAGTAGATAGTGGTGCAAGCTGAACAGTCAGATTGCCTAGCCTCACTGCTTTCTAATTGTAGGCACTGTGAGAACCTTACTTACCCTTTTTTTCACAAGGCCCTAGGTTCCTCATCTATTCGCCATACTTGCCGCACAGAATTGTAGTGAAGAGTAGGTGAGGCTATCCACTCAAGGCTCTTAGCATGGTGTTTAGTCACAGTACGTGCTCCATACACATTAGTTATTCTCATTATGGTTGTTAGAGTCTTAAAAGCCAGACTTCAGACTTTGTTTGATTAACAAAGCAGTAGGTTAGTTGCTTTTTTCCCTCAATTTTACCCAAAATGTGTTTATATGGGTATTGCTTTCTTTTGAAAGAAACATTTAAAATACATTAAAATAATTTTAAATATTTAAAAATATTTTAACATTTTAAATATTCAAAGATGATATGTAAAGAGCAAGGTTTTTAAAGAGATTGGCAAATAGATATAATATGGTATCTTTATTACTAATCCTTCAATATTAACAAGAGTTACTTTACCACATTCTAGCATCATCCCCAGGCTTGTATAAATCATTTTTTTTCTAACTCACCATAAATCTTTATCCCATTTTTCTACCAACCCCTCGCCACCATTTATTTCCTCCACTCTTTGTCTATATCTTTATTTAGCAAGATCAGCATTGGAGGCAGAGAGAAGTGCCCAGATCCCAAAGTGACTTCCTTTTCTCCTTTTCCCTTGTCTTCTTTCTATCTTTCCTTTTTTCTTCCTGTCTTCTGTTTTTCTCTTTCTTTTACACTCCAAAGAATGAAGGAAAGGAGAGAGAAGGAGGGAGGAAAGAAGGAAGGTAGGAGGGAAGGAAGGAAGGAAGGAAGGGAGGGAGGGAGGGAGGGAAGAAAGGAAGAGAGAGAGAGAGAGAGAAGGAGGAAAGGGGGGAGGGGAGATGGGAGGGAAGATGGAAGGAAGAAGAATTACAGAGGCATGGGGTCTGAAGAAAAGGGAACCATTGGCAATGGCTGGGTCTTACTGTTTTCTTTCCTCCCTTGCATGCCTCTTTCCCATCACAGGTGTTTCCTCCAGGGTCAGAACATCTTTAGCTCCCATAAATGAAAACTGAGAAAGAGGTGGGAATCTACTTGTCAACTGGTGTTTTCCTGGTCCTTAAATGATCTAAATAAGAAGGGCTCAAATCCCTACTCCCACCTTGTGTAAAATCCAATGCTCTGCCCAACACTTCTCCAAATTCTAGGGAATTTATAGTTTTGTGGTCACCTCTACTTCTGATTTCCTGATTCCACTAAGTTTGGATTCTTCACTCTGTTTTATACATTCTTTTATCTCAATTTCTGAGTCTATTTACATTTGGAACTCAGACATTTTTCTTGATTTCTATTATTTTAAAATTTTTATGTATGTATGTATGTATGTATGTATGTATGTATGTATGTATTTGGGGGTGGGGGACACAAGCAACTCTGTGCTGAGGGCAGAGTCCAATGTGGGGCTTGATCTCACAACCCTGAGATCATGACCTAAGACAAAATCAAGAGTCAGAAGCTTAACTGATGGAGCCACCCAGGCTCTCCCTCATCCCCCCCACTTGAAATTAATTTCTTAGAAAGATGAATTGCTGGAGAAATAGATAAATGATAGATGTACAGATATGCATAATAAAGCAAGTAAAATAAAAAAACCCATGTAGAATCTAGGTGTTAATGGGTGTTCACTGTAAATATTATTTCAACTGCTATTTCAAGTTTTTCATAATAAAATATTCAGGAAAACAAAAAACAAAAACGAAAACAAAAATCCCTTCTGTCCCTCTGCTAAGTCATTCAGCCATCTGTCCTACTCTCTCTGAGATTCTGGATGGTCTGTACTGTGGGGAAACCCTGACAAAACTTCTGTTCATTTCTAATGAACACAGTTTAGCTTTCTTTGTTCTATTATCTCTTACCGATCATACCTTTGCTGTCTTCACACCCAAGCTGCTTAAGATCTCTCAATGACCTCCTTAAGAATTTAAGAGGAAGAACCACCTTATACGTATTTCCATGTTTCTTAATGCATTAACAATGTTTTGTCCATAAGAGAGACAATTTATATATATAATTATATATACTTATATATAATTATATATATAACATATGTATAATTAATGATAATTAATAGCAATTAATAAATAATATAATAATATATATGTTTAAGGGCATACAGAACTGAAAAAAGTTGATTTTTTACTGTGAGAGTCTTGGCTCTCACAGTAACTGTGTGACCTTGGACTTGCTGAATGACTTCTCAGAGTTGATTTCCAAGTTTCCTAATCTAAAAAAAAGGTATGATTTTTTAAAAAGCCCACCTCACAGGATGGTCATGAATTTTAAATTGGATAGTGTGGGCTTTTAAAAACTCTAACCGGTAATTGAACAATTGGGTAATGAAAAGAGGGCAAAACCTGTTTATGTGATTGACTGTTGGGGGTCCCTGCCTTTCTGGCTAATGAACAACAGGCATTCAAAAGCCAGTACATTTTCCTAATGTGGAAGCTCAACCTCTTCCAACAGTCTGGTCTCTGTCCTTCCATTCCCTGCTCCAACCCTAGTGGCAGCCCTTTTAAATAAGCCACTGTCAGGACAGTCCCACTGTTGCAACTTTCTGCAATACCCATTTGACACCAAACAAACCTATGCATCCCTGTCAATCCGAATAGTGGTGTTGTGGTACTCAACTTCTCTCGTCTTCAGCTTTGGGTCCTAGTGCCCTGGGTTCAGTAGTTACTTCTTGAGCATCAAAAAATGTCCCATTCAGGGGCACCTGGGTGGCTCAGCAGGTTAAGCCTCTGTCTTCAGCTCAGGTCATGATCCCAGGGTTCTGGGCTCGAGTCCCACATCAGGCTCCCTGCTCATCGGGGAGCTTGCTTCCCCTCTCTCTCTGCCTCCTCTCTGCCTACTTGTGATCTCTCTCTCTCTAATAAATAAATAAAGATAAAATCTTAAAAAAAAATAAATGTCCCATTCAGCATTCTGTTAACTATGAGAAAGCGTAAATTAGATAATGCAAGGGAGAGAAGTGTGGTTAATTATGCTCATAGGACATACAACAGTGTCTCACTGTGAATGTTCACCTTCTTCTCCACAAATTTTCTTTAACCATTTAAAAGTTTCTTTACCACTTTACTTTCTTGAAAACAGTTTAAGCATTCCTTATCCTCTTTTAACTTGTCTACTTCCCTAGCTGAAGCTAATATAAATGGGAATTTAGCAGTAATTGTTCCCTTGGCAACTGGCAAATTTTGTAGGTTGGCTCATACTGAGCTTGGAGTTGCAAAAATCATATACCACAAGCTGAATTATGAAAGATCAGTCGACGTCAGGATGTCTTCCTGATGTTTTGAAACCAACATTTAAACAGAAGAATACAAGAGATTTTAAAGAGCCCTGAAATGGTTTCACTGAAGTTTATTAAATACATATTAATATTTTATATATTTCCAAGTGAATATTTTGGGAATTTTTATAGATCCTCTTAGAAAATGCCAAAAGATAATAATCTGTTATCTAAAGCAGGTATTAAAAATCTTGGCTATAACAATCAATACTTAAATATCTATTTAATAGTCCTTTTTTGGGAAAGGCATGAATGTAGATTATTTTTTAAAAATACCTTTACCACAATGTCTGAAAAACACTTTGGCACAACTTTGCAGTTTTAAAAAGTAACTCACACTCACAAGACATATTTCTTCTTAGGACTGACTATAAAACACTTGCAAGGAGATAATCACAAGAACCTTGTAGTAAGGATCCAAGTTCATTGTATTAACTGTGACATTAACATAAAAATAGGGTTTGAGGATTTCTTTTGTTCTTCTTAAGCAGTGGCTTAAGCTATTTTCTTCCTACTTAATCATTTTGATTTTCCTTGTAACCAATAGAGGGGTGTTTAATGTAGCCAGCGGGTGCTTGAGATGTAGTCTATTCAAGGTACTGGAACATCTCTACTGCATTTGATCACCTTCTTCACTTCTTTGTATTCAAACTAGTATTTACCAAGTTCCTATGGTGTATAAGGCACTGTTCTAGGTGCTGGGGATTTAGCCATAAACAAAACAAACTTTCACGGAGCTGACATTCTAACATACATGTGATTTGGGGGAAGAGGAAACAGATTAAAGCAAATAAACACATAAATATATATACCAATGATGAGCTGTTAGAAAAACAGAGAAAAATAAAGCAGAGTAAGGGGTATCTTGGGGGATGAGCTATTGGGGGGAGAACTGCTATTTCATATACACAGTCTGGGAAGGCCTCGTTAAGAAGGTGACGCTTGAAAGGATAAGGGGTGAACCATGTAGCTATAAAGGAGGACAGTGTTCCAGGCACAAGAAACTGCAAGTACGAAGTACTCATCTTCCTGAAACTTTCTCACTCCTAGATGTCTCCAATCCTCAATCCCTGCCTCTCCATGTCCCCCTCCTCTGTGTTCCTCAGTGGTTTTCTCCTTTTTCTCCCTAGAGAAAAACCTGCATGGAAACTGCTTTCTCTTCCCCTCTTTCTAATTATTCATTGAGGGTTTTTGATGGTGTTGTTGTCAATTGACCTTTAATCATTGATTCTTCAAAGTATCCATGCAATTGAACAGAATTTACAATTCTCAGGATGTCTGCCAATGACAGATTAGACATCAATAGAACAGACCAAGCTGATCAATTAATCACAGTTTAACAAAAAAGGGATATGAAATTCATATTTTAGCCAGAGGAAGATTCTAAGCATTCCAGAAGCAGAACATCACATTTTGAAAGATTAGATTTCAATGCTCTCTTCAATTAATGCATTTCTAGAAAGGCAGTGATAGAGATACAGAATCAGAAAGGCTAATGATTTATAACTATAAGAACTAGAGAATTTGGAAAAGATTTTAAAAGGTCATCCGGTTCACCCACCTGCCTCTTAGCAGATCAATGTTGAAACTGATCCAGGTTGCTGAGAAAATTTCCATTGAGAAAGGTTGTATAATTTTTTTTTGTAGTCTGATTTAGTGAACTGAACTGATTTCAAAGAATGTTAACTCATGTAAATAGCACTTTTTGTTCACATTCTTACCCCTGTTTCCTCTCTACCTATGCAAATTCTTCAATGATTTAATAACTTATTACTTCTCCATAAAATCTTACCTGTCCATAGAGGCCAGTGCTATTTTTTTACCTCTAAACAAATATGTGTAACATTTATTTGGCACTTAAATGTGAACTATCATTCTACTTATAGAGTTACATATATGTGCTATTCAATATTTCATGACTGTAAATATTGTCTCTCCACTCATACTGTCACTATTATAAGGGCAAGAACTGGAGCTTGAACAATTTTTTTTGTTTGTTTTAGCATAGTACTTCTTGTATACAATAAGCACTAGATAAATCTTTGTTCAGTTTTGCACTAGAGTTGACTCCTATTGGCTTGCTAGAGCCAACCATGCATATCTTCTTCCAACCCAGTGTTTGGTGACATCATGTTGGTAGCTTAAAGTCAACTGTGATGGGAATGTTTACACCATAAAAATTGGCAGATGCTACAAATTAGTAGCCTGGGTTTATATCTGGCTTGACCATCTACTAGTTGTGTGACATTTGGTGAGATACTATGCCTCACAGTGTCTTCATCTAAAAACATGGATATTAAATTATCTACATCATAAAAGCATTGTGGGGAGTAGATGTGTTTATGCATATCACCTACTTAGAAAAATCCTTGGTGTGTAATAAATATTCAATAACTGAGAGCTTAATTTTTATTAAATTATCCCTCTACTTATTTCATAAATTCTCAACTGCCCTGTGAAGCTTTCTTGGAAGTCCACAGTATGACCATGCTTGATTTATACGTTATTCCCCATAAAGAATGATATAGATATCTGTATACAGGTTATTATGTGAACATATGTTTTCTTTTCCCTCGGGTGTCATTACTGTACTCTATAGTATGATGTTTAACTTTTTAAAGAAACTGCCAAATTGTTTTCCATGGTGACTATGCCATTTTACATTCTCATCCCTAAGGTATGAAAACTCCAATCTTTCCATATCATCTCCAACACTTGTTATTGTCTATTTTTAAAAAATGATAGCCATCCATCCCAGTGGGTATGAAGTGGTTATCTCATAGTTTCGATTTGCGTTTCTCTAATGACCAATGACATTGAGCATCTTTTCATGGACTTTTTGGCCATTCACGTTTCTCTTTTGGAGAAATGCCTATGCAGATCTTTGCCCATTTTTAAACTGGGTTGACTGCCCCTTTTTAAGTTATAGGGCTTCTTTATACATTCTGGATTCTAGACCCTAATCAGATACAGGATTTGCAAATATTTGCTCCCATTTTGTGAGTTATCTTTCCATTTTCTTGATAGTGTTGTTTGAAGCACAAAAGTTTTTCATCTTGGTGAAGTGGAATTTATTATTTTTTCTTTGGTTGCTTGTCTTTTCGGTGTTATATTAAAGAAACCACTGCCTAAGAAACCACTGTAATCACAATGGTCACAAAAATTTATATCTATGTTTTCTTCTAAGAAATTTTTGGCTTTAGCTTTTACATTTAGGCCTTTGATCCATTTTGAGTTATTTTTTGTATATAATGTGAGGGAGGGATCTAATTTCATTCTTTTGTATTTGCTTAGTCAATTTTAGATTCACATTTATGCTGGTCATTTGTATCCCTCCCCACCTATATCCCTCCCCTCCTCATTTTGCTGTATAATTCAGGGAAATGTTTTTCCCAGTCTCCCTTACCAACTGACTCTCAGGTAGGGTCAGTCAATGGAGACACCTGTAGAAGATCAGAGAACAGATGGAAGGGAGAAGCCATGGAATGTCTTTCCTCTGCCAGCCTCAGACATTCACTCCAGCAGTTGCTGTATGGCCTCTGTGGCTCCATATTACACTAAATGACCCTTCCCTCTGCAGTTCCTAGATCTGCAGGGTGGTCCCACCATGCTTCTGGCTCCTAAATGTTCCTGCTTTCTGAATTCTGGTAATAAAACCCATTCCTTTTATTTCTATAGTCCTGGGTTGAGCATTACTCCACTTGCTCCTAACCTCTGGACTCTTTTGCATTCCCTGTTGACTTCTTAACTCTTCCATAGCTATAAGTACCTTTATTAAATTCCTTCTGTTAAAAAAAACGATACCTGGAAATGTTTCTATTTTCTTTCACTGGACTTGATTAATAAAATATCTAGCAATTTTCATTCTATCTTTAGATAGTTGCCAAAGATGCCATTTCCAGCATATTGTAGTTATTGGCATGTAAAAATAAAACCTATATATCACTCTTTCAGATGTATTTAGTGGAAGCTAAAACCATAGTGATTTGAGACCACCTACATCCATTACAAAATACATGAATAAGACCTCATCAGTCAAAAGTTTTACATTGTTTCCATTTATTTCACTTCTATTCCATTTCCTCCACAGAAAGTGTCTTAATGTAATATATTTTTATGTTTTAAATTCTTCTATTAGTCATGCTAGGCTATTTCTCAGAAGCAAAAATAGATACATTAATTAAAACTGCAAATTGTTAAGCTTTCTGAGTCCACAATTTCTGTTAAAATAATTCTTCTAGTTTGAGTTATTGTAATATCACCACCATAGCATATACTTGCAGAAAATAGCATAAATACATTATAATTTTTTATAAATAACTCTTGAACATGAGAGTTAAACTTTTTTGGGAAATGTATCTCTTAAGGAGTTAAGCGAAGGGGTGCTTTTGGCATCTTGATAATGGAGGTTCTCTGTTGCAGCCAGATTTTTTTACACCATGGGGCAAAGCACAATAGGAAGGGAAGGTGGCCAGGAGGTATCCTTTCTTTTGTGAAGGGGAAAAGAGAAGTGTGAAGAGAGAAAATGGGATCCCAGGGAGATCACTTTTAGGGAGGGGTGTATATGACTTTGAGGGTTTGGAAATTCTTAAAACTGTATGTGCTCTTGGAAAGTTTTCATATCCTGTAGGGGTACATGTAACTCAACATTATGTGGGAAATTATCTTGATGCCAGAGTAGCCTCTAAGAACACTAAGACAAGCTATTTGCCACTGAACAAAAGACTTACAGACCACATCGAGATTCTTGAATCATGCAGTTTATTGAATTAATTGAAAACAGAGGAGGAAGCAAGGGAATAGAGATGGTATAGATTAATACACTTAGGATAGAGTGCAAACAGGGTTGAAGGAGTATACTACTTAAATTCTGAATTATGCAAAGTTCGTATGTCTTGTCTCTTTCTCTGATGTATCAAACTTGCCCAGATGATGATGTAGATGTAAGCTCAAGCTGAGGTTTGTACAAGAGTGCTCTGCAGAAGGAAGGTGCTTAGAACCAATACACATCTATTTTAGGATACATCTGGCCATAATTGTAGCTTGCCAATTAGATTGAGGAGCAGCCATACGGTTTACTGGGCAGAGGACACATGGGGCAGAAATGCTGTCAGTAATGGGATACCAATTTAAGACCTGATGAATATTAAGTACCTCATGTATATTTAGTGCATCATGTATATTTAGTGCATTTAGTGAATATTTGATATTCTTCTTTCTATTCCTTCCAATAACTGTTAAGCATACATGCTCTCCTTCCTTTATGTCTAACATGTCTCATAAGCTACTAGCTTTTCTATACTTAGTATCATTTATCATCCTTACTTGTTTCCTGTATTTTCTAGGACATAAAAAGTATTCTTTTTTTATTATGTTCATTAGCCAACATATAATACATCATTAGTTTTTTTTTTAAAGATTTTTTATTTTTATTTATTTGACACAGAGAGAGAGATTACAAGTAGGCAGAGAGGCAGGCAGAGAGAGAGGAGGAAGCAGACTCCCTGCTGACCAGAGAGCCCGATGTGGGCCTCGATCCCAGGACCCTGGGATCATGACCTGAGCCGAAGGCAGCGGCTTTAACCCACTGAGCCACCCAGGCGCCCACATCATTAGTTTTTGATGTAGTGTTCATTAGTTGCATATAACACCCAGTGCTCATCACAACACGTGCCCTCTTTAATAAATATTCTTGAATAATACAGCAGACTACATCATACCAGGTTTGAAGACCACCACTACAGCACAAGCACTGAGATTTTGATCCTTGAGCACTCCAGACACAGTGTGGGTTCAGGTGGCTGGGGCTACACTCTCTTGCCTCCAAGCACAAGTCTCTCATTTCTTTATTCTGGTATAACACACACAATATTATCTCTTTCTATGTGTTTTACAACTACGGTAGATACTTAGGTGTAGAATTGCTAAATCACAGAGCATATGCATTCAACTTTATGAAATATTGCCAAACTATTATCCCAAGTCTTTTTCCCCAAATAGCATTCTCAATAAAATAGGAAAGTTCCAGTGTTCCACGTTCTCATTGATATTTGATAATTTTAGGCAGAACCATAGAATTTAATAACTTGGAAAGGTCTTATTTTAAAGGGCATACAATTCAGGTCTAAATAGAATTTAAGTAAGTATTTATTAAGTCCCTTTAAAAAATAGCTATAGTCAACTTACTGTATTCTAGACATTGTGCTAAGTGCTAAGGATAAAAGATGAATAAAACCAATTTCTGCCCCGAAGGAACTTACACTCTGTTTGGGAGACATTGATGTGAGTAGAGAATTTAGGTGATGAGTGCAATAATGGAGGGAAATACAAATTGCTATAATATGAGGAAGAGAGAAGAAAATGTGGCTGAGTTCTAGAGAATGGATATTAGGAGATGTGTGGGTTGGGTTTTTTCATAAGATACGTCTGTTTTCAAATTTGGTTTCACCTTTAAACCCTGTGCTTGTGGTTCAGGGATGGTAACTTGAGAAGGCCAGATCATGAAGGGGTTTGTCTTGTATGAGAGGAGATACAAACCACTAAAGAGTTGTAAGCACTGCAATGACATGACTGAAGTTGTATTATAAAGAAAGAACTCTGATGGGCCAGGGTTGAGATGAGCATGAATGGAGGGAAGGAGACAAGCCAGAAGGCTATTGCAGTTGAGGGACGCCTGGGTGGCTCAGTTGGTTAGGTGACTGCCTTTGGCTCAGGTCATGATCCCGGAGTCCTGGTAGTAAGTCCCACATTGGGCTCCCTGCTCAGTGGGGAGTCTGCTTCTCCCTCTGACCGTCTCTCCTCTCAGGCTCTCAATCTCTCTCAAATAAATTTAAAGAAGGAGAAGAAGAAGAAGAAGAAGAAGAAGAAGAAGAAGAAGAAGGAGGAGGAGGAGGAGGAG